>JAHRHZ010000024.1:37121279-37145963 GCA_024137785.1 Ginglymostoma cirratum | reverse complement strand
GTTCATCCAGCTCCACACCTTGTTATCTCGAATTCTCCAGCATCTGCAGTACCTATTATCTCTCTATAAATCTGGCGCTGCCTTGCATGATCCCTGACATTTGTCTTGGACATGACAGGGAGAAGTAGGTGCCCTGCTTTGTAGATAGGGTCCTAGAAGTCCTGCTGGACATGGTGGCGCATTGTTAGGACTTTCTCTTCCACCAGGACCGGTAAAGGACACCACAATACTCAGATCATGCCAGCCTGGTCTGAGATTGCTATTAAGTTAAAGCAGTTTCAGCTTTTGGGAAAGGACAATGTTGTAGGAAGAAGATCAGTGACCTTCACCACTCTTCTAGCATTAGTGACACCATCTCCTCTACGAGACATCACTTTAACTCTTATATCTGCTACTGTGCCCACCTCCCTACAAGGCTCATGCTCTACCACTCACACTATTGCTTACAACATCTATCCCTCTCTATCTCACCCATCACAACCATCAACACCACTGATGCTACATGTGCACTTGGCTGGCTACTCATTTGTTTGAGAGCCCTCCCAACCTGTACCAACAAAACAACTGCGGCACTTAGTTTCATCTCCTGTAATACCTGCCTTTCTCTCATTCCAGGAAACAGCATCAATGATAGGCAAAAGACTAGTTTGGTGGTGTGCTGCCTGACATTTAGCTTTTAACTCCTTTATGAGGAGAAGTTTCTGACTCTAACCACCCCCACAACTGACTGACTGTTGGCAATTCCATGAACTGGTATTGGAGCCTGCCTTTTACTTACAGTGTCAGGAACCCCTGATTGACAGCTACCTCCAATGGAGTTCAGTAAGGGTGACTCACCCTAAAACTTTGAAACATGGCTGCCTGCTTGCTGCATATGCAATGTGTTTGCTGTCTAAGCCGCAAGCGCATGGCGTAGGCTTGATTTTGATGTAGCACACTGCCATACGGCAAAATGTCTAGCCCCCTAGACTAATCTGCTTGGTCATGTGACTGTTCCAATTGACACAGCACAGTAATGCAAGGCAAGGTTGATGTGACCATCCAGCTAGTTGCTGTGTAAGCACTAAGGAAGTAGCCCTGAGATGCAGCCTTGGCTAACCTATCAGCTGGGTGGGGCTGTCCCTGCATGCAAAATATTCTTGAGGCAGCATTTCAATATTTATTACTGATGCAGTCTCCAAAGTAAGTGCGCAATCCCTAAATGGCCATGATAGATTGCCAGATGTCAGATGCCAATGTTGGTGGACAAGGGATGTATGTGGCTGATGCCAAAGAATTGTGTCCCGCAAAGGCATTCGTTTTTGAGCAGCATGGAAGTTGGTCACAGTCAGTGGTGAGCTCATTTCACCAAGGACCTGCTCTGATTTCCATGTTGAGTATATCTTGCTTGGTAGGTTAGAAACTTAAAATTAATGAGGTGCTTAACAAGCTTTAATTCCCATCAAATGATAACTTGTTACCGCCTAGCAAGAATCTTACCTCACCATACTGCAAATTCACAAGGGATGCAGCAAGATGCTTTCAACATCAGGATAGGCCTCAAACAGCTCTTTGCCCAATTCCGCCACTCTACTCACCATAGCCCATGACACTTGTGCCCTTAAAACACTTCGCTTGCTTTTCTCGTATCTGTAGATTGTAAAGACAATTATGTTGATAAACTAATAAGCAGATTGAATTATACGTTGTGAATTATAGCAAATGTTACTCTGTTGGCTCAAAAATTACAATGTAGTAAAGACATTAATTAATTCACATTTAGGCGAGAAAGTAGTTAAGCGATGTGCCTAATTTTGTAGTTAATGGTGAAGTTACCCACAACTGACCTTTGGATAAGATGTACACAAATATTTAGCAAGATTTTTGGTGCAGATTTCACCCTTCTGCTTCAGCTGTATTATATCTCTGGAGTCCAGCAAGAGTGATTCATCAAGCAGCTAATTACACCAAACAATTCTCACAGACAGTAAATCAGGAAGCTAGTTTCATCCTACAGTTGTTTTAAAATGTAATTCTACAAAATGTGAAATAAGTATTAGAGAACAGGGGAATCACTGACATCAAATGCTTGATTTCTGTATTCATTTCGTCATGTGCACTGAAGTTGCTGTCAGTTTCATAGAGGAATGATTATTTTTCACTTTCTTAACAAAGTGCACTGAAAATTCTAAACAACACTACTTAAATAATTTTCATTTAAGTATTTAGTTCATACCATTATTACAGTGTAATAACTTTGCGTGTGTTGTTTGGTAGAATTTATTCAAGCATAGTTTAAACATTTGGGGGAGGTTCAAGCAGTTTTATCATCTTCTATATGATAAAATATAGACAACCAGAGTTTCCCAGGAATCATGACTTTGTTGAGCATCAGACATGCTGTTAATTGCAATATTCATAGCAAGAACAGATTCTCATGTCCAAATTTCTGTATAATTCAATTGTCTATTTGTAACACACCAACCCTTTGGAATCATGAAGATCATCTTCTTCATGAGGTTGCACACTATAGTTCTCATAACATGGGCCGTGTCTGTCTCAGCTTACGTTTCTTGGCTTGTCACCTCCATCTCTGGTATTTCACCTCCATCTCTCTCATGAAATTCAAAGTGTTAGGGAAAGACAAGGAAAATTTCTAAGTTTGAAATCAATCAAAAAAATTTAATAACTGCAGCCCAAAAGATAGGAGCAGACCTTACTAGATATTTCCATAGAATCCCTACTGTGGGGATGGGCCACTCAACCCAACAAGTCCACACTGACACACTGAAGGACATCCCACCCAAACCCATTCCCGTACCCTTTCCCTCTAACCCTACATTCCCCATGGCAAACACACCTAACCTACACATTGCTGATCACTATGGGCAATTTTGAATAGCCAATGCACCTAACTTGCATATCTTCAGACTGTGGGTGGAAACTGGAGTACCTGGCAGAAACAAGGAGAATATGCAAACTCCACACGGTCACCTGAGGGTGGAATTGAACCCTGGTCCCTAGCGCTGTAAGGCAGGAGTGCTAACCGCTGAGCTATCATGATGCCTGCAACCTTGCTATTTTCCTGGATGTTTTAATTAGAGGACATTCTAAAATACATGCAATTTATCAGTTTCCAAATATCTAGATGAACTTTTAATATATTTCAGAACCAGAGGTCTGCTATATCAATCATGACATAATGTTAAACTGAGGAACCTTACAAACAGTAATATAAATACATTTTTGCTAACAGAGAATTAAATGGAGAAAGCAGTGGTGTATAAACTGATGTCTGTCATCAGTTGAAAATCAGCTAAAAATAACATGCAGTGATACTTATTAATATTTTCTGAAAATGTTCACCTCACAATCCAGAGTCATTTAAACCTTTCTCATTTGAAAAATCAAAGAGAATAATAAATTATACCTCTCCTTTGCTCAGTTTGAATACTGGCCCAAGTCAGGCATCCACGACATTTTCTGGTATATTATGTGATTATAAATGATAGTGATATTAAAATGTCAAAGCTGTTTTTTGAAGTCATGGCTGAGATGATTAGTTTTGCATTGTGATATGAAAGGACCCCTCATAACACTCAGACGGAAATACTATTCCTGCTCGTTTGGGAGTAGGTTTTTTTAATAACCTATGCCAAT
The DNA here is from genome assembly GCA_024137785.1 of Ginglymostoma cirratum. NCBI lineage: Eukaryota > Metazoa > Chordata > Chondrichthyes > Orectolobiformes > Ginglymostomatidae > Ginglymostoma > Ginglymostoma cirratum. Next base: position 37,142,324 of record JAHRHZ010000024.1, on the reverse strand, counting down.
CAAAAGGCATTGACATTAAATTCAGTTTTTACAGGCCTAGTGCCAAGTAAATAAGTCACAAACAAGTGCTGTATTGCTGTCATTTGATAGGAACAGGTCAGCTCACAAGGAAACTTTTTATCAAATTCTATGAAAAAGCTGAAGCAAGCAATGTCAAAATCCAGCTGCAACAACACGAACGAAGGAAGACAAATGATTGCTTTCAGTGTGAGACAGTGGATACGCAGTGTCGAATACTGAAACACTCCACAGTATCACAGAAACAGCTGTAATAACTAAAACTCAATGGACGCAACTCCGCTAAACACCACGACAAAAAAAAATCACTGAGCTACACAAGAGGCAACAGTATTCTGCTCAGCTGGAAGGGGCTAGGCGGTATTGCTTTCTTTATGAATTTGCTCTTTCACCTTTCCAAGGGAGGTGCCATGAGTTAAAAGTGCTGGAGTGTACTCACTGTCTGTAACCTGCTGTGTCGGAGATGAACTTGAGACAAGATGCTTTTACTCGACGGCCTGCCAAATACTCACTGTTGCCTGGTGACGGCACATGGATGATACGGAATGCTTGGAAACCATACCACTCATTCAGGCTTCTCGATAGGGCACAGGCGTGTTTTCTGTTCATTATTCACCAGCCTTGTCACAATGATTAAACAGACAGGTTGCCGAGCAACAGCACCAAGGAGGTCCTCTGCACACCTGCACCAAACAAGAAACTCAACACGAAGTTGTCAAGTCCTCAAGGCATTCTGTTGTGGGAAATATTGTGTTCGCTGGGTTTAGTGGGGAATTTTCTTGTTAATCGAATCCCTTTGCGTCGGCTTTAACGAGTTCCCGTTCCCTAATACAGCTGTCAGAATTGTCTGCAACGGTTACCAGAGTTCAGACAAAACTCATGGAATTAAATTAGAATAAATTATACTAACATAGTGCAGAAGTATGAAGTAAATCTGACTTAGTTTTAGAACATTGTGTTTTCTGTTCACGCTGTATCAACAGAAAGGGTGCATTCCTCTGTGAAAAATGACATTATACGGCTTCTTAACTGGAAGACAAAGGAAGTCCTGAGGGCAAACACTCTGCACTGGAATGCCTTGGCAACTGTCCCAGCTGCTAATGAAGTAGTCATCACCAGTCCCTGCATCACATGCCACATAAAAGCAGTGGCGCCTTATGCAAATTGCTATTCTCACAAACTGCATTCGCATTCCCTCCATCAAATGAGAGGAAGAAAAATAGACTGCATGACCGACTGATTTCATTAGGGCAATTCTGTAATAAGTACGTGATTGTAATGTTTCACAAGGGGCAGTTCACAGTTCTCGTCAGATCATGCTTCAGGTTGATAGACCACAGTCTGGGAAAGAGGAATGAATTATGTAGCAGTAAAATAAGAACAAAGACATTCATTCTCTTGGTAAACCTGGTTGGCCAGAAGGTGAACCTGTTTGTCCAAAAGTAGTGTTCATCGACAGCAAAAACGCATAGGTCTTCCACAAATCAGATTAGTATACAACATATATGCCACCTCTTAACTTCTCTGGAAGTATCAGGCAGGATTTTCTATTTTTGATCAAGATCCCAATGTGGGTTCCAACGCCACACACTTGGGAAACATTACCCAACCTCATTTTTTTCTTTGAATTGACAGTTAGTGATAAGAGGGCATGTTGGACTGACCACAGTGACTAGGAGGCCTCAAATATGACTGTTGCAGAGAAGTGAAAAGGAGCTCAGGTTTCTTCACCTATTTCATGTTTAACATGCTTGAACAAAAGATAATTGTTGGATCATCTTTGTGGACTTGGGCTCAGAGTCTTCCTGAAGTTCTGCATCCCAGTTAGCTGCCAGGAGAGTGCAACCAGGCAGTTACCATGTAACTGTTACCATGGGAAGGGGGTAGGGGTTGCAGGGGAACACGGGCTGGCTAGAACATTCATTTTCCAGTTTATTGGCCTGACCTGCCTGTGACTGAGCATGAAGAGTTACCTGCTGCTTACAGGAAGATAGCTATCCCTCCATCAAACCTGCCTTACCTAAAATGGTGAGAGAGGGAGCAAGATGATGATGGTATGACAGCTGGCAGCACGGGTTTACATGACCACTCACTTCCATTCGCATACCATCAACCCAAGAAATATCTACATTTTGTAACAAGTACTGCTGCTTCAAACATGCTGTGATTTTCAGAGATATTGCCAGATGTACAATGACAATTGAGAGATTAGCTCAAATTTTACTGGTCTGCAGGAAACAGCATCTATAGTGGGGCAGGGATCAAACAAGACAGTGGAACATGTTTAGCTTGACGTCTGTGCCATGATGCTCATTCTGAATTTTAATACAGAGGAAACACCAAGGATGGACATCTCACTGAAACAGGCTGTTACATGAATTAGGATAACAAAAATCTGATGAACTCAAATTCCATGCAGCTTCTAGAGTTTTATGAACTGCGAAACTGGGGCTTCAAAGCTGCACCAAGTTCAAGGAAGAGGCAACAAGGTGAAAGTTCAGTGCAGTCTTTGCTGACAGCCATCTAAAGAATCAATATGCGGTGAAAGGAAAGTTGGGCAATAGTGGCTATTTACAGACAACGTGTACAACTGCCAGTGTTGCTTGAAGGGCCACAGAGGGGCAGGGGCATCTGCTCCAAAGGGACAACCCAGAAAAAGTTGTTGGGTCCAGTGGGAAGGTAAACTGCAAAGAACACTCAACTAGAGAAATAGGGTGAACAAAAGCAGGCCAGAGGCTGGGAATCCTACAGCGAGTAATTCCCCGCCTGATTTCCCAAAGCCTGTCTACCATCTACAAGTCAGGAGTGCAATGGAAAACTCCCTGTTTGCCTAGATGAGTGCAGATCCACAACTCTCAAGATGCTTGACACCATGCAGAATAAAGCAGTCCACTTGATTGGTGCTACATTCACAAACATCCACTCCCTCCACCACGACACTCTGTATCAATGGTCAACAATGCACAATGGCAGCAGTGTGTGCTATCTACAAGATACACTGCAGAAACGCAACACAGTTCCTTCAACAGCACCTTCCAAATCCACAACCACTACCATCTAGAAGGATAAGAGCTGCAGACTAATGGGAACATCTGCAAGTTCCCCTCCAAGGCATTAACCATCCTGACTTAGAAACATGTCACTGCTCCTTCAGTATTGCTGGGTCAAAATCCTGGAACTTCCTCTGTAATAGCATTGTTAGTCTACCAGAAAGCAGCTCAGCACTGCCTTTCCAAGAGCAACCTGATGAGCAGAAGGAGATGAACCTATCAGGAAGACTCTAAATACCATTACCCACACTTGCCTTGCCATTTCTGCGCGGTGCTGATGGACCGGGTAATATTTTACAGGTCTGCCCACATTTCCAGCATCCAGTGTCTGGTCTGCTCTGTCTGGCATGGTATCAGGGAGGCAATTCTCAATGGATGAAGTCAACTAAATGGCAACACTCATGGTCTGGATAGAACCTCCATCATTGGCTTTTGCGGAGACATAGCATTTAGCAACTGTGCAACATATTCCACTGCAGCTGCAGCATTTTCATGATTCTGACAACTCCAGAAAGAACCCAGAGGAGCCATGTGTCTGGCAGTGTCTGCTGTTGCCTAATCCTCTTGCTGCTAACACATTGGTCCCTCCCTGGAGGCATTGATGCATTTTCAACACTGCATTTGGGTTAGTCAATGATCCTATGGCTGGTGACCTGCTCCCATAAACTCAGTCTGCCTTATGGCATCAGGATAAGGGATTTCCTCTTCCTTCACTGGGATGAGGACCTCCTGTTTCTTCTATTTATGATTTTTGTAAATGATTTGGATGTAGGAGTGGAAGGAGTTCGCAGATGATACGAAGGTGGGTCGAGTTGTGGATAGTGTGGAGGGCTGTTCTAGGTTACAAAGGGACATTGATAGGATGCAGAGCTGGGCTGAGAAGTGGCAGATGGAGTTTAACCCTGAAAAGTGTGAGGTGATTCATTTTGGAAGGACAAACTTGAAAGCAGAATACAGGGTTAACGGAAATATTCTTGGTAGTGTGGAGGAGCAGAGGGATCTTGGGGATCATGTCCACATTTCCCTGAAAGCTGCCACCCAGGTGGATAGAGTTGTTAAGAAGGCGTATGGTGTGTTAGCTTTCATTAATAGAGGGATTGAGTTCAAGAGCCGTGAAGTTATGCTCCAGCTATACAAAAGCCTGGTTCGGCCACATCTGGAGTATTGTGTCCAGTTCTGGTTGCCTCATTACAGGAAAGATGTGGAAGCGTTGGAAAAGATGCAGAGGAGATTTACCAGGATGTTGCCTGGAATGGAGGGAAGGTCTTATGAGGAAAGGTTGAGAGAGCTAGGGCTTTTCTCTTTAGAATGACAAAGGATGAGAGGTGACTAGATCGAGGCGTACAAAATGATCAGAGGTATAGATAGAGCAGACAGCCAGAGACTTTTTCCTCGGGTGGAAGTAGCTATTACGAGGGGGCATAGTTTTAAAGTGAGTGGAGGTAGATATCGGGGAGACATCAGAGGTAGGTTCTTTACTCAGAGAATTGTAGGGGCATGGAATGCGTTGCTGGGGAGAGTAGTGGAGTCAGCTTCATTAGGGTCATTTAAGCTGCTATTAGATAGGCAAATGGATGATAGTATAAGGTAGGGATGGAGGTTAGATAGGTGTTAGGTTTCGGCCCAGCATCGTGAGCCAAAGGGCCTGTACTATGCTGTACAGTTCTATGTTCTATGTTCTGTGTTCTATGTTTCTGGGTATGTAAAGCAGTGTGTACTTTAACACAAATGTTTCAAATATCAAAAACATCAAAAACTAGACATAGGTGAGGTGCAGGAGGACTGGAGGAAAACAAATGTAGTTAAAAAGAATACAAAGGAAATGCCAAGCATTGATAGCCAGTTAGTCTTACTTTGGTGGTGAGCAAATTGTAAGAAGCAATTCTGTGAGATCGGATAAACTGCTACTTAGAAAGGCACGGACGAGTCAGGGATAGTAAGCATAGCTTTGTTAAGGGAAGGTCATGCCTTACAAATTTAATTGGGTTCTTTGAGAAAGTGACAAGGAGATTGATGAGAGTGGTGTGGTGGCTGTTGTCAACATGGATTTTAATAAGACATTCGACAAGGTCCACGTGGCAATCTGGTCAAAAAAGTAAAAGTCCATTGCATACAAGTAATGTGTCGGATTGGATCCAAACTTGGCTCAGTGATAGGAAATAAAGGGTACTGGTCAACAGATGCCCTTGTAAATGGAAAGCTGTTTTAAGTGGTGCTCCGCAGGGCTTGGCGTTGGGACCCCTGCTGTTTGTTTAATACATTCATACTTTGGACTTGAATATGGGGGCACAACAGGGAAAGTTGCAGGCAACTGAAGAATTGTCCTTATAGTGGATAGTACAGAGGATAGCTGTAAGCTAGTGGGCAGGAAAGTAGCAGATAGAGTTCAGCTCTGGTAAGTGTGAGGTAATACACTTAGGAAGGTCTAACAGTATACTAAGGCATATATCAGGAGGAGCAGATGAAGTGAGAGACCTTGGTGTGCAAGTGCACAGGCCCCTAAAGATAGCAATACAGGTAGATAAGGTTGTAAAGAAGGCATATGGAATGCTATCCATCCTTGGCAGAGGTATAAAATACAAGAGTAGGGATATAATGACAAGAATGCATAAAACACTGGTGAGGCCACAGCTGAAGTATTGTGTGCAATTCTGGTCACACACTACTGGAAGGATGTAATTGTTCTGGCGGGACTGCAGAGAAGATTTACCAGAATATTGCCAGGGCTGGAAAATTGCAACTACAGGGAGACATTGGAGAAATTGTAGTTGTTTTTCTTGGAAGATTAAGGGTGACGTGACAGACTTATTTTAAATTATGAATTGAATAGCCTTTATTGTCACGTGCACTCAAATGAATGCAGTGAAAAGTTTGTAATGTCGCCGCTTTGGCGCCAACTTAAGTATAGATGCCTACAGATACTTTAGGTGTTTGTTACAGAATTGAAAGAGTAAAAAAAGCTTCCTAGCATAGGAATACAAAGTTTTAGAAAGTACTCAGGTTACTCAAAGTCAAGAATAAGAATGAAAAGTGTCTTTAAAGTACTTAAATTATAACATGTTTCACTGAGTCCATGCTCACCTGGCTTCAGAACACGAGGCCTCGTTGCCTTCATGCGCCAGGCTCCGGCCTGTGAGTCACTTCCAGGACTCGCATAAATTATGAATGGTAAAAATAGAGATAGGAAGATTTCTGAAGAAGGGTCTTGGCCCGAATCGTCAGCCTTCCTGCTCCTCTGGTGCTGCTTACCCTGCTGGTTCATCCAACTCTACACCTTGTTATCATAGGAAGAATCTGTTTCCCTAGCAGAAAGTTTAAAAATGAGGAGTCATAGTTTCAAGTTAAGTGGCAAATGTATTAGCAGGGATGTGAGGAAAAATGCTATTTTTTAAAACAGAGAGTGGTGGGTATCTGGAATTCGCTGCCTGAGTTGCTGGTGGAGGCAGAGACCCTAAACTCTTCTAAAAAGCACCTGGATCTGCACCATAAGTACTGTTAGCTGCAGGGTCATGGACTGTGTGTAGGGAGATGGAATTAGAAAGACCTGTAACATTTCTATGGTTCTGTAGTTCTATTTATTCCTCAATGAAATATTCTCAAGGCATGATATTTTACAATTTATTAATTAATGTTCTAATATAATCAGTATAATTGATGCAGTTGCTAATCAGACACATTCATTTGTGGGAATCACTGTACTTCTAATTAGCCAAAAATACAATGAAGCCTATGAACCAGAATTGCACTGACCTTTATAACACAGAATCAGGCCAGCTGGTCTGTCAGTGTCAATCCTCCCTAAGCTTTCTCCAACATCAATTAGGCTAAACCTATCAACATAAACTCACTTCTGCTTAAATGCATATGTGCTGTTGGTCCTAACTACTCTCTATCGTTGTGAGCTTGAGACAAACAGATTCAATTCCCCTGAACTCTATTGTATTTAGCAGTAATTACATTATGTGTATGGCACTTAGTTTTGAACTCTGCGGATGCTGGAGATCTGGAACACACAAAAACAGAAATTGCTGCGAAAACTCAGCAGGTCTTATGGCATCTGTGAAAGAAAACAGAGTTAACATTTTGAGTCCAGTGATCCTTCAGAATTTATAGCGGCTAGGATAAGGTAGTATTTATGTTGATGATGGTGGGGTGGGGTCAGGGAATCATTATGCAGACAAAGGGATAGAGACAGGGAAGAAAAGAAGCCAGGAGTGCGTGAAAATGGGTTAGTTGTGCTGAGAGAACCCATGGCATGACAAGACCTGGGCTATGGTGCTGGGTAACAGACATGGAAGGAGGTAGTTCAGGCTCTGAAATATTAAGCTTGAAATTAGAGTCATAGAGCTGTAGAGCACGGAAAGAACTCGTCCATGCCGACCAGATATCCTAAATTAATCTAGTCCCGTTTGCCAGCATTCGGCCTATATCCCTCTAAACGCTTCCTATTCATATACCCATCCAGATGCCTTTTAAATGTTGCAATTGTACCAGTCTCCACCACCTGCTCTGGTGGCTCATTCCATACACGCACCACTCTCTGTATAACAAAGCTGCCCGTTACGTCCATTTTAAATCTTTCCCCTCCCACCCTAAATTTATGCCCTCTTGTTTTGCCCCCCGCCACACCAGGGAAAAGACCTTGCCTATTTACCTATCCATGCTCTTGTTGATTTTATAAACATCCCTCAGCCTTCGATGCTCAAGGGAAAATAGCCCCAATCTATTCAGTCTCTCCCTATAGATCTCCAAAACCGTCCAACCCTGGCAACATCCTTGTAAATCTTTTCTGAACCCTTTCACATTTCACAACACCTTCCTATAGCAGGGAGACCAGAATTGAACGCAGTATTCCAAAAGTGGCCTAACCAATGTCCAACACAGCCGCAACATGACCTCCCAACTCTTACACTCAATACCTTGTCCAATAAAGGCGAGCATACCAAAAGCTTTCTTCACTATCCTGTCTACCTGCGACTCCACTTTCAAGGAACTATGAATCTGTACTCTAAGGTCGCTTTTTTCAGCAACACGCCACAGGACCTTGCCATTAAGTGTATAAGTTCTGCTCTAATTTGCCTTTCAAAAATGCAGCACCTCACATTTATCTAAATTAAAGTCCATCTGCCACTCTTCGGCTCATTGCCCATTTGATCAAGGTCGCACTATTCTCTGAGGTAACCTTCTTGGCTGTCCACTACACCACCAATTTTGGTGACATCTGCAAACTTACTAACCATACCTCCTATGTTCACATCCAAATCATTTGTACAAATGATGATAAGCACTGAGCCCAGCACTGATCTTTGTGGCACACTCCTGGTCACAGGCCTCCAGTGTGAAAAGCAACCCTATACCACCATACTCTGTCTCCTACCTTTGTGCCAGTTCTGGCTAATTATCCTTGTATTCCACGTGATCTAACCTTGCTAACCATTTAACCATGCGGAACCTTGTCAAATGCATTACTGAACACCATATAGATTATGTCCACCAGTCTGACTTCATCCATCCTCTTTGTTATGTCTTCAAAAACCTCAATCATGTTAGTGAGACACTATTTCCCATGCACAAAGCCATGTTGACTATCCCTATTCAGTCCTTGCCTTTTCAAATACACGTAAATCCTATTCCTCGTGAGCCCCTCCAACAACTTGCCCACGACTAACATCAGGGTCTCCAATCTATAGTTCTATAATTTTCTAAGTCCACCTTCTTGAACACCTTGGTAATTTTAAAGACCTTGATCAAATCATCGTTTAGCTATTTCCTTTCAGGAGACGAGCAGCAGCTGGAAAGATTTTTCCAGTTAGTTTAGTTCAAATATCAACTTTGTAACTCTTTTGTGCATGATTTCCACTGTTTCCAGGTCATTTTTTATGAATTGGTGAGAAGGACTGTGTCCAATAATCTTAAATGTGTTCAAACCAAAGCTTGTATAAAGTTAATGTAACTTACCTGTTGTTGCTCTATTGTACTGGAAAAGAACTCAAATACTCAGTTACAAAAACAAAGTTGCTGGAAAAGCTCAGCAGGTCTGGCATCTGTGGAGGAGAAAACAGAGTTAATGTTTCGGGTCCGGTGACCCTTCTCAAATACTCAGTTTGTGGTTTTATGACTTTGTTATTCTGCATTGCTGCTTAGAGTGGTTTGGGAATCTGTTTCCCTAGACTGCTTTTGCATCTCTATCCCAGAGTATACTCTTGTTTTCCAAGGAGTAGCTGGTTTCTCATTCATCCTACCAAAAGTACCACCTCATTTCTCCAAGTGGTGTGGGAGCAGTGTCAGTGGCAAAATATATTTTCAGACCAATTTCCAACATATTTTTGCATCTTTGTGTCTTTCCTATGGCTGGCTTGTAATGAAATTGGAAAATGCCACAATCAAAGCAGGAAGATAATTAAAGTTGCTAAACAGACAATTAAAAGAGATTTTATGCATTGGCTGCCTCTTTCCCAACAGAAGAAAGCTCCACACTCTGTCTCCACCAGGCAAAGTCAAAGGGAATATGAAAATACTTAAGTGGTGAAAAAGAAAGAAATAACAGTCTGCTATACAATAGAGAAATAGAAAAAAAAGAAGTGTTGGAGTGATTAAGGGCTTTAAAAGCAAGTTATTTCTCACTGACTTCTATTAGTTAGCCAGACCTCTATCCATGCTAATATACAACTTCCAACATAATGGGTCCTTATTTATTAAGTAGTCTTATCTGTAGTAACTATAAAATGCTTTTTTTGGAAATTCAAATGTATTACCTCTACTGGTTGCTCTTTATCCTGTTTGTTATGTCCTCAAAGAATTGTACTAAAATTGCAAAATTCCAAAGTTCTGAATATGGAAAACATTTTACTTTACAACATTAGAATAAGGTTTTGGATTAGATCTGTAGCTCGGGTTGTGGGTGTTGAGGTTGGTTGGCTCGCCGAGCTGGTTTGTTGTTCCACATACATTTTGTTACCGCGCTTGGTAACATCCTCAGTGCAGCCTCTGACGAAGCGTCGGTGTGTTTTCCCACCTAGTTTTTAAGCTCTAGGGCCTGTTGCGATGGATTGCCTCACTTCCAGGTTTCCTCCGTAGTGGAATGTACATGGCGTCGAGTTTAATGTGTTTATTAATAGCATGCTTCGTGGACTGCTGTGCTTCCAGGAATTCTCGTGCTTGTCTCTGCCTAGCCTGTCCCAGGATCTTGGTGTTGTCCCAGTCAAAGTTATAGTTCTCCTTGTCCATGTGGATTGAGATGAGTGAGTATTGGTCATGTCTTTTTGTAGCCAGTTGGTGTTCATGTACTCTTGTTGTTAGTTTCCTTCCTGTTTGTACGATGTAGTGTTTCTCGCAGTCTCAGCAGGGGATCTTGTAGATGACATTGGTCCTGTCCATGGCAGGGAGTGAGTCTTTAGTTCATAGGATTGATGTGGGCTTGTGTGCCACTCTGATGTCCAGCAGTCATGGAAGTCTTGTGGTGAGTTCTGACATGTTCCTGATGTAGGGTAGTGTGATGAGTGTGTCGGGGCATATAGAATCTTTCTGATGCTGTTCCTGTAGGCATCTCCTGACCCAGTTCTTTGGATATCCATTATCCTTGAACACTTGGAAGAGGTATTCCTCCTCCTCTTGGCATAGTTCCATGTTGCTGCAGTGTGTTGTTGCCCTTTTAAATAGTGTTCGGACACAGCTTCGTTTGTGTGTGCTGGGATGGTTACTATTGAAGTTCAATACCTGGTCTGCGTGTGTGGCTTTTCGGTGTACTTTCATTTGCAGTTCCCCATTTGTCTTGCGCTCTACCATGACGTCCAGGAACGGGAGTCGTTTGTTCTTCTCCTCCTCTCTGGTGAATTTTATTCCGGTGAGTGTGTTGTTTATGAGTTTGTGTGTCTCTTCTAATTTCGTCCGTTTAATGATGATAAAGGTGTCATCGACGCAGCGTATCCATAGCTTAGGTTGGATTTGCACAAGGGCAGTCCTTTCCAGTCTTTGCATCACTGCTTCTGCTATGAGTCTGGAGATAGGCAATCCCATGTGTGTCCTGTTGATTTGCTCGTATGTTTGGCAGTTGAAGGTGAAGTGGGTGGTCAGGCATAGGTCCAGTAGTTTAAGCATGTTGTCCTTAGAGATGGTTTCACTGGGATCGTGTTCTTGTTCAAGTGGTGTTGTCATTGTTTCCCTTGCTTGTGGTATGTCTATTGATGTGAATGGGGCGGTGACATCAAACGATATCATGGTCTCTTCGTCCTCTATCTTTATGCCTTTGATGGAGTTGAGGAATTCTTGGGCTGAATGGATGGAGTGGGGTGATTTGTTGATCATCTAGAAACATTGGATGAACTGGGTGTTCTGCTGCCTACTGAAGTCCAGGCTTGTGGCATTCAAGTCAGACAACCTAGACCAATACAGGGAATCCAGATATGACCTCTGCAAAGCCATTAGAAATGCCAAGAGACAAGACCAGCCCAAGTTAGAGGCCCAAGCTAACCTTACAGACACCCGTCACCTGTGGCAAAGACTACACAATATAATGGGATACAAAATGAAGCACAACAAAATAGTGGATTAAAACACATCCCTCCCTGATGTGCTCAATGTTTTTCTTGCTCGGTTTGAGCAGAATATCGGTGACGCAGTGTCCCCTTCCCCAACAGTCCTGGACGCACCTGTCCCCTCTGTCATTGCTGCAAATGCCAGCTCAGTCTTCCTGACAGTAAGCTTGAGGAAAGCGACTGGCCCAGTAGGATTCCCCGACACTGCACTTAGATCCTGTGCGGACCAGCTGGCGGAAGTATTTGCTGATATCTTCAACCTCTCCTTTCTACAGTCTGAAGTCCCCACCTGCTTAAGTGGACCACTTTCATACCAGTACCAAAGAAAACATATGCAACATGCCTCAATGACTACTGCCCAGTGGCTCTGACATCCATAGTCATGAAGTCCTTCGAGAGGCTGGTCACATCAACTCTAGCCTCCCAGCGTGCCTCAATCCTGTGCAATTTGCCTACTGGTGAAACTCTGGCCCACAGTGGATGCCATTTCCCCAGCCCTACACTCATCTCTAGAACATTGAAATAACAAGAACACCTATGTCAGGCTCCCACTTATCGGCTACAGCTTCAATTTGAACACCATAATCTGTACCAGACTAATTTCAAAGCTCTGAGACCTAGGTCTCAGCCCTACCCTCTGCAACTGGATCCTCAGATTCCTGACCCACAGACCGCAATCAGTAAAGATAGGCAACAGCATTTCCTCCATGATAATCCTCAACGCTGGCGCTCCTCAAGGATACATTCTCAACCCCTGACTGTATTCTGTGTACATGCGTGACTGTGTAGCCAAATTCCTTATGAACGTCATCCATAAGTTTGCAGTCGACGCCACCGTGGTAGACAGATATCAAGTAATGATGAGTCAGAATACTGGAAGGGGATAGAGTGCTTGATGTCATGGTGCAGAGACAACAATCTCTGTCTCAATGTCTCTCTCAAAGAACTGATCATTGACTTCAGGAAGAAGGGAGGAAGACACGCCACTATCGACATCAATGGAACTGAGGTGGAGAGGGTCAGGACCATCAAGTTCCTAGGAGTGACAATAACCAACAATCTGTCCGGGACCTCTGACATAGATGCGAGGACCAAGAAGGCACAACAATGCTATTTCTTCCTAAGGCAGCTTAGGAAATTTGGCATGTCCACAAAGACCCTTGCCAATTTTTACAGATGCATCATAGAAAGCATTCTATCTGGGTACATAATGACTTGATAGGGCAACTGCTCTGCCCACAACCGTAAGAAACTACAGCAAGTTGTGTACACATCCCAGACTATCACGGAAGCTGACCTCCCATTCAATGATTCAATTTATACTTCTTGTTGCCGCAGAATGCTAACACCATCAAAGATCCCTCACCCTGGTAACGCTCTCTTCCAACCTCTTTCATCAGCTAGAAGATACAGAAGCTTGAACACATGCACCAACAGGTTTAAGCACATTTTCTTCCCTGTTATTATAAGACTGCTGAATGGACCTCTCTAGCTTCAAATAATATTGATCTTGCTTTGTGCACCTCCTGAGCAGCTGTAACCTTGCATGCCTCGCTCTGTCTAAGCACCCTATAATTTGTATATCCTTGTTGGCCATGATCTGCCTGCACTAATTACAAAACAAAACTTTTCACTATAGTTTGGCACATGTGACTAAATATGATCTGCAATTGTGGTGGAGTCTTTGCCTCCAACAAGACTTTTGTACCTAATACAGCAATGCTTATATTAGCTTCCAAAATATAAAAATGATACATGAGTAATGTGGCACTGAACAATTCAACTGACGTTTATTCCTGCTCTTTTTACAGCTACAGGCACTTTATTGTCTGGGCTAAAATTCAGTTACAATCAGTAGTATGCGTTCTTTAGCACTCATGCTTCAAATTGGTCCAATTAAGATTTGAGTCTATTGTACCTTCAGATTACATGCCATGATATAATAATGATCTCATGAGCATGTCTCACAAAGGTATACTGCATACTAACTGTGAAACATAACAAAACATCCCACTTTTTCCACAAATTCCAAACATAATCATGTTTGTGCCTCGGTACATCTTGTCAATTTGTCAATTATATGAACAGATTAAAAGATTAACAATATAAATTTCTAAGTAATGTCATGGTGGTTTGACAACTTGTCCTTATGAGGTGATCATGTACCTGTCTGGATACATATATGTTGTTTCCAGTAGCCTGCCTACTGTCACACAACATCACCACAGAATCATCACTGTCAGAGTGTTTTCTTCATGTTCTTCATGTATGTGGTATGTTGACCTGAGCTGGCTTTTGTGGCTTAAGGGAAATTATTGGCGAAGATTCTCAGGGATAGGAATTGTGCCCATTTGGAAAAATATGGATTTTATTAGCAACAGGCAGCATGGCTTTGTGAAGGAAGATCAAACCTCACAAACCTGATTAAATTTAAACTTATGGACTTACTAGTGATAGGCAACATAGCTTTATAGGCTAAGTTGTATTTCATAAATCTAATTAAGTGAATAAGTGATAAAAGATGATTGACGAGAGCAGGGCAGTAGATGTTGTCTATATCGACTTTAACAAGGCCTTTGACAAGTTTCCTCATGGCAGGCTGATACCAAAGGTGAAGTAACATCTGCAATGAGCTGATAAGATGGATACAGAACTGGCTTAATCATAGAAGACTGAGAATAGCAAAGGAAGAATGCTTTTCTAACTGGAGATCTGTGAACAATGGTGTTCCACAGGAATCAGTGCTGGGATCCCTGTTGTTTGTAACATACATATCAGTGATTTGAAGGAGAATGTAATTGGCCTGATTTTCGGATGATGTAAAGATTGGGGATCTGAGATAGTGAGGAAAATTCCTGTGGATATGGCAGGATATAGATGGCCTGGAGAATTGGTCAGAGAAATAGTATATGGAGTTTAATCCAGACAAATTCAAGATAATGCATTTTGAAAGATCTAATGCAGGAGGAAAGTATACGGTAAATGGCAGAAACCTTAGTAGCATCAACATACAAAGGGATCTGGGCTATAGATCGACAGTTCCTTGACAGTGGCAACGCAAGTGGATGAGGTGGTCAAGAAGGCATACAGCATGCTTGTCTGCATCGGTTGGGGAATAGAGAATAAAAGTTAGCAAGTAATGGTGCAGCTGTATTGAACTTTAGTAAGGCCACGTTTGGAATATCGTGTACAGTCCTTGTCGCCACACTACCAGAAGGATGTGGAGGTTTTGGAGAGGGTAGAAAAAATGGTTTACCAGGATGTTGCCTAATTTAGGAGGTATTAGCTATGGGAAGAGATTAACGAACCTGATTTGTTTTCACTTGAACGTTGAATGATGAAGGGCAACCTGACAGAATTTTACAAAATTATGAGAGGCATGGATAGAATGGACTATTCCCAGGGTAAAAATGTGAATTACTAATAAACATTGGTTTAAGGTAAATGTGGGTAAGTTTAAAGGAGATGCAAAAGGCAAGTGTTTTTGCGCAGAGAGTGGCTAGGACCTAGATTGTGCTGCTGGAGAATGTGATGGAGATGGGTACAATAGCAGCATTTAAGCAGCATCTTGACAGAAATATGAATCAGCAGGGAATAGAGGGTTATGGACCATGTAGAAATTAAGGGTTTCTAATTTAAAAAGGCATCATGTGTCAGTGTAGACTTGTTAGGGCAAAAGGCCTGTTCCCGTGCTGTACTGTTCTTTGTTCCTTCACAATATAACACCATAATCAGCAATAACTTTATATGATCTCAGCTGATTGCATATTCTAAAAACTGTGTTGCATCCAAGTATTTTGTTTATATTTCTGACTTGCACTCCTTGTTCAATGTGCAGTTATGATAGTTTCCTTGCTCACTTGTCACGTATCTCTTTCATTCTCCCCTGACTTTGAAGAAGAATATCCTGTGTATCAGAATGGTTAAACAGTTATTTGCTGGGCAAGGTTGTTCACATTTGCCTTTTGAGCATAGTGCTGTGGATGGTTATCCCTCTCCATTGTTGTTGCATGAAAATGCAACAATGCAATGTGAAAATCTAGTTTTGTTGCTCAACACTGAAAAGATCATTGACTTGAGAGTAGGTACTGTATGTTTTGTTCGATCATTTGAGTGAGGGTAGTGTGGTGACAATATGATATGTGTCACTCACCACAGATCTCTTTAAATGATGTGTCAGTGATTGTCAGCAAGTAAACTGAAAATAGCAGTCATCATTTCAGGAATAGTTGCACTCTTTCTATTGCTAAGTTTTCAAAAAATGGGAAGTTTAGATACTCTTATAGCAAGGATATTACCTTCCCCACACACTGTGATTATGTCTACTGCCTCGCTTGGCGAAGAATTAGATAGAATGCTGTATGGATGTGGAGGCTCCCTCCACTGCTGGGGTTGATGTGCTTAGCATGTCTCACATGTATTCACCAGTCATCCTGATGACCCAAATATCCTGATTCATCCTTGGCCAGCACACAGACTCGGTTGCTAGCTCTTGTGTGTTCAACACCCATGTCCCCTTTGCATAATGTATTCAGAACGTCCTGGCGTAGTACTTTTAGTACTAAAAACTTAATTACTCTTGAAATTACTACCAAGATACTTTCCATATGGCCAAAATGAACAAATCATCTCATGTTCTTCTAAAGTACTGTCACACCATACCATCCCTGGATAATAGTCTTTTGCAAACTCTTATAGTTGCTCATTTTCCACAGTTGCTGATTGTAACTGTTCATTTAGGCTCCGGACAAAGTATTACATAAAGAAACTTCTTCAGCTTCATCTGATCTGATTATGTCATGTGTAGTCTTTTACAGTGGATGTGATTTGAATGTCATGAACTGTGGCTGCACTGAGATCTGTATGTACTGGCATTCCTGACACTGCTGGACCATTGGTACCTACCATGTAAAACATCTTAGAAAGCCAACATGACCTTTCACATTGGCACTGCTATGTGATTCTGCCAATGCACAAAATTGGTAATCTGGTATATATGTGAGCCAGTGTCTAGCATGCTGCACCGTGGAGCTCATTTGCTCAGGGTTATGTCTTTCAGGATGCCAATTGGTAATACGTTGGCTCCAGGTCCTGTATCAATTTTAACTTCTGGCATGTGTTTTCCTGTCTTTTTAGGACATGTAATGTTAATGATTGTAAAAGCTTCTGACCACCTTATACCATTAACATGCTGTATGAGGTTAAAAATAGAAAAATATTGTCATCTTCTGGAATTTGTCTTTCCCTCAGTTGAATGTGTAATTCATCAAAAGGTTACAATAATTTGTGCACATTCTTAATCCTCTCCTTGCCACCAGTGTTGTGTTGTACCATCTTTTTGGTGACCTGGGTTCTACTCTGGGTCCCTGGCTTGGCTTTTAGAACCAGATTTCCTGCAGACGTGATGCCCTATGTCATTTGGAGCCACACGCTATACTGATATAAAGACATGTTGGACAGATTTTGGGTAAGTGTGACAAACTATATCCATTACAGATCTTGTATCAGAGATAGGTCTAGGCCCGAAACGTCAAGTTTTCCTGCTCCTATGATGCTGCTTGACCTGCTGTGTTCATCCAGCCCCATGCTTGTTATCTCCATTACAGATCTTGGTGGTTTGGTGCACATTGCTGGTTACAGCAATCACTTTGGCTGCACCTAAGGAATATAATTGTTGTTGGCTTACACTACGCTTGCATCCATCCTCAAGCAAGGTATCAATAGCATTACCTTTTTCTTTGCCCGGACGATCCTTGATGAAACCTTTAATTGATATACAAAGCAATTACTAATTCATCATACTAATTCTCTGATAAATTCTTCAGAGAAATCACACTCACGCTCTTTGTTGCAGTATTTGGGAGAAATTTGCCAATAGAGTCCTCTGGATTCTTCTGTACAACACAAATTTGTGTCTTTTAATCCTGTAGTTAATTTTTACTTTGAGCCAATCTACCACTACCTTTTAGACATTTTCTGGATCTTTCTGATCTTCTACAGAAAGACTGTACGGAAAGATTAGATGTATTAGTTCTATGAAGATCCTCCTTGCTAATGGCAAGCAATTTTTTTAAAGGTCTCTTCTCTGAATCATGTGTCATTTGATCTGTAAAATAAAGCTGCATAGGTTGCTTGCATAGTTGTTATACAGTAAAGGTAACATTAGTTGTCCATCTAAAATTTAATATTTACCTTCCATTTCTTGTTGACTGTCTTTTAGAAGCAGGGTGTTGTGTTCCTTTTTTCTTTACTTGCCTTGCTTCTCTCTCCTTTTATATTTCCCCTTTGTGCTTCGGTTTCACTTCGCTTTTTACATGGCTGCTTCTTTACTGGACTCCAATCACCTTAAGTCTGTTTCCTTGGGAAATACTGACATGTAGTAGCAAGTTTCTGTCATTCATTGACATTCACACCAAATAAGGAGTGATGGTGTAACAGCTGATCCTTCCTGCATTAGAGTGACAAAATAAAAGAACTAACTGACCTTTGTACACAAATAAGACTGATCCATTTAGAAAACTATACATTTTGCCTGTTTAAAGATCTCTTTCATTCTGGAGAGGTCTGTACTTTTGATGTAAAAAGTTTTGTTTTTACTTTTATAAGATTTTAAATTGGAAAGCAGGCTCTCAGTTCATTAAGAAAATGGAGAGGTGTCATCTGACTTGATGGGAGTTACTTTCCAAGCAACAAAAAGGATAGATCTATCTTCTGCCCATTCAGTTGCGGGTCTTTACTCTCAGAAATTGGTGGTGAATGCTTTAAAGTCCTGGGCTGGTGTCTAGTTGATCTTCAATAAGATTTCCAAGTGTCTAAGACCAAGAACTTGCACTCTTTGTATAAACAGCCATGGTTATTTATCATGATCTACCACTATGAAGCAGACCATGCTTCTGGCAGAGTAATTATACCTAATGTGGCAATGCTTATGTTAGCTCCCATAACTTAAGGACTAGATGTAATATGGTATTGAAAGATTCAACATACATTTATTACAGTCCTGATATATACATATAAGAAATAGAATTTTGTTAATTATAGCTAAAGGAATGGAGTATAAAAGTAGGGAATTGTTGTTGCAATTGTACAAGGCATTGGGAGACTTCGTCTGGAATCATATGTAGAGATTTGATCCTCTTACTTGAGGGAGGATCTAATTGCAATGGAGGCTGTTGAGGGGAGGTTCACTTGATTAATTCCAGAGATGAAAGGTTTGTTTTATGAGAAATGATTGAGCAGTTTGGGTCTATACTCAATAGATTTTAGAAGAACGAGAGGAGTTCTAATTGAAGCATAAAAGATGTTAACAGAGATTGACAAATTAGACATAGAGTGGATGCTTCCCTTTCTGGGACAATCTAGAATGAGAGGCCATAAGTTTAGAATAAGTGGTCACAGATTTAAAAGAGATAAGGAGGATTGACTTCTCGCAAAGGGTTGTGTATGTGTGAATTCACTGCCCCAGAAGATTGCAGGTGCCAATACACTAAGTAAATTTAAGGAAGAGATAGATTTTTAATCAGTAATGGGTTACAGAGTTGTGGAGAAGAAAGTGGAGTTGAGACCAATTTGAGATCAGCCATGATCATGCGAAATGATGGAAAGCTCGAGGGGCTGAATTGCCTACTTATAATCTTTGTTTTCATATTACAGTCATAGATGCTCCAGTGTCCAAGCTAATTTTAATTACTCATAATTTTAATTACAAGCAGCCGCACACTTTCATCAGCATATCATGCTTCAAATGGTCTAAGAAAGTAGATGAGGGCAATGCAGTAGCCGTTGTCTACTTGCACTTCAGCAAAGCCTTTGACAACGTACCACATGATAGGTTGTTGAGTTAGGTTAAACCTCATGGCACCTAGAGAGAGCTAGCCAATTAGATACAACATTAGTTTAACAGAAAAGGGCAGAGGATGGTGGTAGATGATTGTTTTCAGACCAAACACCTGTGAGCAGCAAAGTGCCACAGAGATCGGTGCTGTATCCACTGTTATTCATCATTTATATAAATGGTTTGGATGACAATATAGGAGGTGTGGTTAGTAAGCTTGCGGATGACATCAAGCTTGGTAGTATAGTGGAAAACGAAGAAGGATATCTGGGAATGCACTGAGGGTGGCATGATGGCTTAGTGGTTAGCACTGCTGCCACACAGCGCCAGGGACCCGGCTTCAATTCTACCCTTGGGCAACTGTCTGTGTGGAGTTTGCACATTCTCCTCGTGTCTGCGTGGGTTTCCTCCAGGTGTTCTGGTTTCCTCTCACAGTCCACAGATGTGCAGTTTAGGAGGATTGGCCATGCTAAATTGCCCATAGTGTCCAGGGATATACAGGCTATGTGGATTAGCCATTGGAAATGCAGAGTTACAGGGATAGGGGAGGGAGTGAGATGCTCTTTGGAGGGTCAGTGTGGACTCAATGGGTCAAATGCCTTGTTTCCACATGGTAGGGATTCTATGATTCGAAGACCTTGATCAACTGGGCCAATGGGCTGAGGAATGGCAGATGGAGTTTAATTTAACTAAATGTAAGGTGTTGTATTTTGGTGGGTCAAACCAGGGCAAGATTTACACAGTCAATGGTAGGACCTTAGGGAGTATTATAGAACAAAGAGATCTAGTTATACAGATTCATAGCTCCTTGAAAATGGAGTCACAGGTAGACAGGGTGGTGAAGAAGGCTGTAGGCATACTTGCTTTCATTGGTCAGAGCATTGAGTATAGCAATTGGGACTGCTTGCGGCAGCTGTACAAAAGATAGTGAGACCACATTTTGAGTACTGCATGCAGTTCTGATTACACTACTATAGAAAGGGTATTATTAACCTGGAAAGAGTGCAGGAAAGAATTACGAGGGTGCTACCTGGACTTGAAGGTTGGGGTTATAAGGATAGGTTGGGGTCGGCTTGGACTTTTTTTCCCTGGAGTATAGGACACTTAGGGATGACATTATGCTGGTCTATAAAACCATGAGAGGCATAGATAAAGTAGATAGCTAACAGCTTTTCCCCGTAGCTGGGGAGTCTGAGTAGACATTGTTTACTTGGATTTTAGTAGAGCCTTTGACAAGGCTCCTCAGGTAAATTAATTAGTAGCATTCGGTCACATGGGATTCAGGGTGAGCTTGCCAATTGGATATATAATTGGCTTAATAGCAGGGGACAGAGAGTGGTGGTGGAAGGTTGCTTTTCGGTCTGGAGGCCTGTCACCAACGGTGTTCCACAGGGATCGGTTCTGGATCCTCTTTTGTTTGTCATTTATACAAATGATTTGGATGAGATTATAGAAGACAAGGTTAGTAAGTTTGAAGATGATACCAACATTGATGGCATAGTGTCAGAGATAAAAGGTACTGCAGATGCTGGAGAATCCGAGATAACAAGCATGGGGCTGGATGAACACAGCAGGTCAAGCAGCATCATAGGAGCAGGAAAACTAAGTT
>JAHRHZ010000024.1:37071471-37120879 GCA_024137785.1 Ginglymostoma cirratum | reverse complement strand
CAGGAAAACTAAGTTTTCCTGCTCCTATGATGCTGCTTGACCTGCTGTGTTCATCCAGCCCCATGCTTGTTATCATTGATGGCATAGTAATGGGTCAATGAGCTGAAAAGTGGCAGATGGAGTCCTTATCGAGATACTGGTAATTCTGCATGTTGTGTTTCATTAATGCAAATTGGCTAGAAAACGATTGATGAATAGTGGAGGCTGTTTGGATAACACAAACTTTCTTCTGTACAGTATAGTGATTTTCTGTAGCAAGTTCCCGATAACACAACTTTCTATAGTGCAATTTTCTATAGCATGAGGCCGCACAAGAACACAATTATTGTTTTATAGGAGAACTACCTGTATTGCATTTTGGTAGAAGAGATTTACCAGGTTGTTGCTGGGTATGAAAGGTTTGAGTCATAAAGAGAGGCTAGATAGGCTGGAACTTTATTTACTGGGGCATAGGAGATTGAGAGGCAACCTGATAGAAGTTTATAAAATAATGAGAGCTAGAGATAAACTTAATGATAGTTGCCTTTTCCCTAGGTTTTGGGATTTCAAGATGAGAGGACACATTTTTTAAAGATGAGAGGAGAGACATTTAAAAAAGACATGGGGGTGATTTTTTTACACAAAGGGTGGTTTGAATATGGGATAAACTTTCTGAGGAAGTGGTGGAAATGTGTACAATTGCAACATTTAAAAGACATTTGGATAAGTATATGAATAGGAAAGGTTTGGAGAGATATGGGCCAGGAGCTGACAGGTGGGAGTACTTTAGTTTGGGATTATGGTCAGCATCGACTGGTTGGATTGAAGGATTTGTTTCCATGCTGTATGACGTTATGACTCTATGACTCTGGGGTCCATAGGTTTAAGGTGAGAGCAGAGAGATATGTAAAGGCCCAGAAGGGCAATTTTTATCACACAGAGGGTGGTGAATGTCTGGAATGGGCTGCCAGGTAATAGTGGAAGTGAGTGTAATTTGATCATTTAAGAAACATTTAAACAGGTACATGGATGGGATGGGTATGGAGGGATATGGACCAAAGACAGGCAAATGGGCTAGTTTAATTGTGAAAACTGGGTGGCATGGGCAAGTTGGGCTGAAAGGCCTATTTCCATGCTGTAGATCTCTCTGACTCTATGTTCCCAGTTAAGATGGAATCAGAGACATTTATATCTTCAGGTCACATATTGTGACATAATGATCTCATGATAATGTCTCTGGGAAGGGTATAATGCATGCTATCTGTGATACATGATACAATTACATGGACTTTGGAAATACAGTAAACAATCAGGGATACATTATTCTATGAGTTGCTATTTCATAGTAAAATGGGCCAATATGTAGAAACTTTTGAATTTCAATCCAGAGAAGTGGGAAGTGTTATTTTGTTGACAGAATGAGGAGGGGCATAATAAAATAAAGAGTACAATTTAAACCTAAAAAGGCTCAAAAGCAAGGAATTTATGCTAAACATGTATAGAAAGACTGGCAAAGCCATAGTTAGAATAACATATTCAAGTTTGGGAGCCACACTTTAGGAAGGATGTCAATCCCTTCGAGAGGGTGCAGAAAATATACACCAGAATGTTACTGGATAAGGGACTTCAGTTATGTGGAGGCTAGAGAAAATGAGGCTCTCCCTCATAGACATGTTCAAAGCAATGGCTTCTTTCGATCAAATAGTAAACAAGGACAACGGTTTCCATTGAGAAGGGTCAGTAAGCAGAGCAGTCTAACCTGAAAAAGAACCAGTGATGAAATGAATACGACCTTCCTACAAAATTAATTTTGTGATCTCAAATTTAAGAATGGGTGATGGAACCGGAATCAATAGTACATCTGAGAGAAAATCAGACAAATACAGAATAGGAAACAAATTGCAAAACAATTGCAAAAGACCCCGGGAGTGAAACTAATTGGACAGCTCTTTCAAAGAGTCAGCAAAGGCTCAAAGGGTTGAATGGCCTCCTTCTGTGTTGTATCATTCTATAATTCTATAAGTTGAAGGCTTCAAATTCAAGCATGTTTTCAATAATTTGTCAAACTAGTTCAGAAATTTCAGCGTGCCATACATTTTTTGTGTTTATTGAAATGTTCCAGCCAAACAAAATATGATAATCTGAATATTGCATTTGCACAATTCCAGCTTTGACACGAGGCAAAGTTCAAGTTTAGTACAAATTTAACTTTGTTAAATACAAATACCTCAGACGTGTATCGTCTTGAGCTGGTATCTCCTGAAGCTGTTCATCTGCAGAGGTTACAAACCTACAGCATATTGTAGGTCTGAATGGTCCTCTTTACTCATAGCTTTAAGCAAAAATTAGAAAATTTCAGCAATAAGCAATGAAAACTGTGAGTGTGGCAAGGACCAAAACCACAACATATTACTTTTTGGTTAAATTATTAAGCAATTCTATAATTTTTGTTTTTGGAAATCATGTTCCTCACCATATCATTAAATGTTCACTGTTTCTGGAACATAGGGTTAAATTTTTCAAAGTCTTTAAAAATCTAATATTTATAGTAATGCCATTGTGGTTACCCAAACATTCAAAAATCATCATGGATCTCACTGTTCCCATGTCACGAAAAAGCCTTAATTCCTAGAAGGGAGTGGGTGTAAGTCATGGGAAACAGATTGGAGATCTTACCCTGAAAATAATGCTCATGGAAAATTCATTAAGTGCAGTAACCTCCCCCATTAATTATTACTTCAAATGTCTTGCTTCAAATAATAACTCACATAGAATAAAGTAAAAAATGTCTTGTTAAAGATAAGTGAACTCCTCACCCAGAAACTGTCTGCAAATTCTCAGTCTCCTTGCAAACTAATTAAATATTTCAGTGAGGTACTGAATATACACTTTTGGTTCTTTTTGGTGGTAAGCTAGAAGTTTAGCTACATTTTGTTTATTTTCACTGATTCTTATTCATTAAATATTCACAAAGTTTAATCATGGGAAGCTGGTAACTAAATTTGAAGGTCTCCAAAAACAGGGACACGATACATTATTGACACACTCTCATTGAGCGTAATGTAGGCAACAATCAAATGCACTGCTGCCCATTCATTCAAATGACTGATGTGTGCAGTTAGCTCTAAATGCACTGTTCAGTTGCTCTATGCATCAACAACAGGGCCAAAATTGTAATCTCTGAGCACTACTGAAATACACGTGCATTTCTTACAGGGAGATGGCACTGTGATTGGAGCTAGTTGTTGTACAGGAAGTGAATCTGATTTGGGAAGCAGTGCAGGATAACACGACATGGGAGACAACTGGTTTCAAAACTTTTTAATGCTGTTCTGGAGGCCTTAATGAAGAAGAAAGTAGGAGAGACACCCTCTAATCTCACAGGGGTAGGAGACCCTCTAGTCAGATGGTCAAAGGTACTATATGCAGACCCCCTTGGAAGTTAATGCCAGGAATTGTACATCAAGGATCTAGATGGGGTACCTAAAGAAATGGGTGGCATGCATAGCCAAAATTAGTGAATACATCTTCAAATGACATATGTGAATATTGTGAATATGTGAACTCTGCAGGAGTTCCTCGGAGTGATGGCCTAGTCCCAACTATTTTCAACTTCTTCATCAATCTAGCAGAAGTAGGAATAGGACATTTACTGATGGCTGTACAATGTCCCCGGCATCATTTGCAACTGCTCAGGGACGCAAGTTATCCATGTAGAAATGCAGTAAGACTTGGACAATATGCAGGCCAGAGTTGATCAGTGTCAAGTATCATCATCATCACACAAGTGCTGGATGACTGTCTCCAACAAGGCAGAATTCAACCATCTTCCCTTTGATATTCAATGTCATTATAATCACTGGTGTTGATAAGTTACAGAACTGGACCAACAGATGAATGATATGTCTACAGGAGAGGGAGATAGGAAGTCTGTGGTGAGTAACTCACCTCAAGACTCTCTAAGGCCTGTCCCGCAACTATCAGGCACAATACAAGAGTGTGATGGAATAATACTCACTTGCCTGGATGGCTGCAGCTCCAACTACTCTCTCAAGAAGCTTGATAACATCAAAAGGAAAGCAGCTCCTTTGGCACCACATCCACCACCTTTAACATTTACTTGCTTCACCAACAAGGCGCAGCGGTAGCAGTGTGTACCATCCACAAAATTCACTGCAGCAACTCAGCACAGTTCCTTCCACAGCACCTTCCAATCTCAGATCCAGTACTATCTAGAAGGGCAAGGTACATGGGAACACCACCACCTGCAAGTTCCCCTCCAAGCCACTCACCATCCTGATTTGGAAATATATTGTTGTTCCTTCACTGTCACAGGGTCATAATCCTAGTACTCCCTCCCTAACAGCAATGTGGGTGTTCCTACCTCCAGAGATCACCATCTTCTCAAGGGCAATTATGGATAGACGATAAAAGCAGACCTAGCAGTGACACCCACATCCAGTGAATAAATTTTTAAAAGCACTCTACTACTAGATTCAGGAACTCTCACGTCATCACACCCCAAAACACACAAGCTAACAAAGTCAACCTAACAAGGATCCTACTAATCTTCAGGATTCAACTCACCCTCAAAATACATTGAGCTACTGCAAGACCCATGTTGCATGTCAGACCTTGCAGCTACTTCCAGTTATCTACTGTCACATTATGCAAACAGATTGCATGACCCAAATGGACATGCATCTTCCCTCTCTTTTGCAGGACAAGTGATGCACAGCCAAAAACTGGAAGAGTTAACTTAAAAGAAGTAACTGCCTTCATGTATTAATCCCTGTGAAGAAGTTGTCTCACACATCGTTCTTCACTGAGGATTGGGGATGAACTGAGTTCCTTGAACATCCTTGCTGAGAGCTTAACTTTCCCTACCAACTCACTTTCCCAACACTTTGGCTTGATCAGTCTAGTGTAGTGATAGTAGGAACTGCCGATGCTGGAGAATCTGAGATAACAAGGTGTAGAGCTGGATGAACACAGCAGGCCAAGCAGCATCAGAGGAGCAGGAAAGCTGACATTTCAGGTCTAGACCCTCTGAAGAAGTCTAGTGTAATCTGTTACTTTTCCAAGTTGTCAAATATTCCAAAGGGAATATCTATTAGTGCACTCATACCTAAGGGCAATTGGGTTATGCAGAACTTTTAAATCAACAGATTTTCTTTGGCCCTTACAACCCAACACCTTATAGAATTCTGCAATTTGAAATAGCAATATAAGGTTACTTTCAGATGCAGAGAAACAGCCAGTGGAAATTAACCAACAACTGATCTGTATAGACTTACATTTAAATTTCATCTATCACAGCCTGCAGATGTCAGCATTTTAGAATTGATGATGTGGTTCTTGAAATGCAATCACTGTTGTTACGTAGGAAACACCCCGCCCCCTCACCAATGAAGGTGAACAAAGTAAACTCTCACAAACAATAATGTAATAATGAGCAGATCACCTGCTTTTGTGTTGTTAATTGTGGAATAAATATTATTCACATTACTGGGGAGAACTCCCAAAACATTTGCTCTTCTTAAAAGTAGTGGGATCTTTTATATCCAGCTGAGCAGGTAATTTAGGGTCTTGCTTTAATGCGTCTTCAGAAGGATGGCATCTGAATATGTAGCATTCCCTAGGTACTGCCCTGGAATTCAACTTTGAATTTCATACTAAACATTTTATAAACAACTTTCACTCCCTTCTCACCCCAACCAACATAGTATTGTTTGTATATATGATCTAAAATATGTACTGCAGCAACTTCCAAACCCATGAGCTCTACCACCACAAAAGACAAGGGCAGGATATTCATGAGGACACTACTACCTGCAAATTCACTCACCATTCTGGTTTGTAACATAGTCATACTTCCTCCATAGCAAGATCCTGAAACTTCCTCCTTACCAGCAGTTTGTAGTAAGATCTGGTCTTATCAGGTGAATGAATATTGACAGGCTTTATTAAACCTGACGTCATATATGGGATGGTAAGAAGGGAAATATCTGGCCCCTACAGATGCTGGTCCCAGCTACATGAGATCTGATATCTCAATGACAAAGCTCTTTTCTGCCCATGCTCATTAGTTATTCTTAGAATAAAAGTATGGTTAACCTTTTACTCCACATCCTCCCACTATTCCCCGCAATCAACATTCCACAAACTGTTAACCTCATGAATTATTTGTAGTTTTTGTCCAACTTCAATTCTCATGCTCCAAATCAGCAGTATTCTCAGCCCTAGAAGAGGATGTATAGGATTTATATGCTTCCTTAGCATTTCCCTGTAAAGTGATTGATTTGTTGGATTGGGATGGCAGCTTCTCAGGCTGTTCCTGGGCTGTCATGTTTATGCTGACCTAGATTTAATAGTCGTGAAGACCAATAAGGAGTAACTGACCAGAGGGATGAGTCAGTATTCAAACTACCAGAACCCCATAAAAGAGGTAGAAGACAAAATGAAATTCTTTCACATCCATCAGTGGTACATTTTTGCCAGGGATGAATCTGATAGTCAAAAACAAGAACAAAGAAGATTCTGAAGGAAATTCTGAAGATGAGGAAATTAGGACTTTCCTCCTACTCCTGTGATTGGAATTTCTCTTCCTGCACAGTTGTAATAGTTCCACATTTCCTGCTTCTCTGAAGACATGTATACCTGAGAAACCCCATCAAAGAGTGGAAAAGCACCATTGTTAACAAAGAAGTAAATTCCTGGACCAGGATCTGTAGGAAATAATACGGTGGTCTGCAGACTTGATGTAGGAATGGATGATAACAGTACAGTCAGATATTATCACCAGCTTACTAATCTCCATCCCAGTGAACTGATTAGATTGTTCAAACGGTATGGATGTCAGTCCTGCATTTCTTTTCCTTTTTTCCTTAATTCATTAAAAAAAATCATCATTTCCATAGATATCTGTGTCATTCTGCAAACTTAAATTAAGATCTCTGTTCTTTTTCTCAAGAGTTTGGTTTCCAATCTAAGGTCATTACTCATAACTGCAGCATAATACTGATCCTTTGATTTTAGGATTGAATAAATAAGATATAATGATTCCTTTAAATAGCATTAGGGGGTTGTGCTCAGCCGTGTGAGATTTAGACAGGGTGTTGGCAGGGTGTCAGGTTCCAAAATGGCTTGAAACTGATTCACACTATGATCTACCTGTTCTGCATACGTTTGGTGAATGTTCACTGTGAAGGTATTGTTGCTGTCCACAGTGCCAACATTAACGCCCTGACCAATATAAAGTCAGTTGTGAGTAACTCCACAAATGTGCAGGTGTCATTTTAGACCTTCTAGAGCCCAAAGAATGGTGCTAACAAGCCAAATTTCTCACCTCAAGTTTCCAAATACCCCTGAGTCAAATGTGGCCTTATCAATCTAGTCCATGAACAGTAAACAACATGCTTTCTGCTTCTGATTAAGACATTACTGCAGTCAGACAGCTACAATTCTAAACTCATCATTTAGAGAATTCAATTATTAGTAGACATTGGTCTGCGTCATTTTTTTTGTGTAATATCCATTCAGATAGCAAGCTGAAAGGCCCCAATTTGAAAACTTTGTGCTTCAAAAGGGATATAATGCTTACAGGATTAAATGAAATCTGAATCATTTGCCAAGTTTCTTAAGCTGCTTCAAAAGACTTAGCCAAGTATGATAAATAAGTACTGAGAAGAGAAAAATTATTCTATGTACCTGCTGGATCCCCAAGAGAATGGAAAGTTATATGTGCCATTGTACAAGCATCTGTAATTTATTAAGTATTTGGAAGTAATCTTAAATCCATAATTCTTTTCTCAGAAAAATATTCAAAAATAAAATTAGTTCAATATGTTGATACATATTTTAATGTGTGGGAGGGCAGAGATTATCATAACTGAGAATCCAACATGTTGGGTTAATCATAGAATCCCTACAGTATAGAAAGAGGCCATTCAGCACATTGCAGCTGCACCAAACCTCCGAAGAGCATCCCACCCTATCCCCATAGCCCCACATTTTCCATGAATAATTCATCAAGCATGGGTGTCCATCGATAGTACAGACAATTTAGTTTGGCCATTCCACCTAACCTGTCCATCTTTGGACTATGGAAGAAAACTGGAACACCTGGAGGAAACCCACACAGACATGAGGAGAACGTGCAAACACCACACATACAGTCAAATGCCAGCTGTGCAACAAAATAACATTCCCAGTTATGTAATACATTTCCATAAAACATTGAGATATTACTGTATTATCAACCATGGATTTAAATAGGAAGTTTGATGTGCTAGAATCAATTAGATGCTACAATAAAGGTGATGGCAACTGTCAATCACATGCCAAGATTCCTCAGTTGGCAGGATCCATCAGATACTGCAGATAATCCCTTATTATACAGTAGCCTGGTACAATCTATCACAGCGTATAAATAAGCTTTTGCTATATGACCAGGATCTAGTACATGCCAGATTCAATCACACATAAGGATTAATCAAGTGCCCAATGTGGGCAGCTCATGAGCCCTTAATTTACAGTTGAAGGCATGAACCTGGTCTGTCCTAAAATGTTCCTATTTCTGTTTCACTTGGTTATAGTCCTGCACAATGACGCTCAGTGTTAGTGCCAGGAAAATGGAGGAAAGTTGTGTTCACAGCCTACAGCCCATCAAAAATTTGCATGAAGCAAAGTCATCCTCTACAGGTTTGGAGTGGTAGTTAAGTGGGGCTACATGAGAAACACCACTTGAGTGAAGGCAATTGTATAGCCTCACTTCTGACATATCCTGAACAGAGGGACTTTAGATCAGCCCACAGCAAAACTCCAAAACAAAACCAAGCCTCAACCAAATGGTATAAATTTTCTTCAGGATCTGGACCAGCAAGCCATCATGGTTGCAGCCAATATGCAGACTCAAGAGAACAAAACCCTAAATTCAGTCAGATAACTCATAGCCAGTATCCAGAAGAATACGAACACTGCAAAGTCTACCTACATCTGGTTTGGAATAGTTCATTTGCTTAACAACATCCAAATCGGAATCAATAAAAATAAACATCTGGTTAAATATCACCCGGTTCAAATAGAGTTTGATCCTGGTGCAGCCATTTCAGTGATCACAGAATCAGTCTTTAACAAAATCACTTTGGACTCCAACCCATAAGTTTGTGTAAGACCTCGACTCGACTGAGTATGTATACCGGGTAACCTTTACAGACTAACTCCGATTCTGTTATATTATGAGAAGCAGCTCATTCAAAAACCAATGATTGTAGTAAAAGGCTCGGGCCTAAGCTTGATCAGGCAAAATTGGTTGAGAAATATTCATCCAGAATGGCTCATCATTTTTTGATTATAAAACAGTTGCCTGAGTGAAGTCCTAATTAAATACCTAGATGTTTTCAGGAAGGTCTAGGGACTATCATAAGAGCCAAGGCCACCTTGCATGATGACCAGGATGCAATTCCATGATTCTGAAAAGCCTGCCCAGTGCCATTTGCCTTGCGGGCAAAAGTACAGGCAGAAACCTGAAGGCTAGAAAGCGAAGGAGTTATCAAACCAGCCCAGTTTGCAGAATGGGTTGCACTGATCAAACGGATTGTGAAGCCCAATGGGTTGGTTCACTTTCGTGTCGATTTTAAACCAATGGTAAACTGCTTTTCACAGCTGGGCAAATACCCAATCCCTCACATAGAGAATTTATATGCAAAGCTGGAAGGAGGGTTGCCCTACATGAAGCTGGACATGAGCCATACGTACTTGCAATTGTGGTGATATGAGGATTTCCAGAATTATGCTACAATTAGTACCCATAAGAGTTTGTACCAATGTATGAGAGTACCATTTGGGATATTGTCAGCCGATGCAACTTTTCCAGTGGACAATGGAGAAGCTTTTACTAGGTTTACCCCAGGTCCTCATTTATCCTCATGACGTGCTAATAACAGGGAAGCCCAATAAGGAGCATGAAGAGAACTTGGACATAGTCCTTAGTTGCTTCTCTAGGTGGGCATACACCTTAGGAGGAAATAAAAACAAAGTTGCTGGAAAAGCTCAGCAGGTCTGGCAGCATCTGTGAGGGAGAAAACAGAGTTAACGTTTCAGGTCCGGTGACGCTTCCTCAGAACCCTTCCTTCCTTAGAAGGAAATATGTGTGTTCCAGGCACTCCAAGTGACCTACCTTGACTGCAGAGTTGACAAGACCAGTTTATACCTGTTAGGAGATAAAGTGAGGGTGATCAAGGTGCCTTGGCTCCCATGTCTGTCCTGGACCTTAAGTTTTTCCTTGGGCTGGTGAACTATTATGGAAAGTTTGTACATAACCTGGCCTTCATCTTGGCACCTTTGCATCAACTCTTAAAAATGGGTCAGCCTTGAAAATGGTTGCTTGGCCATGCCATAGCTTTCAGGAAAGTGATGAAATAGCCACAATCCTCCAAGGTGTTTGCACACTATGATCCCAAGCAAGATATGATATTGAGATATTATTAGCTCATAGGCAACCCCATGGAGAAGAATTCCCAACAGCATATGCATCCCGGACTTTGGCTAATGCAGAGCATAAAGATGCCCAGATAGAAACGGAAGATTTGATGGTCATATTTGGAGTCAGAAAGTTCCACCAATACCATCACAGATGTAAATTTGTATTAATAATGGACGACAAAAACCTGCTGGGTCAACTTAAAAAGGACAAGGCAGTGCCGCCCATAGCTTCAGCAGAGGGCTCTAATACTAAGTGCATATATAATTGCAAGTTGGAACATAGTCCAGGAGGCCAACTGTTGAGCAGCTTCCCACTGGCCTCTACACCACCAGAGGTGCCATCACTGGAAGATCCCATAAGGGCTGCACAGTGGTTCAGTGGTTAGCTCTCCTACCTCACAGCACCAGGCACCCAGGTTCAATTCTACCTTCCAGTGACTGTCTGTGTGGAGTTTGCACATTCTCCCTTTGTCTTCCTGCTGTGCTCTCGTTTCCTCCCATAGTCCAAAGATGTGAAAGTTGGGTGAATTGCCCATAAGTGTGCAGGCTAGATGAATTAGCTATGGGGAAATGTGGGTTTATGGGGATGGAGATGGAGGTGTTAGGTCTGGGTGGGATGATTTTTGGATGGTCAGTGTGGAGTCAATGAGCTGAATAGCCTGCTTCCACGTTGTTATGATTCTATATTTTCTGGACATCCTTCCAGTCACAACTGACACCACCAGACTGTGGATACAGAGAGATCCGGCCCTGCCAAAACTGAAACAGCTGGTAGTGATGGAAGAAACCTAAAGGGCTGTCACAACCATAATTAAATTATCCTAGAGATATCAAATCAGTAGGGGACAGCATATTACTTTGGGGTGCAAAAGTGATTGCCCTGAGCAAAATTTGCCGCCAGATACTGTCTAAACTCCATCAGGGTCATCCAGGGATTTCCAAAATGAAGATGTTGGCAAAATATTATGTCTGATGGCCAGGATTGGATGCAGACGTCACTGTATTTTTGGGATAGTGCTCAAAGTGCCAACAAGGACAAAAATTACCACCAGATTGTGGGAATGGATGGGCAAACCCTGCACTTCGTTACACATTGACTATGCAGGTCCTTTCATGAGCTCAACGTTCTTAGTCATTATGGACACCCACTCAAAGTGATTGGACATGCATTGAGTTCATTCATCCAACAGAGGGACAATGATTGAAAAACTGCGTACATCTTTTGCAATACATGGACTCCAGGAAGTTTTGGTCACAGATAACAGGCCATCATTTACCAGCAGTGAATTTGAGTATTTCCTAAAATCAAATGGCTTTCAACAGAAAAGGAGACCACCATCATTCAATGGTCTGGCAGAAAGAGCAGTCAAAACCCGAAGACAGGCTTAAAGAAACAAGCTACAGCTTCACTAGGTGCCAAACTGCCCTGCTACCTACTCAAATACCGGACTACCCCTCAGGCAGTTGCAGGGTTAGCGCCAGCAGAATTGTTAATAGGGAGAAGACTCAACACTAGGTCAAATCTGATCTTCCCAGACTGTGGTGCGAGAGTGAAATGGCATCAGGAATGTCAATGCTGGACACTAAGTGAGAGAGGCAGTTTACTTTAGGAGATGACATTTGGTGTAGGAACCATGGGAATGGCTCTGCATATGTAAGAGGCATGCTCAATGTGAGGTCATGCCCAGTGATGCATGATGTTTAGGTAATTACAATGGTCCTGAACAAGCATGCGGACCATAATGAATGCTGCAAACTCACAAACAGGGCAGGAGCAAAACAAGGCCAGATCCTCAGAACAGTTGGAAAGGCTGGCGGAACCAATGAATTCTCCCCTTCCGTCAAGCATTAAAGAGACCTTGGAATCTGAGGTGGACATGGCAGGTGTTATTGCCTCAACGTCTTTGTTGCCTGAAGAAGAAAATGAATTTCTTCCAAGATGCTGTGGGTGCAAGAGGCGAGCTACTGTGCGTTACACATTGCCCATATCCAAGTCAGAGTTAGAGAACCCTGACCCAGAGCTAAAACATCCCAGGAAGAGCTACAGAAAAAAGGACCAGCCTATGTCCTTGAACTTAGAACAGGAGGGATTAATGATTGTAACCAGGTCAGCCAGGTGGACATCATAAAATACGAGTTCACTGATCCGGGTTGTTAATCAGGTCCAGTCAGGGACCCCTGCTTCACAGATAAAAACAGCTTTGTCAACATCTTTACACTCAGCTGGCTTAGTTCAGTGTCAAGGACTTTCCACGTGTAAATAAAGGTGACTTGGTGATAAGATACCGGTCTCTGTGGAGTTATTTCACACTCACTAGCTATTCTTAGAATAAAAATGAGGTTAACCCTTTATACCACATAATCATATGCTTTATGAAAACATGTCAAAATCAACCATCTGGAAATTTAGAGCTATTAAAAAAAGAGGCATGCTTGGCCTATTCATTTGTTCATATGACATAAGAATTAGGAGCAGGAATAGTCAATAGTCAATAGTCAAGCCTGCGCTGCCATTGAATACAATTATGGTTGATCTCATCTCGGCCTGAACTCCACTTTCCTGCCCATTCTTAACACCAAGTCACCTTCATTTACACGTGGAAAGTCCTTGACACTGAACTATTTCCCTTACAGCCAGCTGTCAGAGTGGAAAGATGGAAAATGCACATCATTTCTTTGAGGTACCTGGACCAAAACTGCGCAAGCATTCCAGGTCTGATTTGACCATTGCTTTATCACACTGTAGCATGATTTCTGCACTCTTGCATTTAAATCCCTTTGCATTCGAAGTGAACATCCATTTGGCTTCTGAATTGCCTGCTGTACCTGCATGCTACCTTTCTGTATTGCTTGTTTGAGTTTTCCATTTTCCATCAAAAGTCTGCCAACAATCTTAATGCAGACCAGGGTCAAAATTTTGGATTTGTGAACCTCCTATTTTTGTATTTGGCATAAATTTAAGTAAAAATTAAATCTTTTCCAAGTTTCATCTGTTTAAAAAAATCCTACTCATTCTGGCACTTGGTCTGTGCCTTCTACCAAGTACCAAATCTTAAATAAAATATGGTCATTGAAAAACAATGAAACCCCTGATTATCCAAGATTATGCAGCAGCCTGACACAATCATAATCATGGAATAATGTCTCACAGATAATGTCCCAGATACCATCACCACTCTGGATATGTTCTGTTCCACCAACAGGACAAGCCCAACAGAAGTGGCGACACAATGGTACATAGTCAAGAAGGAGATGTTCTAGGACTCAACACTGGCTTTGGACCACATGAAGTCTCATGGCATCAGGTCAAACACGGGCAAGAAAACCTCCTGATGATTAACACAGAAACTTAGAAAATAGTTGCAGGAGTAGGCCTTTCAGCCAGCAAGTACAAGCCCAGTTGATACAGTCTTTCTTCATATGAAAACCTGCCACCTCCAAGAATTAGCCTGGTGAACCTTTGCTGGACTACCTCATAGAACATAGAACATAGACCTGTACAGCCCAGGGATGGGCCCTTCGACCTGTGATGTTGTGCTGAAAATAATGCCAATGAGACTAATCCCTTCTGCATGCCATTGGTCCATATTCATCCATTCCTTGCATATTCAAGGGCTTATATAAAAGTCCCTTAAATGCCCCTTTTGTATCTGCCTCCGCCACCATCCTTAGCAGTGCATTCCAGACTCCTACCACTCTGTGTAAAATACTTGCCCCTCTCATCTTTGAACTTTCCCCCTCTAACCTCATCACTGCCTCTGAAAAGAATCTGCTTATTCCAACTCTCTGCTTCCTGTCCGCCAACCAGTTCTCTATCCATGTGAGTGTATTACTGCCAATACCATGAGCTTTAATGTTGCTGACTAATGTCTTGTGTGGGATCTTGTCACAAGCATTTTGAAAGTCCAGACACACACAACATCCACTGATTCACCCATGTCCACTTATACTGGTCACATCGTCAAAAAATTCCAGAAGTTTTGTCAAATATGATTTCCCTTTAGTGAATCCATGCTGACTTGGACCGATCCTGAGACTAGTCTGCAAATGCTCTGTTATTACATCCTTTATGAAAAAGGAAGGGAAGGGAAAACAGGGAATTACAGGCCAGTTAGCCTGATGTTGGTGGTGGGAAAAGTGCTGGAGTCAATTGTTACATTACCTGCCTTGCGGTCCATTGGAACTCTTCCAAAACCTATAGAATGCCAGAAAATGATCACTGGTGTGTCCTTTATTTCTAGGGCCACTTCCTTAAATAATCTGGCATGGAGAGCATCAGGCCCTGGGGACTAATTGGATTTTAATCCCATTAATTTCCCCAATATCATTTCCTGACTAATAAGGTTTTCCTTCAGTTCCTCCTTCATGCTTTTGACCCTCTGCTGATAGCATTTCAGAAGATTATTTGTGTCCTCCTTAGTGAAGACAGATCCAAAGATTTTGTTCAACTGCTCTGCCATCTCTTTGTTATCCATTATGAATCCACCTGATTCTGACTGCAAGGTATCGTATACTGCCCTCTGTTGGCTGATAAATAAGTACGCCTCCATGTTAAACAACACTCGGAGAAAGCATTGGGGTGTGACAGGGGCACAAAATGTACTCTGAGTGGGGGATTTCAATATCCACCACCAAGAGTGCTTTGGCAACAGCAGTACTGATACAGCCGCTCAGTTCTTAAAGGATGTAGCTTCTAGACTGAGTCTGCGGCAGGTGATAAGGAAACTAACAAGTTGGAAAAAGATACTTGACTTCATCTTCGCCTTCCACAGATGCGCTTGTCCGGGACAGTATTGGTAAGAGTGACTACCACACGGTCCCTTTGGAGTCTTCACATTGAGAACGCCTTCATTGTGTTGTGTGTCACCATATCCATGCTAAATAGGATACACTTCAAATAGATATAGCAACTCCAGTAGGAGCATCCATGAGACTCTGTGGACTATTAGCAGCAGCAGAATCATACTGCATCACAATTTGCAACCACATGGCCTAGCATATCCACTACTCAAACACTAATATCAAGTCAGTGGATCAGCCCTGAGTCAGTGAAGAGTGCATGAGGACATGCTAGGATCAGTAACATGTATACCAAAAAATGAAGAATCAACCCGGTGAAGCTTCAGAACAGGAATACTTGCATGCCAAACTACGTAAACATATTCCCAACATGAAGATTGGACTTTGTGTCCAAATAAGCCGTGTGGTTGTCATTTTTATTGATGCTGTCATGGACAGAAAGTAATAGACAGACATGAAGATTACACAACCAGTGGATCAGATCTAAGATCTGCAGTCCTGCAACATCCAAATAAACAACTCAGTGGAGGAAGATACTCCACAAAAATCATCTTCAATGATGAAGAAACCCAGCACATCAGTGTAATAAAAAGGCCGAAGTATTCGTGACAATCTTCAGCAAACAGTGCCAATTTCAGCCTCCTCCAGAGGTCCCCAAGGTCAACGATGATAGTCTCCAGCCAATTCGATTCACTCCACATGATAGCAAGAAAGAGATTAGAGGAACTGGATAATGCAGAGGATATGGGCCCTGGCAACATTCCGGTTATAGTACTGAAAACCTATGTTCTAGAATTTGTTGCAAGCTGTTCCTGTACAGCTGCAACACTAGCATCTACCAGACAATGCAGAAAATTGCGCAGGTATGTCTTACAGACACAGTGTAGGACAAATCCAAACAAGCCAAATACTGCCTCCTTGGTCTACTCTTGATCATCAGTAAAGTGATGGAAGGTGTCAACAAAGATGTGATCAATCAGCACTTGGTCAGCTACAACCTGTTCATTGACACCCAGTTTGAGAGCAAAAGTCACCAGGCTTAAAAACTCATCACAGCCTTAGTTCAAACATATTCTTCTGCCTAGTTCTGAGGAAGGGTCACCCGACCCGAAACGTTACCTCTGTTTTTTCCTTTCACAGATGCTGCCAGACCTGCTGAGTTTTTTGTTCCTGATTGACTGCATCCGCAGTTCTTTTGTTTTTTATTTTCCTCTGCCAGCCACTCACTGTCCAGGCTTGGAAATATATCACTGTTCCTTCAGTGTCACTGAGTCAAACTCCTGGAACTCTCTCCCGAATGGCATTGTAGATCTACTACAGCACATTGCCTGCAATAGTTCAAGAAGGCAGCTCACCTCATCTGTCAAGGGCAATTAGGGACAGACAATATCCAGCGAGCGATACCCAGATCCTGTTAATGAATATTTTATTTTAAAAATCAGAAGCTAGATCTTCACACTTTCAACTGGCACCAAAACAGAGGTGGGACCATCAAAAAATGACAGTCAGATACAGTAGACCCCCCACCTCCTGCTCACTTCTAGCACCGGCTATTTTGACCAACGCAGGTAAGGGGTGGTTTATGACCTCCAGCCCCAGTTGGTTATAGTTTATGTGTTTTCCTTATTGAAGGTTATATCAAAATTAAATCATTGCTTGAAACAGCCTACTCTTCCAGTTTATCAAAATAAACCAAGCTGCTGATAGAATGTCATGTGAATTGTCAAACGAATGAATATTATACAAGTGAATCAGCAGGGTGTAGTGATTGTAACAAGGTCAGTTGAATGGACTTCAAAGAATATTGAGTTCTGAGAAGGGGTTACTGAGCTAAAATGTTAACTCTGATTTCTTTCCGCAGATTTCAATTCTGCCAGAATTGCTAAGCTTTTCCAGCAATTTCTGTTTCTGTATTTTAATTGGGGCTATTAATCTGGTCCAATCAGATGGCCCTGGGCGGTAGATAAAAAGAGTGTCAAAAATTTCGAAACCCTATCCAACATGATCTACTAGATAGGAGGTTTCAAGCATTGATTGGGGAGGCCATTTGCAGGTAAAGGGATGGTTGGGAAGTGGGAGAACTTTAAAGATGAGACTTTAAAGAGTTCAGAGACGGTATGTTCCTGTTAGTGTGAAGGGCAGGGCTGTTATAGGGAATGCTGGATGACTAGAGAAATTGAGGCTCTGGTCAAGAGAAAGGAGGAGGCACATGTTAGGTATAGACAGTTGCCTTCGAGTAAAATCGTAAAAGAATATAAGAACAGGAGGAGTATACTGAAGAGGGAAATCAGGAGGGCAAGAAGGGGACATGAGATAGCTTTGCAAACAGAGTTAATGAGAATCAAAAGAGATTTTATAAATACATTAAGGACAAAAGAGTAACTTGGGAGGGAATAGGGCACCTTAAAGATCAACAAGGCTGAAATAACTCCACAGAGGTGGTATCCCATCACCAAGACACCCTTTATTTACATTTGTAAAGTCTTTGATATTGATCCAGCATCCTCAGAGCCAGCTCTCAGAGTGAACAGAACCTCTGACACTCGCATTTACATCCGTCAGCTAGGGATCCCTGATTGGATCTGATTAACAGCTTCAGTCAGGGACCTCATATTCTTTGAGGTCCACCTGGCTGACCACATTACAATCACTACATCCCTCCCCCTCTGATTTCAAGGAAATAGGTTCGTTCTTTTTTTGTTATAGCTGCTCCTGGGTATTTCAGCATTGGGCCAGATTCCTACAACAGGTTCTGTCTCTGCTATAGGCAGTGTGTACTGCACAGTAGCTCGCCTCTTGTGCCTGGAGCATGTCAGAGGAAATTCTCTTCCTCTTCAGGTGGCAAAGACTTTGAAATAGCAATATCCATTTTGTCTATCTCAGATTCTGAGGATTCTTCTACACTTGACAGTGAGGGAGAACCCATAGATTATGGAACAGTAGGAAAGGTAGTCAAGGACTCAGACACATTTTGTTCCTCCACCGTTTGCAAGTTTGCAGCTTTCATATGGTCCTCATGCTTGTTCAGGACTGTCATACCTACTTGAACTTCATACTGCGCTGGAACTTGCATTGAACATTCCTCTTACCCATGCAGGACCAATCTTCTGGTTCCTACACTAAACTTCATCCCCTGAATTAAATTGTCTCTCTCCCTTAGCAGTGTCTTCTATCTGGCATTGGCATTCCTGATGCCATTTCATCCTCCCCACCATGTCTGGGAAGATCAGATTAAGCCTGCTGTGGAGTCTTCTCCCTATTAGCAATTCTGCTGGAGTTATCCCTGCAGTTGGAATGAGAGGTGGTCCGATAATCAAATAGGAACCGGGATGGTTTGGTATCTATTGAAGATGTAGGCTGTTTCTTTAAGACTGCCTTCAAAGCTTGGACTTCTTTTTCTGCCAGAATATTGGATGACAGATCATATGGAGATGTCCCAAAATGGCGATTACAATTCATCAATACTCAAATGCGCTATTGGTAAACAATGACCCATTGTCTATGGCCAACACTTCTGACAGTCTGTGTATTTCAAAAGATGCATGCAGTTTTTCTATCGATGTCCATGTGTTTCTCAAATGGACTCTATGTAGTCCAACTATTTTGAGTGGATGTCCACAATGACTAAGAACATTGAGCCTATGAAAGTACCTGCATAGTGGACGTGTAACCGAGTCCAGGGTTTACCTGGCTATTCCCACTAGTGTGGAGAAGCTGTTGGAGGTAATTTTTATTCTTGTTGGCATTCTGAACACTGACCCACCAATGCAAACGTGTCTGCCTTCAATCCTGGCCACCAAACATAACTTCACACCAATATCTTCATTTCAGAAATCCCTGGATGACCCTGGTGGAGTTTAGCCAGTATCTGGAAGAGACCTTTGCTCAGTACAATCACTCTTACTCCCCATAATAATATGCTACTCTCAACTGTGATCTGGTCTCTCTAAGTCAAAAAGCATTCCGATTCTGTTTGGTACAGCCCCTTTGGTTTCCCCTATCACCACTAGCTGTTTCAGTTTTGCCAGGATCAGATCTTTCTGCATCCAAAGTCTGATATTGACCTATTGTAGGTCCTATTGTGTTTGCCTTTAGGTTGGGGATAGGGTTAAAACATGGAGTTGCCAGATCTACAGATCACAAGTTATCAATCAATTACAATGAGCATTGTGCAAAAATCTAATTCAGTATCTATAACTCTATCGCAGATATAGAAGATAGAAATCTTCAGGCCTGTAAATTAAATGATATTTATTCTTTAATACTCTTGACTGAATTATCACTTAACCATTGGTCACACAACAGATTACCAATGATGTTTCCTTGGATTATCTTTAACAGTTCGACCAATTATTTTACATTCCTAATTCCCTACAACCAACTATTCAACAGTTACAGATGATAGACTCACATTATCATTCATTGGTGTTTACTGTGTTCATGAATTATCGGTCTTATTTGCAAAAGTTAATGAATAGTGTGCAACAATGATCAGAGTTATTAAAATCCATACAGTGTGGAAACAGGCCCTTTGGCCCAACAAGTCCACAGCATCCTCAGAGCATCCCACCCAGACCCATCCCCCATAAACTACCTAATCTACACATCCCGGGACACAATGGGCAACTTAGCATAGCCAATACACCTAGTCTACACACCTTTGGACTGTGGGAGGAAACCAGGGCACCCAGAGGAAACCCACGCAGACATGGGAAGAATGTGTAAACCCCACACAGACAGTCACCCGAGACTGGAATCGAACATGGGCCCCTGGATCTATGAGGCAGCAGTGCTAACCACTGAGCCACCTTGCCACCCCTCAATGTTTGTGGCCTCAAACTTTTTACAATTTATGTAAATGTTTTAGATGAAAGGACCAAAGGTGGGATAGTTAAGTTTGGTACTAACACAAAAAATGGAAGATAAACAAGTTGTGAAAGGATCATAAAGAGCCTACAAAACAACTTATATAGGTTAACTGTGTGGTCAAAGATCTGGCAAATGGATGTTCAAATGGAGGAAAATGTGAAATTGTCCATTATGGCAAGAATAATAAAGAAGTGTATTATCTAAATGATGAGATAAGAGCAAAGAAACAAAAATTACAGCACAGGAACAGGCCCTTTAGCCATCCAAGCCTGTACCAATATGCTGCTTGTCACAACTAAACCATTCCGGGGACTGTGTCCCCATATTCCCATCCTATCCATGTATTTGTCAAGACGCCCTTTAAAAGTCACTATCATATTTGCTTCCACTACTTCCCCCGACAGTGAGTTCCAGGCACCCACCACTCTCTGTGTAAAAGACTTGCCTTGTACATCACCTTTAAACTTTGCCCCTCACACCTTAAATCCATGGCCCCTGGTAACTGACTCTTCCACCTTGGAGAAAAAAGCTTCTGACTGCCCAGTCTGTCCATGCCCTTCATAATCTTCTAAACCTCTGTCAGGTGGCCCCTGATATTGCAGAGATTTGCGAATCTGTGTGTCCTTGTACTTGAATTGCAAAAGGTTAGTGTACAGGTTTAGAAAATAGCTCAGAAAGCTAATAGAATACTATTACTTATTGTGAAGGAATCCGAATACAAAGGTAGACAGGTTATCTTCAGTATGCAGGGCACTGGTGGGAACCATTTGGAGAACCGTGCTCAGTATTGTTCTCCTTACTTAAGAAACTGCACAAATGCATTGGAAGTGGTTCAGAGTTTACTACACTAATACCTGGTGATGAAAAGGTCGTCATATGAGAAAACGTTGGACAAGTTAAGCTTGTACCTGTTGGAGTTTAGAAGAATGAAACTTGATTTGATTGTAACATAGGTTGAAACATTTTTTTTTGTCTAAGTCTGAGTTCCCTGGAGCTTTTACAAAGTATTTTGCCGCAAGGCTCAGCAAGTTCTCTTGCCGTATCTCATCAATTTTGCCACACTAATTTGCACCCTGTGGCATCCCTCAAATTCAATTTCTGGCCCATCTTGCCACATTCTGCTCCTGGAGCAACTCATCAATCAGCAGACGTCCCAGAATTCACTGACATCTTTTGTGCCCACACCATCTTTAAAAGCTCATTGAGCACACCCAGACAAGCACTGTTAGTTCAGAATTACGTGGTTCTTGAAATTTGCTCTGGACATGGCCAACAGGAATCTGGATATCTTGCTGGACAGGATAGTGGTGATATGCAACTTCATCCTCTGCCAGGACCGGCAGTGGAGGCAATGACACCACACTATGCTAGCCTGGTCTGAAGATGCCACTCTGATCAGTGCAGTCGCAGTTGTCTGTAGAAATGCCTAGCACTGTAGGAAGAAGCTCCAAACCTTCTCCACTCTGCCAGGGTAAGTACCATAATTTTCTGTCTGATACCTCACACTCACTCTACCTCTGCTACCCTCCACCAAGATGTGCAGAGTCCCTGTATTGGACTGGAGTGGAAAAGTCAGAAGTCACACGACACCAGGTTATAAACCATCAGGTTGATTTGAAATCGCAAGCTTTTGGAGCGCTGGTCTTCCTCCTGACAAAGGAGTAGTGCTATGAAAGCTTGTGATTTCAATTAAACCTTGTGTCATGTGACATTGATACTCTCCACCAAGGCTTGTGTCCTACCACTCTCATTATTGCCAGTAACATCTTCTCTCACTTGCTGACAATCATCCCAAACCCCAACATTGACATGCCCATTGCGCTGCCTACTCACTCCTCTGTATCTATAAATGTAATAGCTTTCCCATTCAATTTCATCCCTTGTTATGCCTACCTCTCACTCATTCCATAAGCAAAACCATACACAATAGGGCAGAAGGAGTCAAGGTAGATTGTAGGTTGCCCATCATTCAGCTCCGCACTCCCTATGAATTAAGGATTTTTATATGATGTCCTTATATCAGTTGTACTGATCACCTTTGATTCCATTTGCCCTGAGGTAGTTTTCCACACTGGTGATCCTTCAACACAGGGC
Organism: Ginglymostoma cirratum; assembly: GCA_024137785.1. Taxonomy (NCBI): domain Eukaryota; kingdom Metazoa; phylum Chordata; class Chondrichthyes; order Orectolobiformes; family Ginglymostomatidae; genus Ginglymostoma; species Ginglymostoma cirratum. The sequence continues at coordinate 37,098,652 of JAHRHZ010000024.1, read as the reverse complement.
TTTTGTAATCTTCCACGTGGAGAGATGGCCTGCCAGCTACATTGAAATTTCTTGAGTGCATCATAATGGAGAACTGCATTGTCTGTGATCCTGTCCTGTCACTGAATTCTCAAAATGGGCCTCAGGAGTATTTGGTGCAATGTTCCTCAGGGATCAGTGTTGGGGCCTTTGCTGTTTGTAATATATATAAATGATTTGGAGGAGAATGTAACTGGTCTGATTAGTAAGTTTGCCAATGACACCAAGGTTGGTGGAATTGTGGATAGCAATGAGGACTGTCAAAGGATACAGCTGGATGTGGATCAGTTGGCGACTTGGGCAGAGAGATGGCAGACAGTTTCATCTGGAAAAATGTGAGGTAGTGCATTTTGGAAGGTCTAATCCAGATGGAACATACACAGTAAATGGCAGAACGTTTAAGAGTACTGAGAGGCAGAGAGATCTGGGTGTACAGATACACAGGTCATTGAAAGTGGCAACACAGGTGGAAAAGGTAGTCAACAAGGCATATGGCATGCTTGCCTTCATTCGCTGGGGCATTGAGTTTAAAAATTGGCAGGTAATGTTGCAGCTTTATAGAACCTTAGTTAGGCCGCATTAGGAATATTATGTTCAATTCTGGTCATCACACTACCAGAAGGATGTGGTGGCTTTGGAGAGGGTACAGAAAAGATTTACCAGGAGGTTGCCTGGTATGGAGGGCATTAGCTATGAGGAGATGTTGGAGAAACTTGTGTTGTTCTCACTGGAACGATGGAGGTTGAGGGGCGACATGATAGAGGTCTACAAGATTAAGAAGGGCATGGACAGAGTGGACAGTCAGAACCTTTTTCCCAGGGTAGAAGAGTCAGTTACCAGAGGCCATGGATTTATGGTGCGAGGGGCAAGGTTTAAAGGTGATGTACGAGACAAGTTTTTTACACAGAGGGTGGTGGGTGCCTGAAACTCGCTGCCGGGGGAGGTAGTGGAAGCAGATACTACAGTGACTTTTAAAGGGCATCTTGACAAATATATGAATAGGATGGGAATACAGGGATATGGTCCCCAGAAGGGTAGGGGGTTTCAGTTGTGATGGGCAGCATGTTGGTACAGGCTTGGAAGGCCGAAAGGCCTGTCCTGGTACAATAATTTTCTTTGTTTTTGTTCTTTGTTCTTTTGTTCTAATGTGGTCTTTAATATGGTATCTTTAGCAGACCCATGATTCTGCAATCTGTCTTCAGTCTTTATCTTAAAGTACACAGCTTCCAACACAATTGTGGAATTGGTTGTAAGTAGAATTTGCTTTCTGCAAATACAGATTCCATCATCAGTGTGACATCCATGGAAACACTTTAACAAGGTAAGAGAATTTTTATACAACTTTGAAAGTGCTGCTATTAACAATTATGTCAAGTGCTTCACACTATGTATGGAATGTTCCTGTCTTTGGGGTACTAAGGATGATGGAAAATGTGACGAGTTAATTGGACCAGAGTCCAAAAGTCATATTCTTACTGTCGAGTTAAACGGTTGCAATTAATTCCTCTCCCTTCAAATGACAAAATCACTTTTTTGCTTTGAGTGGTGAGGAGCCTTTATACATGCATTTTATTAATGACACTATTTGCCAAAATTAACTTTCCTTTCCCAGTTGAGATACTTGATGCTTCAGAACCTCAGCTACATAAACCAAACAAGCAGCTGTCAAGTTGAGTTCTCTGCCTCTGGTTCATGTAATTATGCAGGTTCCATGACCAAATTTCTTCTCTTCCCTCTCACTAAGGACTTCTACAAGTGCTGTCAGCACCATCATGTTGACTAAGGTACAATGTTGCCTTGGACAATTGCTGTATTGTACTGAGCAATGGCAAGATCAGTTTATCAAGTTGCACTTTAAGAGACAGGTTCGGGCAGCAGGTTTTCTCTCACACTTGGCACTTTAGCACAGAAAAAAAGGTTTGCCATTGCTGCCTGTAGAAAATAGTGAAGAGGAAACTGAAAACGAGGGTGGGGGTAGCATGTTGCTGTGCAGCACAGTGCTGTGTCAACATCAGAGGAAGTGCACGCAGCAGCAACTTACATGGCAAACACACTGTATATGAATAAGAAGTATGGAAATGTGTGACAGGGAAAGGGGAGGTGTGCTTAGTGGGATGCAGATAGACTTCAGTCAGTCAGGTTGTACCACCTCAAGTTTTGTGGATCCACGCTGTTTCAGTCCATAGATTGAGGTAATGGTTGGTCCTGGTGGCCAAACAAAATCAGTTCAGGTCTCTGTCATTGTGTCTTCAATTTTCAATTAAGCAGAATCTCAATAATCCTCATATCAGTGATTTCTGGCCTGTTTTCTTGAAGGATTGATTGAGAAGAACTGTGCCCTGATTGCTATTATGTGGTCTCTGAGATCAAAAGTGTCGGAAGACCAAAACATACCCACTTAATTTGTCACCTTCCCCAATGTCAATAGGAGGCGGTATCTAGGACCGTGAGATATCACACTTCAGCTGCCAGATCCCCTTTAAGACAAAACTAGTCAGACATTTTCCTTGTGGAAGGATTGTGGTTTGGGGTCTCTGGGTAATTGTTTCATGGCAAAGCCACGTGGGCACTTTCTTGGCTAACAACTCAGTTATAGTTGGGTCCAGAGCCTTTACTTCTACATGGGACTGAACAGGTTGCCAATCCTCTGAGTGTTAGAGATGTCAGGGGTTTCTTCTGCCTCTGGTAGCAGACCTGCACTTACTAGATAGCATCGCTGAATCTAGTCAAGGTCCCTACTGAAGTGACAATCTGTGCTGTTGGAGAGTGCAGATGATTACACATGCTCTGAGACTTCACAGGTGTCTTCTTCAGAGGTGATACCAGTGTAGAGAGCCTCAGACAGCTCTCTACTTTCACCATACAGATTCTTGTATGACACTGGTGCTATAGAAGAGAAGAGAAAGAAATGGTCTGTGAAGACAGAGAATAGCTTACACAGAGCATGTATTTGTCTACGTTCTCAAGTGAGGAGAGTAGAGGACATGATGCTTACAATGATCATCAGTGTCTCCCAATCACCATAGGAGCCAGTTTTCCCCTGCCAGTTTAATAGCTCTTTCCTCAAGGAGGAAGACAAACTTTGTATCCCTGACACTCCCTCCACCAGTCTTACTCCTTTGGCCCAGTTTTTGATTTTCCTGCAATGAGATAAACAGGTGAATAAATTGAGAGTGATGGGAATAGGTACAGGTGCAGATGAAGCATCCTGAGTGGGTGAATAGAATGTGCCAAGGGCAGGAAGGCTTTGTAGCTTGGGCGAATAAGTGTGAGCCTGATTGGATATTAGTGTGGACTTGAGGCTTAGTGTCAGAGTTAGAGTGAATGATCCTGTGAGTGTGAGGTAACAGAGAGAAGATATTGCCACTTACCTTGCAAAGCAGAGGAGGTCATTGCCTTTTTTACCTTGTGCAGCTTGCAGTACATTTTGTAAGGCCAGTGGCACCGAATCACACTGTGATCTTGACTAGGCTGGAATGGTCAAATGGGATGGATTCCTGATGTGGTCATAGTGATAAGAATAGACATTTTTCCACTCAGTCCATCCAGCAACCTCTGGAAGGTAGCATCAGTAAATCTCCAAGATCTCGGAGCCATCTTAGACTTCTTGGCAGGCGTTTCTCGGCTTCTTGGAGATCATAGTAGTTTCCTGCATTTAAAAAAAAAGTTTTACTTCTCCTCTGGCTGTTTTGCCAATTACTTAAATGGTAGTTGATTCAGGCGAATAATCCTTCTTCTAGGGCAACAATTTCTCTTTATCTACTCAAATTTACTACACGAATCCTTTCATGATTTTCAATGCCTCTTCTAAATCTCCATCTTTTTTGTTATAGCGAGAGCAATATTAGTTTTGACTGTCTCTCTACATATCTGAAGTTGCTCATTTCTTGTGCCATTCAAGTAAATTGCTGTGCTACTTCGCCAAATATATAAGACACAACATGCAGAGTTTCCCTAAATCCTTGGTTGTTTACCTGTTGGGATTGAAAGCAGGTGCAAGACCGTGCAAACTGACAGCACGACCCTGGATAGGATATTATTTGCCATGGTGAATAAAAGGTTGGCACTAGGATGGTGGTCCAATTGATGATGGTGGACAATCAGAGGGCTGGATACTCTGGCTCCATTGGGACTGTCATTAATAGATGTACCCGTTAACATTGCTGAGACTGGAGTGCAAAGAAGAGGGTGCCTCAAGATGGAAGTAAAGCCAATGGCTAGGCATATTTTCTTAATTTACAATCGTTAGGCTAGGTACGTTGGCAGGTTGGGGGTTTGGGTAAAGGTAGCTGCAGAGCCCAAGCCAGTGGTTGTGTCCATTGCCACTGGCGGGTGGGGGGGAGCCGGTGGGGTCGGGGTGGGGGGCGTAGCGGAAACCCTCCATGGAGGACTATAGAGCACCAGTAAAGAAGACCCTTGAAGCTCTGGGTACCGTGTGTGAAACTGCCATGATGTGCTGGGGAGTCTTGCCATGCAGCTGGAACCTATCCCAAAAAGCCATTAGTGGGCATTAAGTGGATATTTAATCATCTTATTATCTAGATCACAGCCTCTGCTGGAAATAACCAGTGCCAATTAAAAAATGTTATGTTTCCTTCCAAACTCTATTCTCAGAGGTTTCCCACCTCCCAGATTATATCCAAAGGGCTGGTAAAGTCCAACCCAATATGTCATCTACGATAGGAGGACTGTTAAATCAAGGGTTAGAACACTTCCATACTTTACTGTCTTTATGAAAGCCATGGCTGTGCCTCTAAGCAGCTTTGCCATCTTGTACCACTACCTTCCTACATTTATGCAAGTAAACCATGCATCCCATTCAAAATTTTACAATTTGTGCATGTTTCTTCTATTCATTTTCATTCCAAAAAGTATAATTTTGCACTGCTGTATGTCAAATTTCATCAGTCATGTGTCTGCCCATTTCTGACCTCCTGACATTTGTTATTTCCCTTCTCTGCCTGCCTCACACACGTTTGGATGATAGTATAAGGTAGCAGTGGAGGTTAGATAGACCTTAGGTTTAGGGTAAAAGTTCGGCACAACATCGTGGGCCGAAGGGCCTGTACTGTACTGTACTGTCCTATGTTCTATGTTCTATGTCCTGGGAGCCATTCACTGTCACCCTGCTCGTAGTGATAGTTTGCAGTGTAGGTGTAAATATACTCCTGAGTGGCACCATGCCCAGCTAGAGGCCAAAGAATACACAAGGCTAGCCCCACATAAGGCTAGTCAACACTACACACAGGTGGTCCGTGCCTCTTTAGCAAAAGGTACAGTCTCATCACTGTTGTTGCCAGAAGCAGCTACCCAGCAGTCTCTGAGTAGGATGAGCAATGCAAAGGTGCAAGAGTACAGAGAAGAACATACTCCAAGATTCTCTGATGTAGCATTTGGATGCCTTAGTGCAAGAAATAACCAGGAAGAAGATTTAAAAGGAATCTAAACGGTAACTTTTTCATACAGAAGCTGGTGCATGTGTGGATAGAGCTGCCAGAGGAAGTGGTGAAGGCTGCTACAATTACAACATTCAAAAGGCATCAGGATGGGAATATGAGTACGAAGGGTTTAGTGGGATATGGGCCAAATATTGGCAAATGGGATTAGATTAATTTAGGATATCTGGTCAGCATGGACAAGTTGGACCAAAGGGTCTGTTTCCAAGCTATACAGCTCTATGACTCTATGATTCTATAAAAAACAGATCCCACGGAGACATGGCACGGTGGCTCACAGCGCCAGGGACCTGGGTTCGATTCCACCCTCGGGTGACTGTCTGTGCGGAGTTTGCACATTTTCTCCTGTCTGTGTGGGTTTCCTCTGGGTACTCTGGTTTTCTCCAACAGTCCAAAGATGTGCAGGCTAGGTGGAATGGCCGTGCTAAATTTCCCGTAGTGTCCAGGGATGTTTACATTAGATGTCTACATGGGTTTCCTCTGGGTGCTCCAGTTTCTTCTCACAGTCCAAAGATGTGCAGGTTAGGTGGATTGGCTATGCTAAATTGCCCATAGTGTCCAGGGGTGTGTAATCTGGGTGGATTAGACATGGGAAATGCCAGGTTACAGGAAAAGGAGGGGTGGCATGGGCTCGGTGGGCCAAACGGCTTATTTCCACACTGTAGGGATTCCATGATCTATGAAGCTTAATGATGTCACTCATAGAGCATGGAAACAGACCCATCATTCCAACCAGTCCATGGTGATCATAATCCCAAACTAAACCAGTCCACCTGCCCTGGCCCATATCCCTCCAAACCTCCTCTATTCATGTACTTATCCAAATGTCTTTTAAACATTGTAATTGTACCACTTCCTCAGGTAGAGCATTCCACACAAGAACCACCCTCCATGTAAAAAAATTGCTCCTCATGTTTTTCTTAATCTCTCTCCCCTCACCTTAAAAATGTGCTCTCTAGTCTTGAAATCTGCCATCCTGGAAAAAGAGAACTACCGTTAACTCTATCGATATGCCTCATGATCTTATACTCTTCTATAAAGTCGCATCTCAATTTCCTACACTCCAGTAAAACAAGTACCAGCCTTTCCTTATAATTCAAACCTTCTTTACCTGGAAACATCTTGATAAATCTCCTCTGAACCCTTTCCAGTTTAATGCTTTCCCTCCTATAATTGAGCAACCAAAACTGGACACAGTTTTCCAAAAGAGGCTTCACCAATGCCCTGTACAACCTCGACATGACTTCCCAACTCCGATACTCAAAGGATTGAGCAATGAAGACAAGCGCACTAAATGCCTTTTTAACCAACTTGTCTACACAAACTTCAAAGAATTATGTACCTGAACCCTTGGATCCCTCTGTTCCGCAACACCCCGCAATACATCTTCAAATGCCATATCCTTAAAAATAGCCATCAGCCTCAAAAGCTTCTCCATCCACCAACTCCCTACACTCTCAGATCAACACTCTCCATCCAGCACAAATCATACCCAATAATCATACATTATGTGACCTCACCACGGTTACAAACCTTTAAACAACATCTAACTTGCATAGACTGCCAACCTTTCCACAATGACACATTAAACAAACAAATTGCACCACACTCGTTGACCTGTTTCTCTCTATTTGGCAGGACAAAATAGCATAAAACTGCAAGTGACAGCTCCCAACCTGAAAGGGAAAGCAGGATTACAAGACAAATCCCTCTCATAAATGGAGGAGACAGAGCTAGCCATCATTGAAAAAGACTCCTTATTGAGTGGCTTGGAGGGGACTTCGCAGGTGGTGGTGTTCACATTTATCTGCTGTCCTTCTAGATGGAAGTGGCCATGGGTTAGGAAGGTACTATATTAGGATATTTGCTGGATTTCTGTAGTGCATCTTGTAGAGAGTACATACTGCTGCGAATGAGCATTGGTGGTGGAGGGACTGAAAGTTTGTTGGTGTGGTGCTTTGTCCTAGATTGTACAAGCTTCTTGAGTATTGTGGAAGCTACACTCATCCAGGCAAGTTAGGAGTATTCCATTACACTCCTGACTTGTGCCTTGCAGAAGGTGGGCAGACTCTGGGGAGTCAGTAGGGGAGTTACTCACAGCAGTGCTTCTAACCTTTGAACTGCTTTTGTAGCCATTGTATGTATGTAGCAAGTCCAGTTAAGTTTCTGGTCAATGGTAACCCCCAGGATGTTGATAGTGTGGGATTCAGTGATGGTAACATCATTGAATGTCAAGGGCAATGGTTAGATTGGAGATGGGTAATAAAGGTTGGCCCAGCCATTGACACCTACATCCAATGAATCAATTTAGAACAAGGTAACAAAGGCCTGAATGAGAATTTCAGCAGCCAGCTAGTTGAGGCAAATTTGGCTGAGGTGGTCTTCATGATGGAGCGCATAAGTGACTAGAAGCTCATTTCGGAGTCAGGTATGACACCAAGGTTGAAAACAAGCCAGTTTTCACTTCTGCATAGCACTGCAAACCAGTGATGGAAAAACTCATCTGCTCTGGTGAGGGTATCAAACAATCAAACTATTTGCTGGATCTTTTCTTACTTGTGTAGCTGTAAATGAGTATACTGGTCTGTAAAACTAGCAGTGTCACACTGTACTAAAGTGAAAGATTTCACTGGCATGCATCTATATGTATCACCATCCATTTTAACTGCAGGGCTTGCTTTAAAAAAAACTTGAAAGTTTCTCCCTGCATGCCCGCACCCCACCCCCCATCCACCGCCAACAGTTTAAAAAGATGTTGTCAGCAGATGTAATAAATCAACTACCTAATACCACCTGGGAGTCTGTTTCCAAATGCTAACCTTCACCAAATGCATTTTAGCTTTTTATAGGCGAAACCTTAGCTTAATGCTGAGAGAAGACTGTATTTATTTCGATGTTGACTAATCTACATTATTATTCCTGGCTTGATTCTAACATCTTTATTCACCAGCTCAACAAAAACATATAATTCTCACATTGAAATTAATTAAGGCTTATGAAAAAGATTTCCTTGACACTGAATGGTGAAGGCATTGTCAAGAAAATTGGGACAATTACCTTAGAAAGTGGATAACCAAAAACATCTCAATATCGAGAGCAGTAAGTCCCATTTTTCAACCTTGTGTTGATCAGCAAGATCAGAATCTCGCTAGTGAGCAGTGAAAGGCCTTGTATCCATTAAGAGCACATTACTGTCCAATCTTACCTCTTCAAAATGCAATTTCCCATTCTCTCACCCACTAGAAACTAAATCATGACAATTCCAAACATGAAAATCAGAGTATCTACAGCTGACTCGAGCTCGCCACTTGTTTCTCCATCTTGTAAAACACGCATAAACATCTCAAGACATGCTCCATCGGCAGTGATTGCATGGACCTCACATCACCAACTTTGGCATCTACCACGTACCTGTTTCAACACTCCTTCATCACACATTTCTGATCTACATACAACATATGTTTGTACTTCAATGCTGTACTTTGAAGCATATGGGCACTTTCCTTTGGAATGCTGTTGCTATGACTTTTTGCACACAGGGACTGGCATCCATCTCATGGACTGGAGCAGGGAGCATGTCAGGGATCCTCACTTGCTCTCTTAGAACTCATTTACCTATTGCCTGTTTGGGTGCTCGCAACATCCTTGCCTTGTCTTTTTGCACTTTATTCCCTCAGACAAAGCTTAAGTGTTCACAGTTATACTATTTTATCTTTTCTTTTCGTGCAGACACAAAACCAGGCAACTCGTCATGCTTTTCAACAGTCATTAGTCATGAGGATAGACATCTTGTTGTATGGCACCATCTTATATCAATCTCACACCTGCATGCTGTTCCAATCACCTACACTTCAAGTAAATGGCCATGTCTCAAAGTCTAAGGGGAGTAGTCCTCAATCAATTGCAGAGACATATCCTTCAGTCCCAGAACATCAAGGGAAGCCTTCATTATCAGTCCAGTGGCTTGCCAAGGTCAGTCAACAGCTTGGAATGTTCAGAGTCAGGCATCCATATCATTCCAGTCCAGGCAGTATGTCATGGTCAGTCCTGTTGGTCCAGTGCAAACAGTAATGGGAAATCAGTCAGGCACAGAAGGAACCTGCTCTCAGTGCATTTCTTTTGGATAGTCAGGTATCACTTTTGGAGAAATAAGGTAACCCTGGAGATATGGCCCCTGGATACATTGTGAGGTGGGTCAGACAGTCTTTTGGACTGCTAACTCTGGGGAAGATTATGTGTAAAAGGTGCATGATCTCCTAGCACTCCTTATCAAAAAAAGTGTCAACAATTGTTGACCTGTCAAGTAGTGTAAACTTTTTTTAACGCAGTATAGTCTGCAATATAGATCATGGGACCCCTACAGTTTGGTAACAGGCCATTCAGCCCATTGAGTACAAACTTACCCTCCAAAGAGCACCCTACCCAGATCCAATCCCCTAACTCTGCATTTACCGTGTCTAATCAGCTTAGCCCGCGCATCGCTAGACACGATGGGCAATTTAGCATAGCCAACCCACATAAACTGCACATCATTGGACTGTGGAAGGAAACCCACACAGAAACAGGGTGAATATGCAAAATCCAAACAGGCAGTCGCACAAGACTGGAATCAAATCTGGCGCCTTTTTGCTGTCAGGTGACAGTGCTAACCACTGTGCCACCATGCTGTCTTGGATATTTGTAATAGAATGATGTTTTTCACTTATGACCAAGCAAAACATTTGTAAATACTTAATAAGTTTGCACACTAAGTGACAGGAACAATAGACACTAAAGGTGGCATGACAGTGTGAGACACCATGAGAAATATGCGGAGAACATGAGGTTGCATGGTGAGGAATAGTGAGTATGTGGGGCTGAGGAGCTTTTGAGGATGCTTGGGGTGAATGTTGGAGGTATGTTTTACATTCTACCACTTTTAGAGAAGTAAGATAGCCCTTTGGATTAAGTCCTGGGATAATTTTGATGGACTTAAGACATTGTGAAAAGGCATGCTTGCACTTAAATGGTGTATGAATTGTTGGGTCTGAAAAGTTGTGGAGAAATTTTATGTATTGGAAACAGAGAGAGAAGAAAAGTGTTAGCTAGTTTACAGAAACTAACTCTAGGAGTGTATTGCATGACTGATTCCCCAAACTATCATTTTCACAGTGGGGGTGTCTATTGTTGGATAGCTCCATTGTTTATTTAATGAAATATTTATTCACATAAGGCATTAAGCACTAAAATCAGATTTTTGTTTACATGAAGCACTGAGCACTTAAGTAAAATAAGATAACAAGGTGTAGAGCTGGATGAACACAGCAGGCCAAGCAGCATCAGAGGAGCAGGAAGGTTGACGTTTTGGGCCTAGACCCTTCTTCAGAAATGGGGGAGGGGAAGTGGAATATGAAATAAATAAGGAGAGAGAGGGAGGCAGATAGAAGATGGGTAGAGGAGGAGATAGCTGGAGAGGAGACAGGCTGGTCAAAGAGGCGGGGATGGAACCAGTAATGGTGAGTGTAGGTGGGGAGGTAGGGAGGAGATAGGTCAGTCCAGGGAGGACCGACAGATCAAGGGGGCGGGATGAGGTTAGTAAGTAGGAGATGGGTGTGGGGCTTGAGGTGCGAGGAAGGGATAGGTGGGAGGAAGGACAGGTTAGGGAGGCGGGGACGAGCTGGGCTGGTTTTGGGATGCAGTAGGGGGAGGGGAGATTTTGAAGCTTGTGAAATCCACATTGATACCATTGGGTTGCAGGGTTCCCAAGTGGAATATGAGTTGCTGTTCCTGTAACCTTCGGGTAACATCGTTGTGGCACTGCAGGAGGCTCAGGATGGACATATCATCTGCGGAATGGGAGGGGGAGTTGAAATGGTTCGCGACTGGGAGGTGCAGTTGTTTAGTGCAAACCGAGCGTAGGTGTTCTGCAAAACGGTCCCCAAGCCTCCGCCTGGTTTCCCTGATGTAGGGGAGGCCACAACGGGAACAGCAGATGCAGTATACCACATTAGCAGATGTGCAGGTGAACATCTGCTTGATGTGGAAAGTCTTCTTGGGGCCTGGGATGGGGGTGAGGGGGGAGGTGTAGGGGCAGGTGTAGCACTTCCTGCGGTTGCAGGGAAAAGTACCAGGTGAGGTGGGGCTGGAGGGGAGTGTGGAGCGGACAAGGGAGTCACGGAGAGAGCGGTTCCTCTGGAAAGCAGATAAGGGTGGGGAGGCAAAAATATCTTTGGTGGTGGGGTCGGATTGCAAATGGCGGAAGTGTCAGAGGATGATGCGTTGGATCCGGAGGTTGGTGGTGAGGCTTGGGGAACGCTTTGCAGAACACCTACGCTCGGTTTGCACTGAACAACTGCACCTCCCAGTCGCGAACCATTTCAACTCCCCCTCCCATTCCGCAGATGATATGTCCATCCTGAGCCTCCTGCAGTGCCACAACGATGTTACCCGAAGGTTACAGGAACAGCAACTCATATTCCACTTGGGAACCCTGCAACCCAATGGTATCAATGTGGACTTCACAAGCTTCAAAATCTCCCCTCCCCCTACTGCATCCCAAAACCAGCCCAGCTCGTCCCCGCCTCCCTAACCTGTCCTTCCTCCCACCTATCCCTTCCTCGCACCTCAAGCCCCACACCCATCTCCTACTTACTAACCTCTTCCCGCCCCCTTGCTCTGTCGGTCCTCCCTGGACTGACCTATCTCCTCCCTCCCTCCCCACCTACACTCACCGTTATTGGTTCCATCCCCGCCTCTTTGACCAGTCTGTCTCTTCTCCATCTATCTTCTCCTCTACCCATCTTCTATCTGCCTCCCTCTCTCTCCTGATTTATTTCATATCCCCCTTCCCCTCCCCCATTTCTGAAGAAGGGTCTAGGCCCAAAACGTCAGCCTTCCTGCTCCTCTGATGCTGCTTGGCCTGCTGTGTTCATCCAGCTCTACACCTTGTTGCCTCAGATTCTCCAGCATCTGCAGTTCCTACTATCACTGAAACACTTAAGTAAAATGTTTGTTTTTCTAAGTGATTGCTTGAAACAAATGCAATGTATTGGTTTTTTGACATCAGTCAGAATGTGATCATTTTTCAATGGCAACATTATCAATGGGTTGGTAACTTTATTTTCTGTCAGTATGCTTTCTGATTAATGTGTATGGTAGCTAAAAAGTGAATTAACCTGGAAAGAAAAGGTCAACGGGTGATGGTTGGGGCTTTGAATTGATGCTTAGGTGGAACAGGTCTTTAAAGTGCTATAGAGATGATTGGTGCATATGAGTAATGACAGCTCAGAGGAGATGGATGCATGGGAACAGGGTCACCTAAGAGGTACGAAAAGCCTTGGAGGAGTTCGAACCATGCCATCGCTTTATATGGATGGGGAGTATAGAGTGAGAGGTTGAGAGCAGGAGGATTTTTTTTCCTCTGTTTTATTATTTGTTTAAAACGCAGTCTATAATGCTTGAGTCTCGAGACAAACTTTCTACCCAGCTTGCCTCAGAAACTGGATGATAATGGAATAGTGTAGGTTAGATGGGCTTCAGATTGGTTTCACAGGTCAGCGCAGCATCGAGGGCCGAAGGGCTTGTACTGCACTGTAATGTTCCACGTTCTGTGTAGTATGTTCTACTGGTAGTATCTTATCCTCTTCCTGGGTTTCCTGACTCAATTTCCATTCCAACTGGCCACCCAAACCCTCTTCCACTCTACCCGTGCCTTGGGGTGGCGATTTTTAAAGGTCAGCTTTCTGGAGCTGGGATTTCTCTTCTCTCTGCAATCCCTGACCCAGGAAATAAAAATCAAGTTCTTTATTGCGGTATCAGAAAAACATTTCTAATTACACTTCCTTTGTCATTGACATTTTCTTTGCCTCTCAATAAAGCTTAAGCAGCAATTGTGTTGCACAGTGAGGCACCTTGTGTTCCACATTTTACTGATGAAGGCTCAGAGCCAGAGAAGTCATGTAGGTCCCTTAGAATTAGCAACAAGAAACAGAATTTCATCCCATTCAAACTGGATTGCTATGCTAAAAATACAGAATCCTAACCCTTGGCATCACCCAATGGCTCAGGCCATGTCGTAAATTTTCATTAGTGCTTCCGGCACAGAACTTTATAAATTCGTCCCATGAGGTTGACCCAGATAGAAAATTATTGGGAGAACATATGCAACTTTTCAACATATGCTTTCAACCTGCTTGATCTGAGAGTACTAAATACAGAATTGTGTGTTAAACTAGATAGTGTTCTTCTCTGTTAAACATGAATCAAAGTACTGACTTTGTAGATTTTGGTCTTTAGTTTATTAATAAGCCTTTTATAACTGCAATTGTCTGTCATCTCCTTTCACTGAATATAATGTGCACATGACTTTCACACTGATTCTATTATTCAAAATGGTGGCAGTAATTGAATAATTGACTGTACTATCAATGAATTATTCCCAGGATAATCCCTAAATATAAAAGTTTTCCTTTTTAAAAAAAAGTACAATATCGAAACCATCACAGAATCCCTACAGTGTGGAAACAGGCCCTTTGGCCCAACAAGTCCACACCGACCCTCAGAGCATCCCACCCAGACCCATTCCCCTTATAACCCACCTAATCTACACATCCCTGAACTCTATGGGTAATTTAGCATGGCCAATCCACCTAGCCTGCACATCTTTGGACTGTGGACTATATTCATAAATATAAAAGTGTTATCATCAGCAATTAGAAAAAATGAAAAAAAATTCAACGGCCCTCCAAATTACTTGAATGGTCCTGGTAATTTTACAAGACAATGTTGCATTGCAAGTATAGTTTTGCAGTGATTGGAACCAGGAGGACCTTATTGACTACAAGGTCCCTTGATTGGGGTTGTTAACCAAGGCCAATCAGGAGGTACTGGCTGACCAATATTAACAGGTATTTAGAACACCATCAGTGTGGGAGACTGATGCTGAGCTGGCTGGTCACAGCCAGTGTGCTGGGAAATAAAGAAATGACTTGATGATGGGATACCAGCCTCTGAGCAGTTCTTTCAGTGAATTTGGGTAAGCACTGAATGAGATGCTGAGAGACTGCTTAGTATGTGGGATTCGTGATATAACCATGCAGAAGTGCCTATTAGCTGAAGCAGAACTGGATTTCAAACAGGCACTAAAACTGGCTTTGTCATTAGAAAATGCAGCAAGCAGAGCTTGGGAACTACGGGGCACACCAATGCTAGTGGACACCCTCTCCTCTCCAACTGAGCTTGGGAAGCATCACTCAAGTGTAGTCAATCATAGACCCTTACACAGGACATATCCTGAGCAGAGGGTCCTGAGGCCAGCCCACAGCAAAGCAGAGCCTTGGCCAAGTGGCTAAAATGTTTGTCAGGATCTAGGCCGGCAAGTCAACATAGTTACTGCTGGGACGAGGACTCAAGACAGCAAAGGAGTCCTACAAGACCTGACTTGAGTAAGATAACTTATAGGCTGGTACCCAGGAGAATCCACACCCTGGAAAGACCCCTAGATGTGGGTTGGAGCAATTAAATTGCTTAGTGACTTCCAAGTCAGAACTGATTAAAGCTAATGTTTGGCTAAATGGTCACCCAGTTCCCATGGTGTTGATACCAGCCCAGCTGTATCAGCGGTTACAGAAACTGCCTTTAACAAGATTCACTCGGGTCTCCAAACCTTAAGTTTGCACAAGACCTCAGCCAGATCGAGAACGTACACTGGGGAACCATTGCAAATTAAGGATACATCTCCAGTTCCAGTCTCTTATGAGAAGCAGTTGATGCAGTTACCACTGATGATAGCAAGACGCTTGGGGCTGAGCCTAATGGCACAGAATTAATTGAGAAAGGTTCATCTAGATTCACTGAATTGTTTTTTTTTTGATTTGGAAAATGACTGCCTCAGTAAAGTCCTAATGAAACACCCAGGAGTTTTCCAAGAAAGGCTTGGGACTGTCTATGGGACCAAGGCTGATTTACGTGTTGACCCGGAAGCAATTTTGTGATTTTACAAAGCATGCCCAGTGCTGTTTGTCTTGTGGGCAAAAGTAGAGGTGGGAATCAGGAGACTGGAGAACAAAGGATTCATCAAATCTATACAGTTTGCAGAATGGGCAGCACCGGTCATACCAATTGTGAAGTCTGGCTCACTTTGTCTTTTTAAGGACTTTAAGCAAATAGCAAATTGCTTTTTGTAGCTGGATAAATACCCAATCACTTGCATAGATGACTTGTATACAAAGTTGGCAGGGGGTTGTCCTTTACGAAGCTGGACATGAACCCGCTTACCTGCAACTGCGATTGGATGAGGAGAGCGAGGTGCACACCATAATAAACACCCATAACGGTTTATACCAATACAGAAGACTCCATTTGGGGTATCATCAGCCTGTGACCTTTTCCAGTGGACCATGGAGAACATTTTTTCACAAGAGCTATACCAAGCTGCCATTTATCTAGATGACGTGCTAATAACTGGGAAGACCACCAAACAGCACTTGGAGAACTTGGAAATAGAACATAAATGTTTTTCCCAGGTGGGTGTATGCCTTAGAAGAGAAGACTGTGGGTTCCAGTCACCCCAAGTGACCTACTTGAGTTAGAGTGGGCAAAACTGAATTGCACCCATTAGAAGATAAAGTGAGGGTGATCAAAGTAGCCCAGCCTCCATGTCTGTACCAGTGCTTAGATCTTTCCTCAGGTTCGTGAATTATTACAGAAACTTCATACATAACGTGGTTGTTGACTTGCTTGCCAAGCTGGCTTGTTTTTGTTCAGACATTTCATCACCATGCTAGGTGACATCATCAGTGGAGCTTCCGATGAAGTGATGTTATTCTACTCTGCTTGGAATTTATACAGTCCAGTCCATTATGATGAGTAGTGTCATTTCTGGTTTTGATCTGTATGAGTTTGTGTATGGGGTCCAATTCTATATGTTTGTTGATTGCATTATGGGTGCAGAACCATGCCTCTAGGGATTCCTGTGCATGTCGATGTTTAGCTTAGGCTACTTGGTTATTTTGTCCCAGTTAAATTGATGGCCTTCGTTGTCTGAATGTACAGATATTAAGGAGAGTTCATCATACCGTTTTGCTGCTAGTTGATGTTTGTATATTCTGATGGCTAGTTTCCTTCCTGTCTGTCCGATGTAATGTTTGTGGCTGTCGTTGCATGGTATTTTGTAAACCACTTTGATTCTGCATGTTGTGGGAATGACGTCTTTAATCCTTCTAAGTGTTTGTTGTAGAGTGGCTGTGGACTTGTGGGCCGCCATGATTCCTAGTCTTCTTAGGAGTCTTTGCTGTCAGTTCCAACATGTTCTTGATGTAGGGCAGTGTGTTAGATTGCACTGTGTCCTCCTGTTGTCTGTTTTGTAGGCATCTGTGGAAGAAGTTGCGGGAATATCTGTTTAAAGCGAGGATCTTGTTTTAGTGTTCTTCCTCTTTCCTATGGTACTTCTGGAGTGTTACAGTGTGTCCTGGCCCGTATAAATAGTGTCCTAATGCAGTTTTGTTTGGGCGTTGGGGTGGTTGCTGTGGAAGTTGAGGATTTGGTCTGTATGGGTTACTTTTCTGTATACTGAGGTTTGGAACTCCCTGTTTGTCAATCGCTCTACTTTCAAATCCACAAACGGAAGGATGGCATAGTACTCTGAGGAGCAAGAGTGATTGTCCCAAGTCAAGGTCACTGTCAGACACTGGCTGAACTCCACCAGGGTCATCCAAGGGTTTCCAGGGAAGCTTCTTGCTAGCATCTTTATGTCTGGTGGCTGTGGTTGGAGTTGGAGCCAACATATCTGTTTTGTGGGGCACTGTCCAGAGCTCCAACAAGGCCAAAAATTTGCACCAGTGGCAGGTCCATGTTGGTTACATGTCGACTGTGTCAGTCCTTTCATGGGCTGAATGTTTCTGGTTACTCTAGATGCCCATTCAAAGTGGTTGGATGTGCATAAAGATCATTGGCAAACTCAGGAATGATAATTGAGAAGCTGCAAGCATTGTTAATGATTCAAAGACTCCCGGAAGAATTAGTCATGGACAATGGAACGTTATTTGCCAGCAAGGAATTTGAGTATTTCCTGAAGTCGAGTGACATTTGGCACATAAGGACCGCTCCGTACCATCCATCATTCAATGGTTTGGCAGAAAGAGTGGTCCAAACACTGAAGGCAAGCTTGAAGAAGCAGCCTAAAAGTGTCACTTGATACCAAACTGTCCCAGTTCCTGTTCGATCATAGGACTACATATCATGCAACAACAGGAATAGCTCCAGCAGAGGTGCTGATAGGGAGAAGACTCCAAATTAGTTTAAAACTGACATTCCCAGACCTCACAGGGAGAGTGAAATGGCAGCAGGAATGCCAATACTGGCCATATACCTCAGAGACAATTTAATTCAGGGGACACAGTTTGGTGCTGGAACCATGGAAATGGCCCTGTATGGTCACGAGGCGAGGTTGAAGCGAAGTCAGATCCCATGACTTAAAGTACAGGTGGATGATGTGGTTTCCTTGAAAAAGCATGAACATCACCCGTAACATCACTGTTACCTCGCAAACAGGGCAGGAGCATAACATACCTGGACCCTCAGAACACCCAGAAAGCCTATCTGAAACTATAAATTCTTCCCCTCCATCTAGTGTAGAGGAAATATTGGAGTTGGAGATCGATGCAGTCTCAATGCCATTACAACCAGAAGAAGAGAAGGAAACTGTCTCGGGATGCTCCGGACACAAGATGTGCTGCAGTCCAGTACACGTCCCCTGTGTCAGTCTGAACTGAGAGGAACTAGACCTGAAGTGAAAACGTCACAGGAAAAGCTATAAATGAAAGACCGGATTAAGGGGTGGGAGGGATGTAGTGATTGGAACCATTCAGACCTTGTTGACTGAGGTCCTTGGCCCAGGTTAACATCCCCAATCAATTGGGAGGCACTGACTGACTAATATTTAATGGGATTTAGTATCTCCTCAGTTCAGGGGACTAACTCTGAGCTGGCTGGCTACAACTAGTGTATTGTGCACAAGTAAATAACAGATGACTTGCTGATGGAATACGGGCCTCTGTGCAGTTATTTCAGGTCATGAACACAAGATGGACCACAGAGGGAACTTAACCACCAGAATTTGAAAGAAAAAAGGACAAAGTGCACCAGTGGAGCGCAAGAAGTATTCTGTTTCTGAGGGTGGACCTGGTGACAACCATATCGTGTTCAAACATTTACTGGCAGATTAATCCATTATTTACTCAAAATGGGGAAACATGATCTCGATTTCTTGTGAGTAGGGTATATTTTTTGAATGTACATAATTGGGGGGAGGTGGGGGAGTAGGTTACTTTTCACTGCTACAGCAGAGCTGGAGAACAACCAGGAGGTTACAGGTGAGGAAGGAACTGTAAATGTTTACAGATGGAGCAAGGGAAGCCGGACAGGGTAAAAACAAAATAGGATATTGCAGAGATCGTTCCAAGAAATTCAAGGTTAGCCACAGGCTGGAAATGCTTTGGAAAATTGGAAATTGCTGTTGAATAGAACACAGAAATGTAGAAGACAGAAAAAGAGGTTGGAAAGGATAAGGGAAAAACAGGAAGTAGTTTAAAAGGATTTCTAACCTTTTTGAAGCAGGGATGGATGTAATTTATGATTCTGAAAATATGTCCTTAGTTACAGAGCTTTAAGTGTATGTATTCATTCATTATACACTGGAATGTTCACAGAATAAATACTACTGTTAGGGAGTATTCTTGAAACACTGGCTTAGTGATAACAAAAATTGATCAGTACAGGACTGTTCGTTGTATATTCAAGGTGACGCTTGTACCAAACTAGTAATGACTATGGAATTTAGTTAACCTTTTCAACCTTGCATTTACTTCACTGTGTGGAGAAATAGCTGTTAAATTTTGGTTTGTGGGAGAAGCAGTGTTGTCAATGGCCATTATCTTTAAATTGATAATATGAAACAGAACACCTGGCAGAGTTGTACACAGTTATAGACTTGCATAACAAAGTTTGATACTGGCAAATATCATTTTTGCTCCTCAGGGGCGTTGACAACATTATAGCAATGCAGAGGACAGAAACATGGTATTCAGCTCACAGTTCAATGGTGCCAATTCAGCTGCACACAAGCATCCTCCCAACTTATTTCATCTAACTCCATCAGCATATCCTTAACTTTTAAAGGAGGAGTTATTGCAATGTATGTGATTTGAATGAAGGGATCTCAAGTATGATAATTTGGTGATGGCAGAAAGATAGGTGGGAAAGCAAGTTGCGAGGAGAATACATAGCCAGGAAACAGTGAGTGGGGATAAATAGTTCTTTTTCATGCTCACTATGACTAGTGAGGTTCCATACGGATTAGTGCTGGGACCATATGAGCATAAGAAATAGCAGCAGGAGTAGGCGATGGACCCTTCAAAACTGCACTGACATTCAATAGGATTATGGCTGATCCAATAATCCTAATGTCCACATTCATGTATTTTTCCCATAACTCTTGATTCCTCTGTTAATGAAGAACCTATCAATCTGAACCTTGAATATACACAAGGACTCTGCCCCTACAGCTTTCTAAGTGTTATGTCAATGATTCGTTTGGAACCAGGAAATATAAACGAGCTGGACGAATGGTAAATCTGAACAGGGACCCTTTATCGACCCTTACACCTCCACAGCCAGTTCTAGACTGCTCCCAATTTCCTCTCCTCCAGGTCACCTGATCAGGCATCTTAGAAGTGCAGCACTCCACTATGTACATAACGCCCCTCCCCTTTATTTTAAAATCTCCCATGAATAAATATACATACATCAATTATAAAGATTATATAGGCATTGTAACCGACATATGTACACAGTCAGGAATACTTACAAAAGCATAGCAAATATGAATGAATGACCCTTGCCCCTTATTCAAGATATTCCTTCCATAGACTAAATTGATATGAACAGTCTCTTAGGGCGATGACAGTTTCTAGACAACCATGCCCTCATCTCAGGAACATTTTCTAGCGTAGTCTCCTGGAAGCTCCTGTTATTCCGCACTGAGATTGCTTTCTGATTGGCTGTTGGCCTGTGACATTGCTGTTGCCTCCTCCCCTGGGTATGACCAACCCTGGCTTGGAGACACATTATTCAGTTGACACCACTGGCCCCATCTGGACCAGCTCAGTATTCTGAGGGACATTTCCACGTTGATAAGGTGCAGTAACGAGCTGGTCCACGTGTCTCCAGACCAAAAACAGAAGTTGCTGGAAAAGCTCAGCAGGCCTGGCAGCATCTGTGAAAAAAAATCAGTTAATGTTTTGGGTCCAATGACCCTTCCTCGGAACTTCTGTTTATCTCTAGTCTGCACAGTGTACAATAATGGTCCTAAGCCACCACCACCGCTGGGATCCATTTTTCCTAGATATATAATTTTGGGCCAATATAGACTGTCCTGTTAGAAATACCCTCAACCTTGAGATTCCTACCCTTCTGGCCATCTGTCCTTTTTGGTTTTAGTCTACACATCTCAGGTGTCTTCTGGTCGCAATAAGTCAAACATAGTTGTCAGATGGCAACTGATCATTAAGGATGCTGGCAAGAATTGGGTCATCGGTTGTGGCATGTTCTTTTACATGCTGAGAAATTTGTTGATTAGCTGTCCTAGCAAACATTCCTCTTGTGAAGCCTTCAAGGCCTGCTTCAAGGTTGAACAAATCTCTCCACCTGGCTATTGGTTGCAGGGTGATGTGAAGCTGATCTCACATGTCTCTCTCTGATTTTCTAGGTACTGCTCCTGTGGACCAGAACCAGTGACAACTTGTTCAGGGTTCCTGAAACTGGCAAATATTTCATCCAGTCGATCTATCATTGCTTCCGCCGATACCAACTTCATGACTGCCACCTTGCACCACTTGAAGTGGGAATTTACATTCGTGAGTAACATCCATCCCTCTACCAATTCCACGAAATTGATAGCATCTGCTGCCACTGTGTTTTGAGGCCAATCTCATAGGTGCAAGGATGACACTTGCGCTTTTCTTACTAATATGCAGGATTTTCATGATCCCCTTTTAACTCAATCTGGAGTTCTACATTCAGCCAACAAAAGTGACTCCTGGGTATCTCCTTCATTTGCATCACACCGGGCTGCACTTGTTCCAGGGCCTTTCTTCTTAATGCGAGAAAAATAACAGGTCTCATTCCCCTGCTTTAAAAAATGTCTGATATGGATAACTCCCACCTCTTGGACAAGTAAGGACGTAATTCTGGGCAGCTTCCATGACTTGGGAAGCACTGCTGTTCAATGGTTATCACTGCTACCTCATAGCACCAGGGACAATGGTTCAATTCCATCCTCTGGTGACTGTCTGTGTGGAATTTGCACCATGTTTGCGTGGGTTTTCTCTGGGTACTCCAGTTTCCTCCCACAGTCCAGTGATGTGCAGGCTAAGTGGATTGGCCACGCTAAATTGCCTATAATGTCCAGGGATGTGGGGTTACAGGGATGGTGTGGGTCTGGGTGGGATGCTATTCGGAAGGGCAGAGTGGACTTGATTGACCAAATGGCCTGTTCCCACACTTTAGGGATTCTATGATTCTATTGACCTCCCTCTCAGAACTAAGTCCACTACTTAGTTCTGGCTCATGCCAAGTAGCAATCCACAACTAATTTGCTGACATTGACCCCTTGTTATCCTGAGAAAAGTACATAATTGTCAAATTCCAGTCAGGAACACCTTTACGAGCTGGGAGTGGCACCCTTGACAGGGCATTGCCATGCTTCTTTGATGGTCAGTATTTGACCTTAAATAGGTTGGCAGTGCTATTGTCCATCTTTGCAGGCATGCTGCCACCATAGATACTATCTCCGTATATGGACCAAAAATGGATGTTAGATGTCTGTGTTTGATCAATGGCACTAAGCGCCTACAGTAAAAGAAATGGGTGAACTTCATAATGCTGAACACAATGCTCAATCCTTCTTTTTCATCTTGAGCATTATTCTCCTCCGTCTTTATTTGTGACTTCAATGCAAATGCAATGGGTTTTTCCCACTCCATTTGCTAAGATGTGCAAAAGTACAGTGCCAACACTAAGGTGAAGTGTCTCATTCTAATAACTTTGATCTTTTTAAGATTTGCTTCATCTCCTGGTAGGCTACCTCCCATTCGTAGGTCCATTTCCACAGACACCCCTATCCCGTCAACTAAAGCAAGGTTTTTTAGCATGGTTACCAAATCGAACATGAACTTGCCATAATAATATCCAAGTCTCAATAATGACTTCAGTTGAGACACATCCTCTAGGCTAGGAGCCTTCATGATAGCCTCCATCTTCTTGGGCATCTTATGTAGTCCCTTGCCACCAATTATATGATCCAAGTATTCTATGGAGTCTTCTAAAAACTCTTATTTCTCTCTTTTTACTTGTAGGCTGTGCTGCTGCAATCTTTATAGGGTTCTTTCTAAATTTTTCAAATGTTCCTTTTTGGAGGATCCACGAATCAAAATATTGTCCAGACAATAGTGGATTCCTGGCAACCCAAGCTACTCATCACTGACTTGGAAATACATCGGCTGTGACTCCTTAATGATCCCCATCTATAGGTAGACGTATGACAGATTCATTTTTGAAAATTTCTTTTCCCTTACCAGTCCATTCAATACGAGTGGAAGAGGTTATTGATCCGCACTCCAGGGCTTGCTTGGTTGTGACTTTGAAGTCACCACAAATCTTCACCGTGTCATCTGTTTTTAAGACCATAGTGATATGAGTGGCCCATTCACTGATGATTGCTGATTCCAATGCTCCCAGATTCACCAGCCATTCCATTTCTGCCTCCACTTTAGACAGATGGCTTATGGTACCTCATACACTTTCAAACTCCTTTAGACGAGCCTCTGGCTTCAACTGTAATTTAGTTCTTTTCATTTCTCCTGGGTTCCTTTTGAAGTCATCTTTGGCATCTTTGTACTTGTCCAGGATCTCTTGCAAACTCATGTTTGCTGGCTCCTGCCCATATCCATAACCAGTTCAACTTTAATTTTTGTAACCAAGAGCATCCAAAAAATGTAGGCTATTTGGCTTTTACTACATAAATTGACAATTCTGCATACTGCAACTTTAACTGTACTTTGAGCTCTACTTTCACCAGGACATAGCCCTTCAGTGACACCACTTGTTCCACGCAAGTCCGTAGTATAACTTTGGCAGGCTTCAATTTTAGTGCACTTGACCTCTTCCTATATTCTGATTCGGGAATCAGAAATACTGCTTCACTTGTATTACTTCCATTTTTATTACCTTCACCTCTACTTTAGGAAGAATCCAGACACTATCAGTGTCATTCCATACTGACAATATGTTTAACCGAAACTTGCTGGCTCTGGGCCTTCTGCTGCTTCCGCAGACGAGTCTACTTCCTGGCTGGCAACATGTACCTTATGCTTTGTCATCAGGTTGTTTCTTTCTGACTCTCCTTTACTTGTTTGTGTTGTACCTGGCTATTTTGGGCAATGTGACTTATTTGTTTACACTTGTAGCACTGGGCTTCTCAAGTCCAACACATTGGCTCCTGGTGACCAATCTTGTCACACTGTTGGTATTCTATGGTTGATATCACACTCTGCCGAGTTTCCACTACTTGATGCACCTGGGCATTGTCGATCAACTGCAAATGTTCTGCAATCATCGGTGACTTGGGTGCGAAATAATTTCCTAACACTTCACAACTCTTGAAATGTTTACTCTGCTGGTTTCTCTGATTGTAATAGGCTCCTTAGAATCACAAACATCTGGCTCTTGGTGGTACTTATGAAAACTAGTGTCATGTCATCAGCTATGTTGTTCACCTTTAAAAACAAAAAGTGTTCCCTGCATATAAACCTATTTCTGTCTCCTCATCAAACAGTCCCATTACTCCAAATCAGCCCTCCATTTTGAACATTTCCTGCCACTTTATTCTCGCAGTCCCTCATAGCCTGAATCCCCTTGGTAAGGCTCTCCGTGTTGGCCACTCACTCATGAACTGAGCTGGTGTACTGCTCCTCGATGGCATCAACCCAGCCCAAGTCCCTTTGCAATTGCTTTCTGTAACAACTTTGGTACACTCTTCTTCAGCAATCCATCTGGGTCCCCTCATGGCTGCCACTCTCAGCCCACTCCTGGTGTGTACTTTCCTGATGTTGACTGTGGTCCAAGACACCACCTGACAGTTTCCTTTGACCTTACTCCTCAATCATGCACGATTTCTGAAGTCTGGGCATCTCCTCCCAACAATAAAAAAGCATTTGCACCAATAATTAGTGAGACAGAACACCAACGCTTCACCGGAGGCGCACTGATGATGCTACCTAGCAGGGTGACGAAACGTTTGCAACCAAACCAGCTCGGCGAGCATGTCTACAACCTCATCTGAGCTACAAATCTTCTCTGAAAAGAAAAGGTAATTAAAATATTGGTTACCAAAGAGATGATAAATCATTGGGGATTTGCAGGAATGTAGAGTTGAAGTCAAAATCAGATTGGCTACGATAGTATTGAATGGTGAAGCAGGCTTGAAGAACCAAGTGGCCTACTCTTGTTTGTGTGTTCTTTTACATGGAAACATAGAAAGGAGCAGGAGGAGGCCATTTGACCCTGCTTCACCATTCTTCATAATCATGGCTGATCATCCAACTCATTAGCCTAATCCTGCTTTCTCTTCATAACCTTTGATCCCATTCACCCAAGTGCTATATCTAGTCACCTCTTGAATACATTCAATGTTTTGGCATGAACTACTTCTTGTGGTAATGAATTCCACAGGCTCACCACTCTTCGGGTGAAGAAATGTCTCCTCATCTCCGTCCTAAATAGTCTACCCCAAATCCTTAAACTGTGACCCCTGGTTCTGGACACACCCACCATCAGGAACATCCTCCCCGCATCTACCCTGTCCAGTCCTGTTAGAATTTTATAAGTGTCTATGAGATTCCCCAACCCCCTCATTTGTCTGAACTGCAGTGAAAAAAAAAATCCCAACCTAGTCAATCTTTCCGCATATGTCAGACTTGTTATCCCCAGGATCAGCCTGGTAAACCTTCGCTGCACTCCCTCAAGAGCAAGACCATCCTTCCCCAGAGAAAGAGATCAAAACTGCAGACAATATTCCAGGTGAGGTCTCACCAAGTCCCTGTACAATGCACTACATATCCTGCTTTTATTCCCACATATGCTTATGGGGTCACTGAATATTCTTAAGGCAGCACCAGGTAGATTCTTTTTAGGCAAGTGAGTCAAGAGTTTTGAGGGCTAAATGGAGATGTAGAGTTCAAAACATAAATAGATCAGTCATGATCTTACTGAATGGTGGAGCAGGCTTGGGGAGCCAAATGGTCTATGTGTGCTCCTACATTCATCTGTCTGTTTGTTATCTAGCTTCCACTTAAATGCATCTATGCTAATTGCATTTACTATTTCTTGTGACAATGCAAATTGTATAAAGTAATGGTTCTGAAGAGATTAACGTTAATGTTACTTAGGCACCACCTGATATCTCAAAGTCTCGGGTGGAGACAAAGAGTTCTATTCCAGCTTGCAGAGAGAGCAAATGTTTCTGTACTAGCTGCCTAAGGATATTGTAATTATACCCGACCAAATGTAGTTGTTCTTATTGACATCATGCAATAAACCTTCTTGTTATCTAAGAACAGAGGCTCTGTTGCAGATATTCCACAATGCATCTTCTAGCACTGATCTTTTCATTTCCAAAAATATACTTTATTCACAAAATGTGTGAATGAAGACTTTGAAAAACATTCTGCCCTGAACAGTAGTTTTTTTCATGAAAATTCAACATTCCCAGAAATTGTGTTCCGCTCAATTCAATTGCAACTGTCTTAATATTTGCTACACCAAGTATACTAAATTAAGGCAAAACAATTCTCAATTTAGAATTAGCAGGCGGTGCAATGGATATAAAGTCCTCCATGCCAAATGTTCCACTCAGGTGCTTGAGTATATTTTCAATGCTCTTGATTTACACCATCTATTCTTCATACAGTGAAGGGATGCCTGAAAGCACTTAGACAATGTCCTTCTCCCTTGCATCAGGACATTTCAAACAGACAAAAGAACAACTTTCTCTCAGCTAATGTTCCATCAGGCACAGTTAATGTTTGTCTTGATGTGCTCCCTGAAGCAAGTCCTTGGAGAACAGTGTTCTGTGTCAAGGAACTAATCGGGATAAACCTTGACAAAAAAAAAACATATAGCTCTCTCTCGCTTCTACCAAGAATCACAAGTTAGACGCAACACAATATGAAATCAAAGTAGGATTTCTGGCGGAGAACTACCTCAAATAATCTTTGCTCTATAGCACATTGTGGTGGAAGTGGCAAATACCACAATGTACCAAGAACAGTCATCTGAGAAAACAGCACAACTTGTTCCAAATTCTTACCACTCTTTTGATGAGAAACATGGCAAGTATAACAACGGTAGTGATTAGCCAAGGTTTGACTTAAATATATATCAAATCAGAGATCCAGAAGTCATAATGAGAAAAGAATTGGATTCAAGTGGTTGAAATTTGGCTGTCACTTTAAGAATACATTTTGCGTAAATTGCTCAAATTCATAAAGGGATGAGACAGGAATAAAACAACTAATTAGTGTGTGGTAACAAGGTGTGCGGCTGGATGAACACAGCAGGCCAAGCAGCATCATAGGAGCAGGAAAGCTTGATGTTTCGGGCCTAGACCCTTCATG
>JAHRHZ010000024.1:37055398-37071071 GCA_024137785.1 Ginglymostoma cirratum | reverse complement strand
TGATGCTGCTTGGCCTGCTGTGTTCATCCAGCCCCACACCTTGTTATCTCAGATTCTCCAGCATCTGCAGTACCTTTTATGTCTGATACAATTAGTGTATGGTGATCAGCGAACAACAACAAAAGAGAATGATTAATGAAACACATCAATGGTTTGGAGGGTAAAATTATTCAAAGCTGCAGTCTCGTACTATCCTATCAGAGATCAATAATAAACATAAGATTTTGAGCATGGCATGATGAGAATAAAATTGCTGAAACAATTAAAGGTAATGTCTTTGAATGGCAACTTTTGTTTGTCAGGTTACTCATGATGTTAGAAGTTTTGAAACTTGATTTTGCTTTCCTTGCCAGCTCTCTAACTGAAACCACTTGTGCATGTAACCGGCTCTCATGAAGCATCAACACCACTGTGCAAACTATATAAGATGAGTTCTGCACATGGTGAGTCATAGGCACAAATGGTCTGCAGTCAAGCCAAAGGGAAAGGGATTCACAGGTGTCATAGAAACATGGAAAATAGGTGCAAGTGTAAGCTATTCAGCCCTTCGAGCATGCAACAACATTCAATATTTCTCTCCATACCCTTTGATCCCTTTAGTCGCAAGGGCCATATCCAGCTTCCTCTTGTACTGGCCCTAAACAGCTTTCTGTGGTAGAAAATTCCACAGGTTCACAACTCTGAGTGAAGAAATTCTTCCACACCTCAGTCCTGAATGGCTTATCTTTATTCTTAGACTGTGATCCCTACTTCTGGAGTTCGCCAACATCAGGACTATTCTACCCACATCTAACCTGTCCAGTCCTATTGGGATTTCATATGTTTCTATGAGACACACCCTCATTCTTCTAAATTCCAGCAAGTAAAAGGCCAGTTGATCCAGTCTTATACCATATGTCAGTACTGCCACCCCAAGAATCAGTCTGGTGAACCTTCACTGGACTCCCTCAATAGCAAAAATGTTCTTCCTCAGACTAGGAGACAAAAACTGCACACTAGATTCAAGATGTAGCCTTACCAAGGCCCTGTATAACTGCTACAAGCCATCCCTACTCCTATACTCAAATCCTCTCGCTATGAAGGCCAACATGCCATTAGCTTTCCTCACTGCCTACTGCACCTGCGTGCCAATCTTCAGTGACTGTTCCATCATGACACTGGGGTCTTGTTGCACCTCCCCTTTTCCTAAACTGCCAGCAATCAGAAAATAATCTGCCTTCCTGTTTTTGCCACCAAAGTAGATAAACTCACATTTATCCATATTATGTATCATTTGCCAAGCATTTGCCCAATCAGCCAGACTATCCAAATCACCCTGCAGTCTTTTGGCATCCTCCTCACAGCACACACTGCCACCCAGCAGAGTGCTGTCTTTTAAATTTGGAGATATTGCATTCATTTCTTTCATCCAAATCGTTAACGTATATTGTGAACAGCTAGGGTCCCAGCACTGAACCCTATGGCACCCCATTTGTCACTGCCTGCCACTCTGAAAAGGACCCATTTATTTAAAGTCTCTGCTTCCTGTATGCCAACCAGTTTTCTATCCATGTCAATACATTACTTCTGAAGCCAGGAACTTTATTTTTCTTACTAACCTCTTGTGTGGAACTTTGTCAAAAGCCTTTTGAAAGTCCAGATACACAGCATCCACTGAGTCACCATTGTCCACTCTACTGGTCACACCATCACATAATTTCAGAAGATTTGTCAAGCATGATTTCCTTATTGTGAGTCCTTGCTGATTTGGACCGATCCTGTCACTGCTTTCCAAATTCGCAGTTATTACATCCTTAATAACTGTCTCCAGCATTTTCGCCACCACTGATGTCAGGCTAACCAGCCTACAATTCCCTGTTTTCTCTCTCCCTCCTTTTTCAAAAAATGGGTTTACATTAGCTACGCTCTAGTCCATTAGAGCTCTTCCAGAGTCTGTAGAATGGTGGAAATGATCACCAAAACATTCATTGTTTCTAGCAGCACTTCCTTAAGTGTTCTGGCATGCAGAACATCAGATTTTAATCCCATCAATTTCCCCAATACCATTTCCTGACAAATGAGGATTTCCTTTAGTTCCTCCTTCATGTTTGACCCTCTGTCCGTAACATTTCCACAAGTTTATTTGTGTCCTCCGTAGTGAAAACAAATCCAAAATATTTGTTCAACTGGTCTGCTATCTCTTTGTTGTCCATTATAAAATCACTTGATTCTAACTGTACGGGACCAATATTCGTCTTCACCAGTTGTCTTCTCTTCACATATCAATAGAAGATTTGCAGTTAGTCTTCATGTTTTTTTTTAAGAGGCTTACTTTCATATTCTATTTTCCCCTTCCAATTTAAACCCTTTGTTCTCCTCTGCTGAATTTCAAATGTCTTCCAAGCCTCAGGTTTGCTGCTGTTTCTGGCCAATTCATATGCCTTCTCTTTGGCTTTAATACTATCCCTTATTTCCCTTGTTAGATATGATTAAGCCATCTTCATTGTTTCATAACAGATAGGAATGTGCAATTGTTCAAGTTCATCCACATGTTCTTTAAATGTCTATCATAGCCGATCTACCATCAACCCTTTAAGTATCCTTGGCCAGCTTATCCTAGCCAATGCATGCCTCATACCAAAGTTAGCATTCTTTAAATTCAGGACCCATGCCTCTGATTGAACAAAGAAAATAGAACATAGAACTGTACAGCACAGGAACAGCCCTTCAGCCCACAATGTTGTGCTAAACATGACACCAAATTAAACGAATCGCTTTTGCCTGCCCTTGGTCCATCTCCCTCCATTCCTTGCATATTCATGTGCTTATCTAAAAGTCCCTTAAATGCTCGTAACGTATCTGCCTCCATCAGCACCCCTGGCAGAGATGCATAGATAAAGTTCATAGAACCTTCTTCCATAGACTTGAACCACAAGATCCCTGTGTACATCAATTATGTTCAGGGTCCTACCATTAATTGCATAGAACGCCTTGGCGTGTGGGACTAAGGAAAACTCCAAGGCGTTCTAAACTTAAGTGAGGAACAAGAGGATGGCCAGAGTAAGGGTAGAGCCAATCAGGGATAGTGGAGGGAACTTGTGCATGGAGTTGGAGGAGGTAGGGAAGGTCCTTAATGAATACTATGCTTCAATATTCACCAGTGTGAGGGACCTTGTAGTTTGTGAGGACAGCATAAAATGCGTTGGTATACTCGAACAGGTTGATGTTAGGAAGGAGAATGTGCGAGAAATTTTTGAAAAACCTGAGGATAGATAAGTCCCCTGGGCCATATAGGATATATCCAAGGTTACTATTGAAAGCCTTTGGCGATGATCTTTGCATCCTCACTGTCCACTTGAGTAGTACCAGATGATTGGAGGGTGGCAAATATTATTCCCTGTTTCAAGAAAGGGAATAGGGATAATCCTGGGAATTACAGACCAGTCAGCCTTACTTCTGTCGTGGGCAAATTATTCCAGAGGTTTCTGAGAGATTGCTTTTATGAATAATCATAAATACTATATTTGATTAGAAATAGTCAGCATGGCTTTGAGAGGGGCAGGTCATGCCTCACAAGCCATGTTGAATTCTTTAAGAATGTGACAAAGTATATTGATGAAGGTCAAGCATTGGATGTAGTGTATATGGATTTTAGCAAGGCATTTGATAAGGTTTCCCATGGTAGGCTCATTCAGAAAATAAGGAGGCATGGGATCCAGGGAATTTTGGCTGTCTGGACACAGAATTGGCTGTCCAATAGAAGACAGAGGGTGGTAGTGGATGGAAAGTATTCAGCCTGGGGCTTGGTGACCAGTGGTGTTCTGCAGGAATCTGTTCTGGGACCTCTGCTCTTTATGATCTGTATAAATGACTTGGATGAGGAAGTGGAAGGATGGGTTAGTAAGTTTGATGGAGTTGTAGATAGTGTGGAGGGCTGTTGTATGTTGCAACAGGACATTGACAGGTTGCAGAGCTGGGCAAAGAAGTAGCAGATGGAATTCAACCGAGAAAAGTGTGAAGTGATTCATTTTGGAAGGTTGAATTTGAATGCAGAATACAGGGTTAATGGCAGGATTCTTGGCAGTGTGGAGGAACAGAGGGATCTTGGGGTCCACATCCTCAAAGTTGCCACCCAAATTGATAGAGTTTTTAAGAAGGTATATGGTGTGTTGGCTTTCATTGGCAGGGGAATTGAGTTTAAGAGCCGCGAGGATATGCTGCAGCTCTATAAAACCCTGATTAGACCACACTTGGAATATTGCGTTCAGTTCTGATTGCCTCAGTGTAGGAAGGATGTTGAAGCTCTACAGAGGGTGCAGAGAAGATTTACAAGGATGCTGCCTGGACTGGCGAGCAGGTTTTATGAGGAAAGGTTGAGGAAGCGAGGGCTTTTTTCACTGGAGCGAAGAAGGATGAGAGGTCACTTGATAGAAGCGTACAAGGTGATGAGAGGCGTAGTTAGAGTGGATAGCCAGAGACTTTTTCCCAGGGCAGAAATGACTACTACAAGGGGGCATAATTTTAAGGTGATTGGAGGAAGGTATAGTGGAGATGTCAGAGGTAGGCTCTTTACACACAGAGTGGTGGGTGTGTGGAATGCACTGCCAGTGGTGGTAGTGAAGTCAAATACATTAGGGTCATTTAAGCGACTCTTAGATAGGCACATGGATGATAGTAAAATGTAGGATATGCAGGGTATTTTAATGTTAGAGTAGGGCAATAGGTCGGCACAACAGGTGGGCCGAAGGGCCTGTACTGTGCTGCACTGTTCTATGTTCTATGTTCTATACTTTTCTTTTAAGTTTGATCGACCAAAATGCTGCACCTCACAGATGCCCAGATTAAACTCTATCTGCTATTTCTCCACCAATATCTTCAACTGGTCTATATCCTGCATGAATCCTTTGACAACCTTCTACACTGTCTACAATTCCCCTTGTCTTTGTATCATCTGCAAACTTACTAATCCACTTATCTACATTTTCATCCGAATTATTTATATATATCACAAACAGCAGAGGTCCCAGTACGGATCCCTGTAGAACACCACTAGTCACAGACCTCCAGCCAGTAAAACACCCTTTCACCACTACCATTTGCCATCCAAGGGCAAGCCAATTCTGAATCCACGTGGCCAAGTCATCATCTTAGTCTTCTGGATTAGCCTACCATGAAGTACCCTGTCGAAAGCCTTGCTAAAATCCATGTAGACAACATCTACTGCTCTCTCCTCATCAACCACCTTTGACACCTCCTCAAAAAATTCAATCAAGTTAGCAAGACATGACCTGCCCGCACAAGGCCATGCTGACTGTCCCTAATTAGGCCAAGCTTTTCCAAATGTGCCTAAATCTTATCCCTAAGAATTCTCTCCAATAGCTTCCCAACCACCAATGTCAGGCTTGCTGGTCTACCATCCTGGATTATCTCTATTTCCCTTATTGAGCAGACAAATAACATTAGCTACTCGCCAGTCCTCGGAGACCTCTCCAGTGGCTAGCAAGGACACAAAGATCTTGGTCAAGGCCCCAGAAATCACCTCTCTTGCCTAGCTCAATAACCTGGGGCAGATACCATCTAGCCTTGGGGACTTGTCCACATTAATGCTCTTCAATAGACTCAACTTCACTTCTTTCTTGATCTCAAAATGCTTTAGTATCTT
This sequence comes from Ginglymostoma cirratum, assembly GCA_024137785.1. Lineage (NCBI taxonomy): Eukaryota > Metazoa > Chordata > Chondrichthyes > Orectolobiformes > Ginglymostomatidae > Ginglymostoma > Ginglymostoma cirratum. Next base: position 37,065,430 of record JAHRHZ010000024.1, on the reverse strand, counting down.
AGCATGCTTCACACAAATCTCACTAAACTCGATATCCTTCTCCTGGGTGAATACTGTACTCCTATAGGATCTAGCCCACATCCTCTCCCTCCAAGCACAAGTTCCCCCCTTTATCCTTCAGTGCTCCTACCTTCTCCCTAATGAGGAATTCTTAATGTAGTATTCTGCCACATCTGGTCACTCTTCCCAAAGGATCTCACACCACAAATTGCTAATTAATCGTCTCTCATTACACAATACCCAGTCTAGTATGGCTTGCTGTCTAGTTGTTTCCTCAACATATTGTTCGAGGAAACTATCCCTCATATATTCGAGGAAATCCTCCTCTATCGCATTGCTACCAGTTTGGTTAGTCCAATCAATATGTAGATTGACGTTACCCATAATAACTGCTGTATCCTTACAGCATGCATCTCTAATTTTCTGTTTAATGCCATCCCCAATTGCACAACAACCGTTTGGTGATCTGTAAACAACTCCCACTGATATCTTCTTACCTTTGGTGTTCCACAGCTCCTCCCCTACAGATTCCACATCATCCAGGCTAACGTCCTCATACTATTGTGTTAATCTCCTCCTTAACCGGCAATGCCAGACCACCTCACTTTCCATTCCATCTATCTTTCCTGAAAATGTAACAACATTGGACACTGAGTTCCCATCTTTAGCCACCCTGGAGCCAGGTCTCCGTGATTCCAATTACATCATATCCATTAATAACTGTCCGCACAGTTAATTCATTCACATTGTTACAAATTCTCTTCACCTTGAGATACGGAGCCTTCAGTCTTTTTTTTGACATTTGTTGCCGTTTTAGAATCATAATGTAATGTGGCCCTTCTTGATTTTTGTCTTTGGTTTCTCTGTCTTCCACCTTCACTTCTCCACTTACTATCTTTGTTTCTATCCCCATTTTACTTCCCTCCAACTTCCTGCATTGGTTCCATTCCCCCTGCCATATTAGTTTAAACACTCCCCAACCGCACTAACAAACACACCCCCAAGGAAATTGGTTCCAGTCCTGCCCAGACGCAGACCATTCGGTTTGCACTGCTCCCACCTCCCCCAGAATTTGAATCCCTCCCTCTTGCACTATCCCTCAAGCCAGATATTCATCTTAGCCATCCTGCAATTCTGACTTTGACTGGCACGTGGGACTGGTAGCTATCCCATGATTAATACCTGTGAGGTCCTTTTTTTTAGTTTAGCTTCTAACTCCCTAAATCCAGCTTGTGGGACCCCTTTTTTTTTAAAACCTAAGTTGTTGGTGCTTATATGCACTACAACCATTAGCTGTTCACCTTCCCCATCCCCCGCCAGAATGTCCCCCAGCCGCTCTGAGACATTTTTGATCCTTGCACCAGGCAAGCAACATACCATCCTGGACTCTCATTTGTGGCTGCAGAAATGCCTATCTATTCCCCTTATAATTAAATCTTCTATCACTATAGCTCTGCCACTCCTTTTCCTGCCCCTCTGTGCAGCTGAGCCAGCAATGTTGCCATGAACCCAGTTGCTGCTGTCTTCCACTGGTGAGCCACCTCCCTCAACAGTATCCAAAATGATATATCTGTTTTGGAGGGAGATGACCACAGGTGACCCACGTACTGCCTTCCTAATCTTCCTCTGTCTGGTGGTCACCCGTTCTCTATCTTCCTCATTAATTTTTTACCTGTGGTGTAACCAACTTACTGAATGTGCTATCCATGATTTCCTCAGCTTCACAGATGCTCCAAAGCAAATCCAGCTGCAGATCCACAGCTGTCAAGCAATCAGACAGGAGCTGCAACTGGACACACTTCCCACAGCTCCCCACTGAGGGCAAGGTTCCACATAAGCTCTTTGAAAGATCATCCAAGAGTGAATTAGCAAAGGCGGACAGGGATGTGCACAAAAATATCCCATGTATTGGCAGAGTACCTATTGTTACTACCCAGCAGACTGGAAGAGCTGGGTACCAACTTGGAGCAGGACTTTGCACAGTGCTTAGAGCCTGTCACTTCCAGCGTGGATATAATGGGCCTGATCATAATTTAGCATATGATGACTGATATCTCAGTTTTCAATGAACTCAAGCTGCAGGCAGCCCATATCCGAATACATTAGTGGAAGCTCAGATAGAGTTTCTGAAATGTTAGGTTATTACCATGCAATCCCAGCTGCCTAGCATGCAGGTTCATGCCAACATGGCTATGGGTATCCATGCTGAAAAGAATATTTGAACTGTTAATGGTTTTTCAGAGTACAAACCTGTTGTCCTCCCTTAGGATGACAGCTTTTGGGCTCCCTCTACTGCAACACCACCTGAGAGTTTCGCTTCTCTATCAATTTGTATTGAGGTGGTGTAATCTGAAGTTAGGCCCTGAAGACCCAAAGCTATTCAAATGCATCTCATAAGACTGTGTAGTGAAACCCCAGTGAAAGGCCAAACCTTTCACTGGGCAGTCAACAACTGCACAGGAACATTATGCCAGACATAGATTGTGGAATGTGGAAAAGCACAATGATACAGAAATCATTACAGAAACTTGGGTAACTCAGGAAGAGGAATGGTTGTTGGAAGTTCTGGGATTTAGATGCTTTAAAAGAAATAGGGAGAGTGGAAAAAGAGGTAGGGGAGTGGCATTGCTAGTCAGGACGAGTATAGCAGCTACTGAAAGGCAGCTCGAGAATGATATGTCTACAGAGTCAGTTTGGGTTGAGGTCAGGAACAAGAAAGAAGCAGTCACTTTGTTGGGGTTTTTTTTTACAGACCACCTAATAGTTGCAGAGAAGTAGAGGAGCTGATTGGGAGGCAGATACTGGAAAAATGCAGAAGTCACAGGGTTGTAGTCATGGGTGACTTCAACTTTCCAAATATTGATTGGAAACATTTTAGTTATAATAGTTTAGATGGGGCGGATTTTGTCCAGTGCGTTCAGGAAGGATTCCTGACACAGTAGGTAGATAGACCAACATGAGGAGAGGCCACTTTGGATTTGGTGTTTGGCAACGAACCAGGCCAAGCGTTAGCCCTGTTGGTAGAAGAGCATTTTGGCAGTAGCGATCATAACTCTGCTACTTTTACAATAGTCATGGGTAAGGTTAGGTACGTACGGCAGGGTAAAGTTTACAATTGGGGGAAGGGTAATTACAATCCTGTTAGGCAAGAACATAAATTGGGAACAGATGCTGTCAGGGAAGAGCACCACAGAAATGTGGAGATTGTTTAAGGAATGCGTACTGCATGTGCTCGATACGTTTGTCCCTAGCAGGCAAAGAAGGTGCGGTCGAGTGAGGGAGCCATGGTTCTCGAGAGAGGTCAAACGACTGGTTAAGAGGAAGAAGGAGGCTTATGTAAGGTTTAGGAAAAGAGGAACGGAAAAGGCTCTAGAGGGATACAAGTTAGCCAGGAAGGAGCTGAAGAAAGGGCTTAGGAGAGCTATAAGGGGGCATGAGAAAATGTTGGCAGATAGGATCAAGGAAAACTCCAAGGCTTTTTAACACGTATGTGCAGAACAAGAGAATGACGAGAGAAAGTGTAGGGCCGATCAAGGATTGTAAAGGAAATTTGTGCACAGAGCCTAAAGAGATAGGAGAGGTCCTTAATGAATACTTTTCTTCAGTATTCACAACTGAGAGGGACCTAATTGTAGAGGAGGACATTGTGAAACAGGCAGGTAGGCTAGAGGAGGTTGACGTTAGTAAAGAAGATGTGCTAGGAATTCTGAGGAAGTTGAAGATAGATAAGTCCCCTGGGCCTGATGGGGTTTATCCAAGGATTCTATGGGAAGCGAGGGGTGAGATCGTAGGGCCCTTGGTGATGATCTTTTCGTCCTCACTATCCACAGGTATAGTGCCGGAAGATTGGAGAGAGGCAAACATCATTCCCTTGTTCAAAAAAGGGAACACAGATAACTCCGGAAATTACAGGCCAGTTAGTCTTATGTCAGTGGTGGACAAATTTATTGGAAAGGGCTCTGAGAGACAGGATTTATGATCATTTGGAAAGGCACAGTTTGATTCATGATAGGCAGCATGGATTTGTGAGGGGTAGATCATGCCTCACAAACCTAATTGAATTCTTTGAAGAGGTGATCAAACACATGGATGAAGGTGGAGCAGTGGACATGGTATACATGGATTTAAGTAAGGCATTTGACAAGGTTCCCCATGGTAGGCTCATACAGAAGGTAAGGAGACATGGGATAAGGGGAAATGTGGCAGATTGGATTCAGAATTGGCTGACCCTTAGAAGACAAAGGGTGGTAGTGGACAGAAAATATTCAACATGGTGCTCAGTTATGAGTGGCGTACCACAAGGATCTGTTCTGGGTCCTCTTCTATTTGTGATTTTTGTAAATGATTTGGATGAAGGAGTGGAAGGGTCGATTAGCAAGTTCGCGGATGATACGAAAGTGGGTTGAGTTGTGCACAGTGCGGAGGGCTGTTCCAGGTTACAAAGGGACATTGATAGAATGCAGAGCTGGGCTGAGAAGTGGCAGATGGAGTTTAACCCTGAAAAGTGTGAGGTGATTCATTTTGGAAGGACAAGGTTGAAAGCAGAATACATGGTTAACGGAAAGATTCTTGGCAGTGTGGAGGAGCAGAGGGGTCTTGGGGTTCATGTTCACAGTTCCCTGAGAGCTGCCAACCAGGTGGATAGAGTTGTTAAGAAGGTGTATGGTGCGTTAGCTTTCATTAATAGAGGGATTGGGTTCAAGAGCCGTGAAGTAATGCTCCAGCTATACAAAAGCCTAGTTTGGCCACGTCTGGAGTATTGCGTCCAGTTCTGGTCACTTCATTACAGAAAAGATGTGGAAGCGTTAGAAAAGATGCAGAGGAGATTTACCAGGATGTTGCCTGGAATGGAGGGAAGGTCTTATGAGGAGAGGTTGAGAGAGCTAGGGCTTTTCTCTTTAGAATGACAAAGGATGAGAGGTGACTTGATAGAGGTGTACAAAATGATCAGAGGTGTAGATAGAGTAGACAGCTAGAGACATTTTCCTAGGATGGAGGTAGCTTTTACGAGGGGACATAGTTTTAAAGTGAAAGGAGATAGATATCGGGGAGACTTCAGAAGTAGGTTCTTTACTCAGAGAGTGGTAGGGGCATAGAATGCATTGCCGGAGAGGGATAGTGGAGTCGGCCTCATTCGGGGCATTTAAGCAGCTATTAGATAGGCATATGGATGATAATATAAGGTAGAGGTGGAGGTTAGATAGACCTTAGTTTTAGAGTAAAAGATCGGTACAACATCGTGGGCCGAAAGGCCTGTACTGTGCTGTACTGTTCTATGTTCTATGATAGTAATTTTGCAAAAGTCAGATGCCAAAAGGTAAGCTGGCTTTAAAGATAACTTGTGCATTTCATTAGTGTGTTAATGTAATGGATCGTGACTGAAACACATTCACACGATGCTGCAGATTTTCATTAACAAAAGATTTCATTAAAATTTTATTCTATAAGAGAAGACATTTTTAAAAACAATCTCAAGAAGACAGTTAGAATAGAACAATACAAAGCTTCTACCTGTCTCCCAATGCAAGTGTAGAAAAATTACATCCCTCTGGTTAGGAAGCTTCACAAACTAAACCCTTCTATGGAGATTCAGTTCTGAAGAAGGGTCACTGGACCCAAAATGTTAATTCTGTTTTCTCTCCATAGATGCTGCCAGACCTGTTGAGATTTTCCAGCAATTTTGTGTTTTTGTTTCCTTCCATGGAGATGACAGATTACCCGAAATGCCCTGATCTCCTTCTGAGAAAGAAATTAAACTGGGTTCTGTACGTACTTCTGATGTTTTACAAACTGAATTAACAAAAAAGGCTTGTTCCAACCTATTTTTTTCTGAACTGAAAATAAAGCTAAAGACTTTAAATGGTTAATCTACTTGTCACCTGCTTTCGGATGTAGAGAGGCTGTTTCCCCTGTGAAAGTATCTAGGACCAGAGGGCATAATCTCAGAGTAAGGAATCACTCATTTAAGATAGAGATGAGGACTTTTTTTTCCCCCTGTCACTGGATAATGAATCTGCCAGAATTCACACAACACCTGGTTATAGTCCAGCAGGTTTATTTGAAATCACAAGCTTTCTGATTGCTGCTCCTTCAACCACCCCCTGACATGGGCGAGATTTTGATTGCTGTAAGATCATTGATATAGCACACTGGCAGGAATTAATCCATTCCACCTGGTCACAGGACATTAGGCAACAACTAGCTTCACACTTAATGACTGGCACCCTTGCAGTTTCAGAATATCTCACCAGTTAAAGGCAATGCTTACAAAGCCAGGCATATTATCAATGGAACCTTGCATCAAAGGGGAGCTTACTTTCCTGGCATGATTTAAAGTACTTGATGGAAGGACTATTTATGAGTTGAGGATTAAGTTATTCACCCAAGATAATGGCAGTCTGGAATTCACTGCCTGACAGGGTGCTAGCGGCAGGAACAGTCATCACATTTAAAAGATTATATAGCTCTTTTTCAGCAGACAGGCTGTATGGCCTCCTTCTGTGTCATAAATCTCCCCTTGTTCCATGCTTCTAGTTACTTTAGGGAATGAATGAAGGCCATGGAAAATGAGCTTCAAGGAGATGGTCCTAAGAGTGAGCCGTTTTCAGTTTGAGTAGCAAGTGAGTAAAATTAGAATGAAATAATAGACAATGGAAATACTTAGAGGGTTGCAGGGGAAATCAATGGAGAGAGAAACAGAGCTAGCCTATCATGCCACTACTTAGCTCATTTGTTTAGAGAAGTGTGCAAATAATTCCTAGGTTGTGAGTTTGATCCCTATACTAACCATTCATTGAGTGGTTAAAGAAGGCGGCTTACCAGCACCTTCTCGAGGACAATTAGGTTTGGTCAATAAATGCTTGTCTGGCCAGAAACTCCAAAATCTAGCCGATGAATAAAACAAACTTCAGGTCAATTGAAAGATCGGGTGGTGTTCGTCCAGTTTATGCTGAGCTTTATTAGAACAGCAGAACAGAGCGAGGACAGAGAGGTCAGTGTGAGTTTGAGATTGAGGATTATAATGATTATCGCCAGAAGTTTGAGATAGTGCTTGCATACAAGAGAGGGGTATTCTGCAAAGTCGAAAGAATCTGGGTCTAGTGTACCTGATGTCGAGGTGAGTGTACCTTGAGTAGTGAACATAATATACAAAGTAGAAGTACAAATTAATCATCACTTCTCTTGGAAGGAGCCTTCTGCAATGAAGAGGAAAGAGGTGAAAGGCAATTCTTTCAGAATTCAGAAAGGAGAGATGGTGGCAATTTTGATGAATGATTTCCACCTAAACCACTATGTTTGGATCTCTCTCCACAGATAATGCCAGGTCTGCTGAGGATTTTCAGCATAATGCATTTTTTAAAATTCTGGATTTGCAGCACTTTTGTTTTTGTTTTGGAGGAAAATGGCAGCTTTTTTCAGTAGAGCAAAGAACAGATTTAATGGACAATGAAATTTTTCTTTCTTTTTGATTAAGTAAATGGTTTTACATAATTTCCAAGTGTAGATGAATTTGTCAGTGGGTAGAAAATGTAAGGCCATCAGCAAAGGATTAAAGAGTGATGAAACCAATTGCTTTGAAAAGGTAAGTGGTTAAATATGGGAAAATAAATAAAATGTGAAGGATAATGTTCAACAGCGAGGACTGAGACAAAGTAAATCTTAACTCTTAGATCTTATGGAATTCTGGATTCTTTTCTAGCCTAGTCTAAGTGCATTGCTTGTTGTGACACAACCAGTTTTAACTCCTGATCCATGCTGAGAAAATTAATCCTAGCTGGAGTAGCATTGGTGCCTCTATGTCCTTCATTCCCACTAATGTTTGCTGTCCAATTAATTCTAATGCTGTGTCAGCAAGTGTGAGCAGCAGGTGAGGATAGGATTGTCTCAGTGACGAGCCTTCACTCCCCACTAGCTAAATTGCGAAACAAGAAACCAGCTCGGCGAGCCAACCAACCTCAATACCCACAACCCGAGCTACAAATCTACTCCAAAACCTGAGATAGCTAAATGGCCTGTCAAATCTCACTGCCTTGATTCAACTGAAGAGTAGTCATGTGGAGGACATGGAGAAATGGAAAAAGCAATAAGAGTAATTTGAAATAAAAACAGAATGTTCTGGGAAACCTCAACATTTATGGAGAGAGAAGTACAGTTAATGTATCAAGTTGAATATGACTTCTTCAGAATTTGATCTATCACAAGCACACCTAGAATGTAACTATGTGTTAACCAAATAGCTTTAATACAAGCAAGGACATTTATAAACATGAGTTCATGCAGCAGTAAATATTGTTTCTGTATAATGAGTACTTGTCATTTGTTAATGGAGCAATGAGATAAGCAAAATTTCCAAATTAATCCAAACCATGAGCTATGTATTCTGGCAAGCTCCCTAGTGATTCAGTAATGAATTGTAAACGTTATGGACTGACAGCACTATCAGGAGAACTGGTTACAAGGAGTTACAGTGTGTGATTATGTAAAGAAGATTAATTAATAGACACACATACACAAAATTTCTGAAACAATCCAGCTAATAGTTCAATCTTTAGATGGTTATTCTGTTCTAACTCATCTCTTTGGGCGGCACGGTGGATCAGTGGTTAGCACTGTTGCCTCACAGCGCCAGGGATCCGCGTCTGATTCTATCCTTAGGTGACTGTCTGTGCAGAGTTTGCACATTCTCCCCATGTCTGCATGGGTTTTCTCTGTGTGCTCCAGTTTTCTCCCACAGTCCAAAAATGTGCAAGTTAGGTGGATTGGCCATGCTAAATTGCCCGTAGCGTTCATGGATGTGTCGTTTAGATGAGTTATGGGGAATGGGTCTGGGTGGGATGATCTGTGTGTCGATGTGGACCCGTTGGGCTGAAGGGCCTGTTTCCACACTGTAGGGATTCAATGCCCTGTTCTGTAAACAAACTCTGGATTTGTAACTGATGCTTGGAGTTGTAGGAGTGATATTAAAAAGGGCCTCTCTAAATAAACATTAAAAAAAACTCTTTGTGAATTCTTAAAGTCTGATCTCATGTCCGTGATACAAATTGAGATTGAATTAAAACACTTAAACAGCTAGATATAGATGAGGTAAGATAACAAAAGCTTGTATGCTTTGATTTTAAATTAGTTATGTCAATTTGAAGTTGACCAGTTAAATGTGAACTTGTTCATTTATTTTCATTAAAATTTATCAGCAAGTGGTGTATCATGTTGTGTGCTCTTGGGTCTATTTCAACACATTTTGTCATGTTATCTCCTGCCAGTGGTTCCCATTTATAAACCCCTGTTTGATAAAACCAATACGCATCTCTTTACCTCTCAGCTAAATGGGTTTTGATCAGAATAGTACGTAGATCAGGACAAAGTTTATTGCACAGCTAGTATCTGGGAGTGTGACAATCAATGACGTATCAATTATAGAAAGTTCCATAGCTGAACTAAAGACTTAGAATTTGCAAGGACATCCAAGATAACCTTACTAATCAATTCCCAGGGATGATTGCAGTTATGAGAGTAAATGAGAGAAAAAATGAAATGGATGGACCACACCGTGACACTGTCATTATGATGGTGATTGGTGGTGACAACATGATATCTTTTTTTAAGAAATACCATAAAAAAGTTGAAATCTATGAAATAATTAATCTTTCATCTGAGTTACCCACAGAACCTTCAGAATTAATGATTAAGAATAAAGATCAGGCATAAGCTAGGGCATAAAAGTGAACAGTTTTTCCACAATAGCAGGTAAACTGTGTATTTTTATGGTGATAAGTCAGGAAAACAATGGTGAGTGAATAGTATACCAAAGGTGTTAAATTAGACAGAATAGCACCTGGGTTTTATTTGCATATTATTCATTTGAGCCAAATGCTTTCTTCAGTTCCCAACTGCTTTGTGCACTCTGCTTTTTGTGCCTAGATGGTGCTAGCTGCCTCCAGGAAAATCAATTCTCAACATCACTCAAGTTTAAAAAAAAACCCTAATCAAGATAACAAGGTGTAGAGCTGGATGAACACAGCAGGTCAAACAGCA
>JAHRHZ010000024.1:36979689-37054998 GCA_024137785.1 Ginglymostoma cirratum | reverse complement strand
TAAGGGTCTAGGCCCGAAACATCAGCTTTCCTGCTCCTCTGATGCTGCTTGGCTTGCTGTGTTCATCCAGCTCTACACCTTGTTATCTCAGATTCTCCGGCATCTGTAGTTCCTATTATCTCCATACCCTAATCAATCTAGCTTGAGGTCAGCTGTCATACTGGCTGATCACCTCAGGTAAAATCACTGATTATGTGATCTCCAACAACTTTCCACTTGCATTCTTATGCTCTCAAAATTCCTTCTGATATCTGTGCTTCACTTCCATTAGTTCCGAAGCTCTAGGTTCTATCTCTGACATCCCTCAACCCTATTTCCACCATCATCCCTGAGAACTGTTTTTTTTTAAGGTCATCTGGAGTGATTTTTCAAATTCTATCCCAGTCCTCCCTCCCCTTCCATGATCCAGTCATTACCCACTCCACTCTTTTCCGGCCAAGATAGCCGCAGAAATTATTTCCCAGCATGTCTACCTACACCATGATGGGGGAAAGGCCAAATATTCCACATTCGATCCTCAGATCTTAAAGAAACACCCTGTTGGAGGTGCCCAAAGTGGACACTACCAAATTGACCTCCCAGTCCCCAAACTTCCAGAATGAGAGGCTATGATGCAAGTTCAGGCTCTGGGACAACAATCAAAATTTGGGGGAAGTAAGGAATTTGTTAATAAAATGAATATTAATTCCAAGCATGGTGTAATGGGGGAGCAAACTACTACAGATAATGTAATCTGTACTGAATGGGGCCATTTTGGAATACTGGTCTCCTACCAGTTCTAAACTACATTGATGAATTGCATGAAGAAAAGTTAAATATTGATTAAACTAAGAAAGCCAGTAAAATAAAACAAATAAATTAACATAAGACCTCTAAATAGCAGATGATTATATACAAGTCTCTCCACAGACAAAAGGTAAAGAATTTGTGGTTAAGTGAGGAGAGGTGGAGCAAAAGCAAGAATTTAATGAATTAATGTCAAACCGGTTTGGAAAAAGATCGATGAAAAGTTTTTTTTGGAGGAAGGATTTTGCCACAACCAACATAAATAAGTGAAGTCAGGGCCAATAAATTAAAAATAAATAAAGTTAAAATAAATTAAAGCAATATAACTAAGAAAGGTGGGACAAGGGAAGTACAGTTAGCAGAAGAGAAGTTAGTTAACAGTACACTTACATAAGCATTTTGTTTTTAGAAAAGAGAGTTAATCAGGGGCTTAAAAGAAGTCATGGCAGCAGAGTTTGTACCCTTGATGTACTCCTTCCGTGTTATTTGGCAAATCACAGAAGCTTCAGTTGTTCCTGGTGAACATGTGTGCAGGGATGTGTCTAGCTGCGACTATTTGTGAGCTTCATTTCAGAGCTGGAGTTGTAGGTGAATTCACTATGTCATGCTGAGCAAGTTATAGATCGTATGTTTAGTCAGCTGGTCATACTGGCAGGTGCAGACTGAGCAGGCAGAAAGGGCACGGGTGACCACCAGGCAGAATACAGGACGGCCAGAATTGCAGGTGTATCCTGTAGTCATTCCACTTCCTAATGGATGTACAGTTTTAGGTGCAATTTGGAGAAATGACTGTACAGGGAAAGTAATGGCAGCCAACTTCATGGAACCATGAGTGTGTCTGTTGCACAAAGGAAAATAATGTCAGTGCTAGAGTGGTAAAGGAATCAATTACAAGGGGAAGAGACAGACACAAAGTATTCTGGACAGCATAGTGGCACAGTGGTTAGCACGGCTGCCTCACAAAGACAGGGACCTGGGTTCAATTCTAGCCTCGGGCGACTGTCTGTGTGGAGTTTGCACATTCTCTGTGTGGGTTTCCTCCCACAGTCCAAAGATGTGCAGGTTAGGTGGATTGGCCGTGCTAAGTTGCCCATTGTGTTCAGGGAGGTAGAGGGTGTATATTAGTTGGGTCATGGGGGATGGATCTGGGTGGGATGCTCTGAGGTTTGGTGTGGACTTGTTAGGCTGAAGGGCCTGTTCCTACACTGTAGGGATTCTATGATAATCACAAAAGGGACTCTGGAATGGTATTTTGGGCCCTGGTGCCAGGATCACTGAATGACTGCAGGACACTTGAAGGAGGAAAACAAACAGACAGAGATCATGGCACATAGTGGTACCAACAACGTAAGTAGAAAAAGTGATGAGGTCCTAAAAGTAGAATTTAGGGAGCAGGGAAGTAGATGAAAGAACAAGATCTGACAGGTAGTAATGTCTGGATTACTTCCAATGTCACAGGCGAGTGAATATAGAAATAAGAGATTAGTCCAGATGAATGCATGGTTGGGGAGATGGTGCAGGAGGTGGGGCTTTCGATTTCTGGGACAGTGGGTCCATTTTTGGAGCAATGAGATTTGTACAAGACGGAGGGATTGCGTCTGATTGAACTGGGTCCGGCATCCTTGCCGGGAAGTTTAATAGTGCTGACGGAGGGTTTAAACAAACTTGAAAATGGGGTGGAATCCAGATAGAATCTGCAGCGGGGAGAGATGAATGGCTGAAACAGAAAAGACAGCAAATAAGTGAAGAAGGCAGAGGCATTTTAGGTCAGTTAAAGCACAAGGAGCTCAGCAAGGTTTGATGGTATTTATTTTAACACTACGAGTCTGACCTTGAAGGCAGATGAATCAAAGGCACAAATTAAAACAAAGGGGTATGCTGCCATTGCTGTCACTAAAGATATGGTTGAGAGAATGGTAAGATTGTCAGTTCAATATTCCACGACACAGGGGCTTCAGGAGAGACAGAGTAGGAGGTAAAAGAGGAGGAGGTCCCACATTTTGATCAGGAAATCCATTGCAGCAGTAAGGAGGGATGACATACAGTCATAGAGATGTACTGCATCGGAACAGACCCTTCAGCTCAACTCATCCACGCCAACCAAATTTCCTAAATTAATCTAGTCCCATTTGCCAGCATTTCGCCCATATCCCTCTAAACCCTTCTTATTCATATACCTATTCAAATGCCTTTTAAATGTTGTCATTTTACCAGCCTGCACCACTTCCTCTGGCAGTTCATTCTATACATGCACCACCCTCTGTGTGAATACATTGCCCCTTTAGGACCCTTTTAAATCTTTCCCCTCTCATTTTAAACCTGTGACCTCTAGTTTTGGACTCCCCCACCCCAGAGAAAAGACCTTGGCTATTCACCCTATCCATACCCCTCATGATTTTATAAACCTCTAAGGTCACCCCTCAGCATTCAATACTCCAGCCTATTCAGCTTCTCCCATAGTTCAAATCCTCCAACCATGGCAATATCCTTATAAATCTTTTCTAAACCCTTTCAAGTTTCACATATAGCAGAGACAGCAGAGTTTAACGCAGTATTCCAAAAGTGGCCTAACCAATGTCCTGTACAGTAACAACATGACCTCCCAAATCCTATACTCAATGCACTGACCAATAAAGGCAAGTACTATCCTGTCTACCTAGGACTCCACTTTCAAGGAACTATGAACCTGCACTCCAAAGTCTCTTTGTTTAGCAACACTCCCTAGTACACACCTACTTAAATAGCAATCACAACAGCCTCTCTGCTTCGACCTCACTTCCGCCCAGCTCCCACCGCACTCTGCTGTAAAAAAAATGTCCTTAATGTATTTGTAGGATCCCTTTGGGGTTCTCCTTAACCCTACTTGTCAAAGTTATCTCATGTCCCCTTTCTGTCCTCCTGATTTCCCTCTTAAGTATTTTTCTACTGCCTTTATACTCTTCTAGGCATTCACTCGATCCATGCTGCCTATACCTACCATATGCTTCCTTCTTATTTTTCACCAAAACCTCAATATCTCTAGTTATTCAGTATTCCCTACTCCTACCAGCCTTGCCCTTCACCCTAACAGGAACATACCATCTCTGGATTCTCATTATCTCATTTTTGAAGGCTTCCCATTTTCCAGCCATCCATTTACTTGCGAACTTCCATCCCCAATCAACTTTTCAAAGTTCTTGCCTAATATCATCAAAATTGACCTTCCTCCAATTTAGAACTTTGGCTTTTAGATCCGGTCTATCCTTTTCTATCTCGATTTTAAAACTTTTAGAATTACGTTCACTGTCCCAAAATGCTCTCCACTGACACCTTAATCACCTACCCTGTCTTATTTCCCAAGAGTAGGTCAAGTTTTGCACCTTCTCAAGTAGGTACTTTAATATACTGAATCAGAAATGTTTCTTGTACACACTTAAATTCCTCTCCAGCCAAGCCCTTAACACTATGGCAGTCCTTGTCTATGTTTGGAAAGTTAAAACCCCCTACCATAACCACCCTATTATTCTTACAGATAACTGAGACCTCCTTTCAAATTTGTTTCGCAATTTCCTGCTGACTATTGGCAGGTCTATTGTACAATCCCAATAAGGTGATCATCTCTTTCTTATTTCTCAGTTCCACCCAAATAACTTCTCTGGATGTACCTCAAGGAATATCCTCCCCAAGTACAGCTGTGATATTGTCCCTAATTAACTACGCCACCTCCCCTCATGTCTTGCCCCTCTTTCTATCCTTCTTATCTATACCCTGGAATGTTAAGCTGCCAGTTCTGTCCATCCCTGAGCCACGTTTCTGTAATAGCTATGATATCCCAGTCCCATGTTCCCAATCATGCCCTGGGTTTATCTACCTTCGGCCTCTTGCATTAAAATAAGTGCAGTTTAATTTATCAGTCCTGCCTCATTCTCTGTTTTGTTCCTTCCTGCCCTGACTGTTTGGCTCGCTCCTTTTTCCAACTACACCAGTCTCAGACTGATCTCTTTCCACACTGACTCCCTGAGTCCCACCAGCTCCCCAACACCTCCCCCAACCCCACTTACTATTTTAGATCCTCCCAAGCAACTCTAGCAAGTCTCCACGCCAGTATATTACACCCCTTCCAATTCAGCTGCAATCCGTCCTTCTTATACAGGTCACTTCTACCCCAGAAGAGATTCCAATGATCCAAAAATGTGAAGCTTTCTCCCCTGCACCAGCTCCTTAGCCACACGTTCATCTGCTGTAAGCTTCTATTCCTACCCTCACTAGCTCATGGGACTGGAAGTAATCCAGATATTACTATCCTTGAGAAACTACTTTTTGAATTCCTGCCTAACTTCCTATATTCTCTCCTCAGAATCTCATCCTTTCCTCTTCCTATGTTATTAGTTCCAGTGTGTATGATAACCTCCTGCTGGTCCCTCTCCCCTCCCACTGTCTCACAGTGCCAGGGTTCTGGTTCGATTCCACCCTCAGGTGGTGACTGTGCGGAGTTTGCACATTCTCGCTGTGTCTGTGTGGCTTTCGTCCAGGTGCTCCAGTTTCCTTCCACAGTCCAAAGATGTGCAGGCTAGGTGAATTGGCAATGCTAAATTGCCCATAGTGTTCAGGGATGAGTGGATTAGATGGGTTATTGGAGGATGGGTCTGTGTGGGATGCTATGAGGGTCAGTATGGACCTGTTGGGCTGAAGGGCCTGTTTCCCCACTGTAGGGATTCTATGAACTATGAACACTCAAGAAGCTTGACACCATTCAGGACAAAGCAGCCAGTTTTATTGACACTCCATTTACAAGCATCCACTCCCTCTACCACCGATGCTCTGTATCAGCAGTGTGCAAAAATTCACCAAAGATCCTCAGACAGCACCTTCCAAACTCACGACTACTTCCATCCAGAAGGACAAGGGTAGCAGACCTATGGGCACACCACCACCTCCAAGTTCCCCTCCAGACAGCATCCTGTCTTGAAAATATATCACCATTCCTTCACTGTTGCTGGGTCAAAATCCTGGAATTCCCTCCCTAATAGCATTGTGGGTCAACCTGCAGCAGGAGGACTGCAACGGTTCAAGAAGGCAGTTCATCACCACCTTCTCAAGGGCAGCTAGGGGTGGGCAAGAAATGCTGGCCAGCCAGCAATGCCCACATCCTACAAATGAATAGAAAATAAATTAATCCATGCGATCCGATTGGATTCACAACCAAACACACTTCCTGCAGATATAATCATCATTAACATGGAAACTCTCCCTAATCTCCCACATCCTACATGAAGAGCACATCACTCCACTAAAGGCCAGCTTTGCAGCTTAACAATCTATGGACTCAAAAAATAGCACAGCCTTACCACTTTAAAAAAAATCACTGCTCCAGACTGTATTAGTACCTATTTTTTATATTTTTAAAGTTTAATCAAGAGGCATATCTCAATAAAAACATTTAATCAAAAAAAACCCCACTCTAATCACTATTGTAGATTTATGAGGAAAACAGTAAGGTTACACCTTAAAAACTAGCTGCTTAGCTCCTCTTAGGACATCTTAGAAGGATCTTCAAATGAAGCCATACAGGTAGGACCAAAAACCAAAAAGGAGCAATCACATTGCCAGGAGTGTACTATTGTCAGCCAAACAGTTTTAGAACAATAGAAAAGCAATTAAATTTCAGGAAAGTGTAAAAGAAATTGAATAGTGATGATGGGGGATTTCAACTTCCCTGACATTAATTGGGGTAGTCATATTGTGTCAGGGTAAGAGGGAGGGAATTCTTAAGATGCATCCATCCAGGAAAGCTTTTCAAGCTAGTACATGGAAAGCCCTACAAGAAAGGGGGCAGTCCTCAATTAATTTTAGGTAACAAAGCTGGGCAAATTGTTGAAGTATTAGTATATTTTGCATACAAATGATTATAACTCAATTGGGTTCAAGATTGTTATAGAAAAGGACAAAAATGGACCGGAAATCAAAGTTCAAAAATTGAGGGAAGGCTGACTTTAATAAGATCAGATATGATTTGGCCAGAGTGGAACGAGAGCAGATACTTTCAGGTAAATCTCTCGCAGAACAGTAGGGTGCATTCAAGAAAGAAATATAAACAGTGAAAGGCCAACATGTTTCATTAAAGAAAAATAGTGGAACCATCAAATTACATGAACACTGGATTATCCAGAAATATACAGCATTGGATTCAGAGAAAAAGGGAGGGTTATGGCAGATACTCAGGGATGCTGATACTGAAGACTGATACTGAGGACTCAAACCGGCTGAAGTCAAAAGGAGTATAGAATGTACAGGAGGGTACTTAGAAAGGAGAATAGGAATGGTAAAAGGGGACATGAAAGAACACTGGCAGGTAAAATAACAGATAATCCTAAATTGTTTCAGGTGCATTAAGCATAAAAGGATAACGGGGAAAGAGCAGGGCTAATTAAGGATCACATTGGTAATTTGTATGTGAAGCCAGAGGATGTAGTTAGTGTTCGAAATGAATGTATTACGTTGCAGTTCACTAGTGAGAGTGTAGAAATCAGGGAGAATGCGTGTAATACAATCAAAGAAATTAACATCGTCAGAGAGGAAGTTCTGAGTGGTCTGGCAAACATAAAAATAGATACATCTCCAGGGCTGGGAGAAATATATCCCAGGTTGTTGAATGAGGCAAGGGAGTAAATAACAGTGGCGCTTGCAAAAGTTTTCAAAATCCTGTCTGACCACAGGAGAGGTGCCAAAGATTGGAAGACAGTTAAGAGACAATGTGATCCATTGAAATTTGGCAAATCGGATCCACAATTGGCTAAGTGACAGGAAACACAGGATGATGGTTTAGGAGCGGTTCTCTGGCTGGAAGTGTGAGCCCAGTGGAGACACACAGTGGTCAGTTTTGGGACCTTTGTCAATGTTACGACCCTTGCTGTTTGTCTTTTAATGCAAATGATTTAGACTTGAATACAGTAGAGTTGGTCAGTTCACAGATGAGACTAAAATTGGTGGTGTGTTAAAAAGTGTGGAGAATAGCTTTAGGTTGTAGGAGGATATAGACAGGCTGGTCAGATGATCATATCGATGGCAAACAGGATTCAATCTGGATAAATGTAAGGTGATTCACTCGAGCAGGACAAACAAGGCAAAGGAATACATGATGAATAGTAGGACTCTGGGATGCACCAAGGATTGGAGAGAACTTGGTGTGCATGTACACCAGCCCCTTAAGGTATCAGGACCGGTGGATAAAGTGTTTAAGAAGGCATTTGGTATACTTGCCTTTATTAGCTGAGGCAAAGTGTTTAAAAGCAGCGAGGTTATACTGCCACTGAATAAAACATGGGTTGGGCACAGCTAGAGTATTGTGTGCAGTACTGGAATCCATATTAGGAAATAAGAACAGGTTTAGGCCATTCAACCCCTTAAGTCCACCATTCAGTGAGATGATGGCTTATTTGTGGCCTATCTCAATATTCATGCTTTTAGCCCATGTCACGAACCATGATAAAATCACTCGAATCTCTTAAGTTACAGAGAATGCAATGCTAGTTTATGGCAAGAGACTGGAAAAGATCTTGACAGCAATAAGACAAGTGCCTTAATTGACAAGGTATAAAACCATACTGATCACCCAGTAAGCCAGAGTATATCCTGTGTCACCTGAGCAGGCAGCACAGTTCTATGCAATCTGTAAAACTTTTCCTTAATTTGTTACATTGTATTATGTTATTTTATAGTGGATAAATAACAACACAGTATCATGAAAATCTCTCTGCTTCAGTTATTTGTCTCTTGTTACTCATAAAATATTAGCTATGATTCGGTGGTCATAGAAATATAGAACAACACAGCACAGTACAGGCCCTTTGGCCCACACTGTTGTGCCGACCTATTATCCTACGAAGATCAAACTCCCCTGCATACCCTACATTTTACAATCCTCCATGTACCTATCCAAGAGTCGCTTAAAAGTC
This sequence comes from Ginglymostoma cirratum, assembly GCA_024137785.1. Lineage (NCBI taxonomy): Eukaryota > Metazoa > Chordata > Chondrichthyes > Orectolobiformes > Ginglymostomatidae > Ginglymostoma > Ginglymostoma cirratum. Next base: position 37,046,278 of record JAHRHZ010000024.1, on the reverse strand, counting down.
TCTCAAGTATCTGACTCCACTACCACAGCCGGCAGCACATTCCACACACCCATCGCTATGTGTGAAGAACCTACCTCTGACATCTCCCCCATACTTTCCTCCAATCACCTTAAGAGTATGCCCCCTCATAATAGTCATTTCCACCCTGGGAAAAAGTCTCAGACTATCCACTCGATCCATGCCTCTCATCATCTTGTACACCTCTATCAAGTCACCTCTCATCCTTCTTCGCTCCAATGAGAAAAGCCCTAGCTCCCTCAACCTTCTCACATAAGACATGCCCTCCAGTCGAGGCAGCATTCTGGTAAATCTCCTCTGCACCCTCTCTAAAGCTTCCACATCTTTCCTATAATGAGGTGACCGGAACTGAACACAATATTCCAAGTGTGGTCTAACCAGAGTTTTATAGAGCGGCAGCATAACTTCACGGCTCTTAAACTCAACTCCCCTGCCAATGAAAGCCAACACACCATACACCTTCTTTACAAATCTATCAACTTGCGTAGCGATTTTGAGGGATCTGTGGACATGGACCCCAACATAATTCTGTTTCTACACTCTGTCAAGAATCCTACCATTAACCCTGTATTCGGCATTCGAATTCGACCTTCCAAAATGAATCACTTCACACTTTTCCGGGTTGAATTCCATCTGCCACTTCTTTGTCCAGCTCTGCATCCTGTCAATGTCTCTTTGCAACCTACAACAGCTGTCCACACTGTCCACAATTCCACCAACCTTCATGTCATTGGCAAACATACTAACCTACCTTTCCACTTCCTCATCCGAGTAATTTATAAAGATCATAAAGAGCAGAGGTCCCAGAGCAGATCCCTGCGGAACGCCACTGGTCACCGAGCTTCAGGCTGAATACTTTCCATCTCCTACCACCCTCTGTCTTCTATTGGACAGCCAGTTTTGTATCCAGACACCCACGTTTCCCTGAATCCCATGCCTCCTTACTTTCTTAATGAGCCAGCACGTGGAACCTTATCAAATGCCTTGCTAAAATCCATATATACCACATCCACTGCTCTGCCTACATCAATAGTTTTTTCATATCCTCAGAGAATTCAAAAAGGCTTGTGAGACATGACCTGCCCCTCACAAAGCCATGATGACTATTTCTAATCAAACTGTGCTTTTACGAATAATCATAAATACGATCTCTCAGAATTCCCTCCAATAATTTGCCCACCACAGAAGTAAGACTGACCAGTCTGTAATTCCCAGGATTATCCCTATTCACTTTTCTGAACAAGGGAATGATATTTGCCACCGTCCAATCATCTGGTACTATTCCAATGGACATTGAGAATGCAAAGATCATTGCAAAGGGACAGCAATCTCTTCCCTCGCTTCCCTTAGAAACCTTGGGAATATCCCATCTGGCCCAGGGACTTATCTATCCTCATGTTTTTCAAAATTTCTAACACATCCTCCTTCCTAATATCAAACTTTGAGCATATCTGCCTGTTTCATGCTGTCCTCACAAACATCAAGATCCCTCTCACTGTTGAATGCTGAAGCGAAGTATTCATTAAAGACATCCCCTACCTCCTCTGACTCCACACACAAGTTCCCTCCACTATCCCTGATTGGCCCTACCCTAACTCTGGCCATCCTCTTGTTCCTCACATAAGCATAGAACGCCTTGGGGTTTTCCCTGATCATACCCGCTAAGGTTTTCTCATACCCACTTTTAGCTCTCCTAAGTCGATTCTTCAGTTCCTTCCTGGTTACCTTGTAGACCTCTAGAGCCCTATCTGATCCTTTTTTCCTCAATCTTAAGTAAGCTTCCTTCTTCCTCTTGACTAGGTGTTCCACATAACTTGTCATCCAAGGTTCCTTCACCTTACCCTCCTTTCCTTGCTTCAGTGGGACAAACCTATCCAGTACTTTTAGCAACTGTTCCCTAAATAACCTCCACATTTCTGTCACGCATTTCCCTGAGAACATCTGACCCCAATTTATCGTCTGCAGTTCTTGTCTAATGGCATTGTAATTCCCCCTCCCCCAATTAAATGCTTTCCCATACCATCGGCTCCTATCCCTCTCCATGACTATAGTAAAGGTCAGGGAGTTGTGATCACTATCACCGAAATGGTCTCCCACCGAGAGATCTGACACCTGGCCTGGTTCATTGCCAAGCACCAAATCCAATATGGTCTCCCTCTAGTCAGCCTATCTACATATTGAGTCAGAACTCCTTCCTGGACACACCTGACAAAATCTGCTCCATCCAAACTATTTGCACTTAGGAGGTTCCAGTCTATAATAGGGAAGTTGAAGTCACCCATGACAACAACCCCATTACATCTGCACCTTTCCAAAATCTGTCTCCCAATCTGTTCCTCAGCGTCTCTGTTGCTATTGGGGGGTCTATAGAAAACTCCTAATAAAGTGATCGCTCCTTTCCTGTTTCTGACTTCCCCCATGCTGACTCAGTGGACAAATGCTCCTCCACAACCTCCCTTTCTGCAGCTGTGATACCATCCCTGATTATCAATGCCACTCCCCCACCTTTTTTTTACCTCCCTCCCTATTTCTTTTGAAACATCTATATCCCAGAACATCCAACAACAATTCCTGCCCCTGTGTTATCCAAGTCTCCCTAATGGCCACAGCATCTTAGTTCCTAGTAATGATCCATGCTCTAAGTTCATCACCCTTATTCCTGACACTTCTTGCATTGAAGTAGACACACCTCAACCCGTCGCACTGACTGCTATTTTGCCCTGTCAACTGCTTATCCTTCCTCACAGATTCTCTGCTTGCTCTGCCTGTACACCGGCTACCCCATCCTCTGATCTGTAGCTCCAGTTCCCATCCCCCAGGCAAACTAGTTTAAACCCTCTTGAAGAGCTCTAGCAAACCTCCCGCCCAGGATATTGATGCCCCTCCAGTTCAGGTGCAACCCGTCCTTCCCGTACAGGTCCCACCTTCCCCAGAAGGCATCCCAATGATCCACATATCTGAAGCCCTCCCTCCTACACCAGCTCTGTAGCCACGTGTTCAGCTACACTCGCTCTCTATTTCTGGCCTCACTAGCCCATGGCACCGGTAGTAATCCTGAGATTACTGCTCTGCTCGACCTGGCTTTAGCTTCCATCCTAACTCCCTAGCTTAATCGTACTCCTATCGTAATTTATTTGGTGAGGGGGTGAGGGGCAGCTGGTTTAGTTGATTGGATGTTAAGTGTAGATCAGATTGAGATCAATATCATAGGGTTTGATCCCTGTTCTGGCTGAGGTAGATTCAGGACCTGTCTCTTTACAACATAGAACTGGAATCTCCACTATGTGTTAGGCCTGTCTTTGGGCAGAGGTCTGAAGATGATACTTCAGTTGAAGAGTTATGTCTAACACAAATGCATTGGTCAATTGCATTAAATTAATATAATTTCTATGAAATGTGCATTCATGGTGTTGTAAATTATTTGAAATAAATTCATCCCGGTTATGTAAATATATATTGGATCATGTATCTGCTGACATAAAAACCGTTTTTTTCAAAAGCACACCCACATGGAAAAATTTTGTCACATGACTTGTCCTGAAGTGCTACAATATGTCTACAGCAATAAAAAGAAAACACAATTATGACTTTCTTTTTTATTACTCATTGTGGGAAAGGAAACCCCTGAACAAATGACATCCTGTCAGATGTTCAAGCTCAACTTTCCCCCTAGGAGTGAGTTCCACCAGTTGTGTTTATGATTGTCTGTGAGAGAGAGCAGAATCTGAACTGAGGGAGGTCCATTCACACACCATTCAAATATGCCTTCTGCTAGGTCAAATAAAGGGTAGCATTTATGGCTTCTCTGAAGATATGTGCAGGCCATGGCATAGCAAATCCTAGGCTGAAGAGAATGGACAGATAAATAAATCCAACAACAATTCAAATAACTCTGCTTTAAACTATGAATTTTCTCAAACTATTGACATTAATATAATATTCGCCATTGCAAAAATCTCAGTGCAAAATAATACATCTGTGTTTTTGTCAAAGATAATTCAACAAAAAGTCTAGATATATATTTGCTAATTCTGTATTTTTTTGTTGCTTGTTATTCCCATTCAGTTTAATAGCTATAATAACTCCACTTTTTTTCTAAATTTGGTACTGACTAGCATTAAATGGCTTCATTACCAGGCAAAAACAGAAATTACCAGAAAGCTCTGCAGGTCTGGCAGCATCTGTGAAGAAAGCTTAGAATTAACATTTCAGGTCTGGTGACCCTTCCTCAGAACTGATGGTAGCTAGGAAAAAGTCCGTCTATGAAGAGAAGATAGGGTGAGGGGAGGGGGAAAGGAGTAAGCAATAGATGGGAACAGAGCCCAAAGAGAGAGAAGACAGTTGGACAATCTGGCTAGGAGGGTGAATGGCTATTAATGGAGACTGTTAGTGGCTAACAATAGATAGTCTGTAACGGCAGGGTATGTGATAACAATGTAGACAAACCGGAGACTGGAAGAACACATCAGGCCAGGCAGCATCTGGAGGAAAGGAGCAGTCAACATTTCAGGAATTACCCTCCTTCAGGACTGGATGTGGGAGCAGGGGGAGGTGCAGATAAAGATGGGTTGGAAAGGGTGGAGGCAGAATGGTGGTGATAGGTGGACACTGGTGATAGGTACGACTTGGTTGGTCGATGGGAGGGATGAATCTGGTTGGTGGCTGGAAGGGAGGGTTAGAGGGTGGAACAGAAGGGAGGCTGGAAGAGGAGACGAGAATTGGGTGATGAGATTATTTGAAATTTGAGAACTTAATATTGAGTCCTCTGGGCTGTAGGCTGCCCAGGTGGGAGGTAAGGCGTTGTTCTTCAAATTTGAGTTGAGTTTCTGCGACACTGGAGGAGGCCGAGGACAGACATGTCAGAGGAGAGTGGGATGGGGAGTTGAAATGTGTGGTGACCAGGAGGTTAGGTTGGTCGTTACGGGCCAGGCGGAGATGCTCAGCGCAATGGTCACCCAGTCTACGTTTGGTCTCACTGATGTAGGGAAGACCACGTTGGGAGCATAGGATGTAATAGACTAGGTTGGAGGAGATGCGGATAAAGCTCTGACTCACTTGGAAGGGCTGTTTAGGGCCTTGAATGGAGGTAAGGGAAGAGGTGAGTGGGCAGGTGTTGCAACTTTTACAGATACAGGGCGAGGTACCTGGTGGGTTGGAGTGGTTGGTGGGAGTGTGCCGTGAGCTAAGGTGTGGCGAAGGGAATAATCCTTGCGGAAGGCAGAGAGGGGTGAGGAGTGGAAGATGTTTTGACTAGTGGGGTCTAATTGGAGTTGGCGGAAGTTTTTGTGGTCTTCTCTACGTCAGCGAGACTAAATGTCAACTTCGTGACCGTTTCATTGAGCATCTCCGCGTGACCTATAACAGCGAACATAACCTCCCAGTCACTGCCCATTTCAACCTCCCGTTCCACTCCCCCTCCGACATGTCCATCCTTGGCTCCTTCAGTGTTGCAACGACTTGGAATGCAAATTTGAAGAATAGCATCTTATCTTCTGCCTGGGCACCCTACAGCTTGGAGGACTCAACACTGAGTTACCCAATTTCAAATAACCTTTCCACCCATCCCCCGCCTCCCCTTCCAGCCCCACCTCCTCTCTATCATTCCACCTTCTGACCCTCCCTACCAGCCACCAACTGGATTCATCCCTCCCATTGGCCAGTTAGTTCATAACTACCACCAGTGTCTACCTATTACGCCATTCCACCTCTACCCCTTTTCCCTTCTCTTTATCTGCAGTTACCCCTGGTCCCATATCCAGTCCTGAAGAAGGGTAATACCTGAAAAACGTTAACTGTTACTTTCCTCCAGATGCTGCCTGGCCTGCTGTGTTCTTCTAGCCTCCTGATTTTTAACCTTGGATTCCAGCATTTGAACTTTTTTTTTGTGTCTAATTATGTGATAACAAGACCTAATGTGTGGGCTAGGGGGCTAGAATATGGGAGAGTTCAGGCCCTAAAATTATTGAACTGAATATGGATTCAGGAGGACTGCAGGGTCTAAGAGGAAAATGAGGTGTTGTTCTTCAAGTTTGCGCTGAGCTTTGCTGGAGCACTGCAGCACGCCAGAGACAGACATGCTGGTCAGAGAACAAGATGGTCTGTTCAAGTGGCAGGCAACTGGGAGCTCAGGTTCTTTTTTGCAGGCAGAATGTAGATGTTCTGCAAAGTAGCCACCCAGCCTACGCTTCGTTTCCCCAACGTAGAGGAGACCACACAGTGAACAGCGAATGCAGTAGACTACATTGTGTGAAGTGCAGGTAAAGTGCTGCTTCACCTGGAGGGTATGTTTGGCACTTGGATACTAGGGAGGGAAGAAGTAAATGGACAGGTGTTATACCTTCAGCAGTTGCAGGGGAAGGTGACATGGGACTATGGGGGTGCTGTTGGGAGTGAGGAAAGAGTGGACCAGGGTGTCCCAGAGGAAATAGTCAATGCGGAAGGCAGACAAGGGAGGGGAAGAGAATTTGTGTATGGTGGTGGCATCTTGCTGGAAGTGGCAGAAATAGCAACTGATGATCTTCTGGATGTGGACGCCGTTGGGATGGTAGGTCAGGACAAGGAGAACCATATCTCTGTTGCTGGATGGAAGAGATGAGGGAGGAAATGTTGGAGATGGGTCAGACCTGGTTGAGGGCCCTCTTGACAACGGTGCGTGGGGAATCCTCAGTTGAAGAAGAAGGTGGATATTTCAGAGGTTCCCTTGTTAAATTTGGCCTCATCGGAACATATGCAAAGGAAATGGAGGAATGGGGTCTTTACAGGAAACAGGGTGCAAGGATGTATAGACTGGGTAGCTGTGGGAGTTGATGGACTGATAGTGGATATTAGTTGCCAGTTTATCCCCAGAAATGGAAACAGGATTGAGAAAGGGAAGGGAGGAGTCAGCGATAGACCAGGTGAAAGTGAGGGCGGGTGGAAATTGGAAGCGAAGTAGATTAACCTTTCCAATTCCAGACAAGAGAGGTAAGCAACACCAATGATATCATCGATATATCGGAAGAAGTGTTGTCGTTGGGGGCTGGAACAAGGAATGTTCCACGTACCCCATGAAGAGACAGACATAACTAGGGCCCATGTGGGTACCCACAGTCACCTCTTTGGCCTGAAGAAAATGAGACAAGTTAAAAGAGAGGTTGTTGAGGGTGAGGACAAGCTTAGCCAAGCAGAGGTATGTGGTGGTGGGTAGGGACAGTTCAGAATCTCCAGGAAGAGGCGGAGAGTTGTGAGACCATCCTGATGGGGGATGCTCGTGTAAAGGGATTACACATCTTGAGGAGGCAGCTGGAGCCTGCAAACTGGAAATTCTGAAACTGGCGTAAAGTGTCTGAGGAATCATGGATGTATATGGGCAAGGGCAAGGACTGGACCGGAGAGAAAAGAACAAGTCAAAGTATGAAAAGATGAGTTCTGTTGGACAGGATCAAGCTGAAATAGTGGGTCTGCCCGGGCAGTCCTGATTGTGAAATTTTGGAAGGAGCTAGAAGCAAGCTATGCGGGGTTGGGGAACTATCAGCATGGAGGCAGTAGGGGGAGGTCACCAAATGAAATGAGGTCAGTTACCGTAGTTGATACAATGTCCTGATTTGCCATGGTGCATTCATGGTCCAGGGGAAGATAGCAGGATGTAATTGAGAGCTAGTGCTTAGCCTCTGCAATGTAGCGGTCAGTATGCCAGACTACAACAGCATCACCCTTATCGGCAGGTTTAAAACAAACTTAGGATTTGGTCTAAGCACATGGAGTGCAGTCAATTTGGAGGGAGATTGTTTGGATTGGAGGGGAGGTGGTGGAGGTCAGAGAAATTGAGGCAACCAATGTCACGTTGACAGTTCTCAATGAACAGATTGAGTGCAGGTAAAAGACCAGAGAAAGGGGTCCAGGCAGAGGGAGAATGTTGGAACTGGGCGAAGGGATCCGAGGGCCAGGGAGTGGATTCTTGTCCAAAGAAATGGGCACAGAGGCAAACACGGAAGAAGAGTTCAATGCCATATCATGCACAAAATTTGTTAAGGTGGGATCACAGAGGGAGAAAGTTGAGATCTTTGCTGAGGACAGAATATTCAGCATCAAAGAACAGAACGTTAGGTGGATGTTGAATACCCAACAGGAGGTGGGGTTGGGGGAGGAGATGGAGTCAGAAGGAAGGGGAGGGGAGGAAGGTTCCAGAGGGCCATGGGCATCCCTGAGTTATTGCATCTTGTGGGCCTTGATGCCTGAAAGGAAAAGAAAAAGTTTCTGATTAGCCTGGCGAATGAGCCAGAGGATGAAATGGATCTGCTGAGTGGTGCAGCCCTGAGCGAACATGATGCAATGCACCCTCATCAAAAAAATCTGCAATCAGACCCCACCACCAAAGACATTTTTCCCTCCCCACCCTTATCTGCCTTCCGGAGGGACCACTCCCTCCGTGACTCCCTTGTCCGCTCCACACTCCCCTCCAGCCCCACCACACCCGGCACTTTTCCTTGTAACTGCAGGAAGTGCTACACCTGCCCCCACACCTCCTCCCTCACCCCAATCCCACGCCCCAAGAAGACTTTCCACATCAGGCAGAGGTTCACCTGCACATCTGCCAATGTGGTATACTGCATCCACTGTACCCGTTGTGGCTTCCTCTACATCGGGGAAACCAAGCGGAGGCTTGGGGACCGCTTTGCAGAACACCTGCGCTCAGTTCACAACAAACAACTGCACCTCCCAGTCGCGAACCATTTCAACTCCCCCTCCCATTCCTCAGATGACATGTCCATCCTTGGCCTCCTGCAATGCCACAGTGATGCCACCCGAAGGCTGCAGGAACAGCAAATCATATTCAGCCTGGGAAACCTGCAGCCCAATGGTAGTGATGTGGATTTCACAAGCTTCAAAATCTCCCCTCCCCCAACCGCATCCCAAAACCAGCCCAGCTCATCTCCACCTCCCTAACCTGTTTTTCCTCTCATCTCAAGCCACACCCCCATCTCCTATCTACTAACATCATCCCGCCCCCTTGACCTGTCTGTCCTCCCTGGACTGACCTATTTCCTCCCTACCCCCCTACCTACACTCACCTTTACTGGCTCCATCCCCGCCTCTTCGACTTGTCTGCCTCCTCTCCACCTATCCTCTCCTCTATCCATCCTCTATCCACCTCCCCCTCTCTCCCTATTTATTTCAGAACCCTCTTCCCCCCCCCATTTCTGATGAAGGGTTTAGGCCCGAAACGTCAAGTTTTCCTGCTCCTGTGATGCTGCTTGACCTGCTGTGTTCATCCAGCCCCATGCTTGTTATCTCAGATTCTCCAGCATCTGCAGTACCTTTTATCTATGATGCAATGCTGTTGGAGAGAGAGGTTGAGAGTGTATATGTGACACCGCATGGCACTGAGTGTGGATCTCAGGATGCAGTGAAAGCAGCTGTCTGTGGAATATTGAACAGCATGGAGATACCTGTGATCCTGAGTGATTCAAATCACAAGGGATGAAACTTCAGCTGGAATCCATGTGAGGTGAATTTGAGCCGGAAGCAGTCACTGAGGAATGTGATATGCCTGTGGAAACGAGTTTTAGCAAATACCTGGTCAAACACCAGTAGTGACAGTGAAATTAATGTCAGTGGACAAGGAAAAAGATTGGAATGGAAATGTCATTGGAGAGAGGAGCAGAAATTCTTCAAGGTGGGTGTGGCAGTAAGTTAAAGCCCAGGGTCTTCCAGTTGCCTGCCACTTTAACCACCCTGTTACCTGGCTAACATCTCTCTCTCAGGCTTGCCACAGTGTTGCATCAAAGCTCAGCGCAAACTGGAAAAACAGCACCTCATTTTCCACTTGGGGAACCTGCAGCCGCCTGGACTCCATTTGAAACTCAATAATTTTACGGCCTGAACTCTCCCATATCCTAGCCCCCAGCACCATACACCAGGCCTTGTTATCACATTCCATTACACACTACCTATTGTCAGCCACTAACAGTCTCAATTAACAGCTATTCACTCTCCTAGTCAGATTGTTATCCACTCCTTTGTCTGTCCAATTGTTCTTCTCTCTCTTTGGACTCTATCCCCACCTATTGTTTACTCCTTACCCCTCCTCCCACCCTGTCTTTTGCATATAAACCAACATTTTCCTAGCTACCATCAATTCTGAGGAAGGATCACCAGACCCAAAACTGATTTTGCTTCACCGGTGCTGCCAGACCTGCTGAGCTTTTCCAGCATCTTCTGTTTTTGTTCCTGATTTACAGCATCCACAGTTCTTTTGGTTTTCATTACCAAGCAATTTGTTTTTACTTATACAGGTACAGTGTTGCAAATCCAGCTGTGCAAAAACCAGAAATATCCAAAAATCCAGTCTTTTTCTTTCTAGGCACTCCTCAGCATTTTCAATGTTGATATAATTTATTGCATCCATGTAATAACCACCATCTGACAACTGTTCATGTAATAACTGCTTTGCACATCTGATTAAGAAGGTGCCTACTGCCTGAATCATTTAACCAGGCAAACAGGCTCCTTTCAATCAGATATGGAGTATCTCAACAAAATAAGCCAGAGAGCAATAGACAAGCACTGAAATCACTCATGTAGAATACATCTTTGTGCACTTGATTACACCTAGCAGAAACATTCTGAAAGCTTAGTTATTTAAATCTGTTTCAACAGATTTAAACCAAATGTCACATAAAGAGATACATTTAAAAAAAATCTGTATTTCCCTTTAGATTCCAATAACTTTAATTGTTTGGTAATGGATATTCCAAAATCCGGGAAAATCCAAAATCCAGCACGGCCTCAATCTCAAGTGTGCCATATTTCAGTCATCACACTTGAACTTGTACAACGTCTTCATGGCAAAAGGTCTCCCTCAGTGGACTGAAATGTGAAAAACAAAAATGAATGCTAATCCCCTCTAAGGTTTCCTGCCACTGTGAAAGTTAAGTGGTTAGCAGATTTGTTTGCGGTTTAGAGAGCTGCATCTGGTTGCATAGAGTAATTCAGACAAATCTGGGTGTACAGGTCCACAGTTCCCTGAAAGTGGCGACAGAGGTAGCAATGGTGTTTAAGAAGGCATATGGCATGCTTGCCTTCATCACCTGGGGCGTGGAGTACAAGAGTTGGCAAAGCTTGTTGCAGCTATATAAAAATGCTTGTTGGACTGCATTTGAAGTATTGGTTCAATTTTGGTCACCATACTACCAGAAGGATATGAAACCTTTGGACAGAGTACAGAGAAAGTTCGCCAGGATTTTCACTGGCCTCCAGAACATTGACTATGAGGAAAGGTTAAAAAGACTAGGATTGTTTTCACTGGAAAGACGGCAGCTGAGAGGAGATCTGATAGAGGTCTACAAAATTATGATAAATGTAGATAGGGCGGATAGTCAGAGGCTTTTTCTCATGGTTGAAGTTTCAATTACAAGGGGGCATAGGTGAGAAGGGGAAAGTTTAAGGGAGATGTGAGAAGGAAGTTTTTCATGTAAAGAGTGGGAGCAGCCTGGAGTGCACTACCACAAGAGGTGATGGAAGCAGGCACATGGAAGACATTTAAGAAGTACCAAGATGGATACATGAATAGAGAGGGAATAGAGGGGTACAGATGAAAATTGGCACGTTTGTTTTTAGATTAATTGGGGTATGATGGTCAGCACAGGCTTGGAGGGCTGAAGGGCCTGTTCCTATGTTGTACTTTTTCATTTGTTCATTTCATTTGTTCAAATGGTTTTGTAACATATTCTAAAAATATTAGGTATATTTGTCTAACTTACATTGGTTATGTGTTATATCATTTGCAATAAAAAGGGATTCTAAAAGAAATTCTAAAAGAAATTGAAACACTGTAGATGTGAATTCCCCACAATGGGTGATGATATTAATGGAAATCTGTTGGTAAAAGACGATTAGAAAATACAATGTTTACATGTTACTTTATACTTTCAATTAGAGCTATAGTTCAGGAAGAGTTCTAGTTAGCCCAAATTTCAGCTGGTTCACTTCATTTTTGAGAAAGAGGAAATCGTAATGATTCTAGTCTGAAGTACAACTTGACAATTTACTTGGCATTCTACTCTGCCACAGATCCAGGCTATATTATGAAAGAGTAAATATTTTTATCCTTTTTGTAAGGAATTCTGCAGCAAGGGAACACCGGTCTGCAGTTTGTCCTTTACTGATGACACTATAGAAGGTTGTCAAGTCCACCAGCATGTTACTTTCCCTAAGCCCCAATGATAGTTCCTTGCAAAATAATGGAATAAGATCTAAAGGCTAGCCTGAACTCAGTTTTGTTCTGTACATGGCAGATCACCCTTAATGACAATACGTTTGCTTGTTACCACCTGGTGGGATTGGCTGTCACTGTGCAAGTGATAATTCCACCGTAACCTGCCTCCTACTGAAGGTGGAGTTAATTGCAAGAGTTTGCATTGATGCTATTTTTCTTTATTGTTATAATTACATAGATACTATCACTGGATTTAAGGAATTGCTGATGAACCCCACATTTATTCAACACAGTAGAGGAATGTTAAAACGTGCTGCAGCACAAAATAGACACAAATTTGCAAAATTGGTAGTTTGTCAATAAAACCAAACTTAATGCCAGAAGTATTTAGAAGTTTCACCTCTTGTTAAAAGATGCCTCCTTTGTAGGTTGTTTGCAGCTTTCTGATATATGTAACCAAAAGACTTAATTAAAAAGACCATATATTACAGTGAAAACAAGGGATTCAACTATGTCATAATCTGCAACAGTAAAGATCAACTGCTTTATAACCATCATCTCAATTATGAAATAAGGTAACAATCTGCAAACCTCTTTCATGTGAGAATTTAACATGTATAATAATTGAGTACATGATGGTGTTTATTGAATTTTTGTTTCTAGCTACAGGCGCCCTGGGGACCACCAACAGCCAATGTATCTGCCTAGCTCTATACAATGGTTGCACTACAGGATTAACAGTTACCAATACCTGTTTATCAAGTAATAACCCACTGCTGATCACTAGGAATAACAGATTATTTCATTACAGTCTGTATTCAAAAGACATAGTGCTGTAGCAAGATAAAGTTCAAGAGTTTGTTACATACCCTGGAAAATGCTTCAAAAAGTTTAGGCCTTGCAAACACAGTGTCATCTTTATATTTATAATCAGTCAGATTCAGACATGTTATGACATGCCACAGGGCATTTGAGACCGGAACCCAGACCTCTGATGCAACAATTGGGATACTACTACTGCACCACAAGACACTGAACATTCCAGGCTGTGATATTAGAGATGGTTTTTAATGTACAACCTTCTGACTTAGAACTAGAGCTGCAACCAACTGAGTGTAATTTTATAAACTGCAACAGGTGTCTTTGTTTGTTTCTAATCAAGCGGACTTTTCTCTTCAGTTTAAGATGATGGAGTTAGCAAAAAAATCTCCTTTTTAGAAGAGGATATATAATTTCTGTGACCCATTTGGTTTGGGAGAGGAGGTGAGCAAAAAAAAAATACATATCAACTGTTTTTCTTCAGGAAGTCAAATCCTCCAGTCTTAGTTTTGGGGCAATGTTTGAATACAAATGTTAATAATGTTTACATTTTACAATTTTCTAAACTGGAATGATGGCCCCTTTGTATTTTAAAACTGAATAGCGGAAGTATTTTTGATTGCACATGATGGCTTTCAAGAGGAATGTTAAATTGGGGTTAGCTTGGATTCAGACAAGGGTTCATAATGCAGACACATATTGTTTAACTGTTAAGATGTTGTTGCAATACAATGAACAGATCAATTTAACTACTTTCCTCTCCAGCCTAAGCTAATATGCTCCACATTAGTAAAAAATCAAAGAACATTGTAACTCTTGGGTCCCCCTCTGATGGTTTAGTGAATAAATGTGAAAAGTGCACTGTTAATCAATTTACACCAGAAAAGCTTTAGCTGACATCCTCAGTCCACACTGAGTTAACTGATCTCAGCCAGAATACTAACAGGGCCCTTTCTATTGACTTCGCAGCCCTGGATAAATAAAGGGGTAACCCTATCCGGTTCCCAGTTTATGGGTATTTTAGACGTCAGGATGGAAGAGGTTTGTGAGCATTGTAACACAATGGGCACAGCTAGAGGAGAGGCTGAGAACTTCTAGTCTTACTTTCCCACACATGATTTGACTCAAAACTGACAGCATTTTCCCAATCGGTATTTCTTGGTATAAGTTAAAATTAATATTTCTCTGCTTAATGTACAGGCCTATCTAACATTTATCTATTTTACTCCCTTAATTTTTTGCCTGCTGCTAATATTAATGGCTTGTTTCCTAAGGTTAGAAAGGTAAATTTAAAATACAACAAAAGTGCAATTCTGGATGACTTACATGTCGAATGGAGCTAACAGTTCTTTCCTGGAAGTGCTAGTTCCAACATGAAACCACGTTTTTACAAGAGTGCTTTAGCTTTTTTATTCTTGGAACTAACCTTGCAAACACACAACCTCTAGGTAAAGTAAAACCACCATAGTCCCAGAGGACTATAGGGCTACTCTCATTTTAGAGAGGGAAATGACTGGTAGTGTTTTAAGCTGAGTGTCACCACACCACAGACAACAGGCAAGGTTGAGAAGATAGGACTTTTATGATGACCATGGCTGGTGCAGGAATTGAACCCATGCTGTTGGTGTCACTCTGCATTGCAAACAAGCCATCTAGCCAAACTGAACTAACCGACAATCTCTACCATCCAGAAGAAGTGACAGGTAGGAGTAGGGAGTGGGAATGCCTAGACCTGGGAGTGGGACATGAGCTAAAAGTCGGAGCTGGGAGCTAGACACTATTTTACCAAAGCTGAAATAAGAACCAGGCCCAGAAGGGACCCTTTGCTGAGGTGGCCGTCTGCTCACTGGGTTGAGGGTGGCAGGTGCGGGAAGGGTTTGAGAGGGAGAAGAATTCTTCAAGGAGGATGGGGGACACTGAAGTGGGCTATAGGAAATAAGGAGACTGCAAGGGGACTGGGGGAGATAGTGGGCTGGGGAAGGGGGAGTGCACAGGAAGGTTGCAAAGTAGTGGAGGGGGCAGGGGATTTCGGGGAGGCAGGACATTTACTAGGATTTGGGGTGATATAGAGACTTCGGGGTTTGGGGTGATATAGAGGCTTCAGGGGTTGGGGAGAGCTGGAAGCTACATAGGGGATGGAAGAAAGTGGAAAGCTGTAAGGGGTTTGGGATAGAGATGAAAACTTCAAGAGCAAGAAGGGAGGACTACAAGGAGGGTGAGAGAGAGAGAGAGATAGAGAGAGAGAAAGAGGCTATGAGGACAAGGTAGAGTGATGGTACTGGCATGGGTGGGGAAGAAGGAGAGAGTCTGCAAAGAAGAAAGAATAATTTCAAATGGTCAAGGATCACTCAGCAAATTAGGAGGTAGGAAAGCTTCAAAACACTGAGTTAATGAATTTTGCGCAAATAAATATAGAATCTCTAGTTTAATGGTGCCTATGTTTGGGAGATGTTGCATGGAAAAATTGAATTAAATGCTAATATTATAATCAGTGTGCAAATGGATAGAGATATTCAACTTAAGTCAGTGCAGACCTAAGACTCCTCACCTGCTTTAAATAAACAGTGTCAATTGTTATAATTAAATCAAAGAGACACAGTTTATAAATAAAATGTAGCAACTGCTTGATTAAATATTCCAGCTCTGTGCATATGAGATGGAAAAGATGAGATAATTAGCCGGTGACCTCACTGATTTGGGAGGTACTTTTTAGGATGATGGCATTTCCAATGTAGATGTGTTTAATGCTTACTTATGTCTGATGCCTTGTGCCAAAATAAATACTGTGGTGCCCAGGAAATGAATCCCTTCCTGTTGGTTCCAGCTTTAATTTTGATGGATATTTGATAGCTTTTCAGAATTTGATGAATTCTTCTAAATCTTTTTCTGCGTGAGTTCAAGTACCCCATACGTCAACATGATTAGGAAGAATGATGTTACTAAGTGATTGGGCCACCCAGTGAGGGAGTTAGTGAAAATGACAAAGTAGCCCCTCAAAAACTAAAAAGTAGTCCTTGAGAGGAATCCTAATACAAGAAATTTTGTGGTTGTATCCTGCGCTAGATATAAAAGCATGCCTGAGCAAGACTTTCTTCATTCAGATCCTAGTTCTATGTGATCTGACATCACTGATAATACAGTGCAGATAATAGCAGATAGCTGTTATTCCCATGGACGAAAGTTACTCATAAAAAGTGTTCCATGGGTCTACCAGGGTGTTACAGCGCTCCAAAGGCACATTACCAATTAGATGACCAGACACTCACCAACGCATCATCCTCCGACACTTCCGCCATCTGCAATCCGACCCCACCACCAAAGACATTTTTCCCTCCCCACCCTTGTCTGCTTTCCTGAGGGACCACTCTCTCCGTGACTCCCTTGTCCGTTCCACACTCTCCTCCAGCCCCACCACACCTGACACTTTTCCCTACAACCGCAGGAAGTGCTACACCTGCCCACACACCTCCTCCCTCACCCCAATCCCAGGCCCCAAGAAGACTTTCCACATCAGGCAGAGGTTCACCTGCACATCTGCCAATGTGGTATACTGCATCCGCTGTACCCGTTGTGGCCTCCTCTACATTGGGGAAACCAAACGGAGGCTTGGGGACCGCTTTGCAGAATACCTGCGCTCAGTTCGCAACAAACAACTGCACCTCCCTGTTGCGAACAATTTCAACTCCCCCTCCCATTCCTCAGACGACATGTCCATCCTGGGCCTCCTGCAGTGCTACAATGATGCCACCCGAAGGCTGCAGGAACAGCAAATCATATTCAGCTTGGGAACCCTGCAACCCAATGGTATCAGTATGGATTTCACAAGCTTCAAAATCACACCTCCCCCTACTGCATCCCAAAACCAGCCCAGCTCGTCCCCGCCTCCCTAACCTGTTCTTCCTCTCACCTATCCCCTCCTCCCACCTCAAGCCGCACCCCCATCTCCTACCTACTAACCACATCCTGCCCCCTTGACCTGTCCGTCCTCCTTGGACTGACCTATCTCCTCCTTACCTCCCCACCTATGCTCACCTTTACTGGCTCCATCCGCGCCTCTTTGACCTGTCTGTCTCCTCTCCACTTATCCTCTCCTCTATCCATCTTCTATCCGCCTCCCCCCTCTCCCTATTTATTTCAGAACCCTCTTCCCCTCCCCCATTTCTGATGAAGGGTCTAGGCCCGAAACGTCAAGCTTTCCTGCTCCTATGATGCTGCTTGGCCTGCTGTGTTCATCCAGCTCCACACCTTGTTAACTCACTGATTGTCTTTGCTTGCTCTTGAGGTAGTCACCAAAGCCCTGGGAATGGTGGCATCCTCACAATTCCCCAGTTCTGGAAGATGCAGCAGACTCCCACAATCAGAAGCTAAGCTCCGGTAAGTAATAGAGAGCTATCCCCATGATTTACAACTTTGATGTCTTGTTCCAACATTTCTCGTTACACCATGGCTCTCATAGGATGTCAGTGGTCACATGTGGTGGGGTGTGGAAGATAGATCTTGGACATGTGTTCAGCTGATAGCCATTGCCACTGAATAGACACTGGATGCTGAATAATATGGTTTCATGAGATCTTCACTCAAAGGATCATGAATCTATGGAATCCTCTGCAGAATTCAGTGGAGATGAAGGCGCTGATTATATTCAAGAAAAAGATAGATCAATCGTTGAGATTTTAAAAAGGCATCAAATGGTATGGGGAGAAAGCACAATTTAACATTGAGACAGAGGATCACCTTTGATCATATTGAATGGCAGAACAGGTTAGAACTGCAGGCTGGCAGAGGATGGAAGTTACATGCAACTGTCAGAAAACAGGCATGCACGGACATTATGTTTAGAACATGCTTGCACACTAAGAACAGAATTTATTGCCACACATTCATTTTGAAGGAGATGAGTTCAGAGGCATGGGCTGCATGATCAGACAGGAGAGAGTACAGTCAAGATCATGAACAGAAACAAAGTTGCTGGAAAAGCTTAGCAGGTCTGGCGGCATCTGTGAAGGAAAAAACAGTTACTATTTCGGGTCCGGTGACCCTTCCTCAGATCTACAGTCAAGATCGTGCCGTGTTATTGTCTGTCTCTCTCTGGAAATGTCCTGTGTAGAAATATCTTGCAGACAAACCTCCCTCTGAGATAAAGCAAAACTACCAAAATCACTACTCCTGCCTTCAATGGAAGTAGAAATAACCTTAAGTAAGTAAGTGGTGCAATTGAGAGTCCTCCTCCTCCTCCATCAAAGAGCAATTTGTTCTCTTCCCTGCCTGTTCTCCAACTCAGTCTAAAGCTATCACTCTAAGCAAACCATAAATATATTCCCATGACTGGAAGCAAATTGTGCTCTCAAAGACATTTCAAAGGCACACCTTCCAAATATGCAGCAGCAGGTCCTTCAGATTTAGACTACTTCAATAACACTGCGCATCATTAACTCAGCAAAGTTAAATGGGCAGACAGAGGCTTGTCAGTGGCAAATTGGATGGTGCGATCTTGAAGCAAGCCTAGTGAGAAGATGGCGAGGGAAAAGTTTCCTTCATGCAGCTGAAAGGCTGTTCTGTCTTGAATATTTCATAAATGAGTTAAGAGGAGCTGCACAGGTCAAAAGGGGAGTTGCCAACTAATCAGTATGAATTGCTGACCAATGTCACATTGTACCACCTGTGCTTAACTTGGGTGCACACACAAGACACTCAAATCATTGGTTTCCATGGCAGAGCACCTGAAGTAGAAGATAAGGTATTTCTGAAGAAGGATCCTGACCCGAAACATCAACTTTCCTGCTCCTCTGATGCTGCCTGGCCAGCTGTGTTCCTCCAGCTCCACATTGTGTTATCTCTGACTCTAGCATCTGCAATTCTTACTATACCTGAAGTAGATGGATGTGTCACAGCCTTGCACTTTTTTTAACTCAACCAATCTTTGCAGTACCAGAATCACACCCATGATGGCGCTGAATTATGCAGCCACAATGTTTAAATATTTTATGAGTTTAACTCATAGAACATGACGTTTGGATTCGTGGCACCATGAATACAGCACGATGGAAGTTGGAAAAACTTTCACTGTGTCGCACCAGAATCATTGAATCCCTATACTGCATAAAGAGGATGTTTGGCCTATTGAGTCGACATCAAACCTCAAAGAGCTTCCCATCCAAACCCAGCCCCCTACTCTCTCCCTACAACCCTGCATTTTACCATGACTAATCCACCTAGGTCAGCAGATCCCTAGAATCTATAGACAATTTAGCATGGCCAATCCACCTAACTTGCACATCGTTTGACTGTGGAAGGAACCTGAAGCACCCAAAGGAAACCCACACGGACATGGGGAGAAACTGCAAACTCCACATGGGCATCACTGAAGATTGGGGTTAAACCTGGGTCCCTGATGCTGTGAGGCAGTCGTGCTGACCACTGAGCCACTGTGCTGTTCCTCCAGCACCCCTGACAGTGCTGGGGGCAAATCCAGGAAAGAGTTAATCATAGTTCTTAGGGCTAAAGTTATAAGGAGAAAGCAAGAACAGAGTACTGAGTTGGATAATCAACGATGATCATACTGAATAGCTGAGCAGGCTCAAAGGTTGGAATGGCCTTCTCCTGCTCCTATTTTGCATGTTTCTACAGACTCTGGCTCCTGTTCCTTGTGATCTGATATCACTATAAAGTAGTTCATTTCACACATGCGTGGTGGTTATTCTTCGAATAAAGATGGTTTACCCTTTTTACCACAGCTGATTCCTAACACATGATGATTCAAACATCATCCATGCAGATCCATCCCATAGATTCACTTGTACCTCACCAAAGAACATACACTTAGTTGTAAGAGGGGCCCAGCACTTATGTCAGTTAAAAGGGCAAAGTGTTCAATTGACAGGAAGACAATTTCGAATGATATTTGCCACGTCAATTTGTCTGGGAGTACTAAGGAAATTTTTGAAGTTGCTTGTGGTGAGTTGCTGGATTTGGCATAGAGTCTCACTGTGTCCACACAGAGATGACAGAAGATTTAGCAAACTTATTACATAACAATTGCTAAATATGTGGGACTGTAGATGCCATGAGTCTGACCCTGTAACAACACAACAGGTTAGAACAGAGGCTGCAGAGGGAACAAGCTCTGCACCC
This sequence comes from Ginglymostoma cirratum, assembly GCA_024137785.1. Classification (NCBI taxonomy): domain Eukaryota; kingdom Metazoa; phylum Chordata; class Chondrichthyes; order Orectolobiformes; family Ginglymostomatidae; genus Ginglymostoma; species Ginglymostoma cirratum. The sequence continues at coordinate 37,026,114 of JAHRHZ010000024.1, read as the reverse complement.
CTTCTGATAAGTTAGAGCTAGCAAGCAGGTGCACTGGACTGTGGCAGGTAATTAGGGAACAGCCTTACATCTGTTGTAGGAAAAGTTTTGGAAAGGATTATAAGAGATAGGATTTATAATCATCTAGCAAGCAACAATTTGATTGGAGATAGTCAACATGGATTCGTCAAGGCCAGGTCGTGTCTCACAAACATCATTGAGTTTTTTGAGAAGGTGACCAAGCATGTGGACGAGGGTAGGGCAGTTGACGTGGTGTACATGGACTTCGGTAAAGCCTTTGATAAGGTTCCACATGGTAGGCTATTGGAGAAAATGCAGAGGCATGGGATTGAGGGAGATTTAGCAGTTTGGATTAGAAACTGGCTTTCTGAAAGAAGGCAAAGAGTGGTGGTTGATGGAAAATATTCAGCCTGGAGTCCGGTTACTAGTGGTGTGCCACAAGGATCTGTTTTGGGACCACTGCTGTTTGTCATTTTTATAAATGACTTGGACACAGACATAGGTGGATGGGTTGGTAAGTTTGCAGATGACACTAAAGTCGGTGGAGTGGTGGACAGTGTGGAAGAATGTTGCAGGTTGCAGGGAGACTTGGATAAACTGCAGAATTGGGCTGAAAGGTGGCAAATGGAGTTCAATGCAGACAAATGTGAGGTGATGCACTTTGGGAAGAATAATAGGAAGGCAGAATACTGGGTCAATGGAAAGATTCTTGGTAGTGTGGATGTGCAGAGGGATCTTGGTGTCCAGGTACATAGAATCCCTGAAAGTTGCCACCCAGGTTGATAGTGCTGTTAAGAAGGCATAGGGCGTGTTAGGTTTTATTGGTAGAGGGATTGAGTTCCGGAGCAGTGATGTCATGCTGCAACTGTACAAAACGCTAGTGCGGCCTCACTTGGAATATTGCGTACAGTTCTGGTCGCCTCATTTCAGGAAGGATGTGGAAGCATTGGAAAAGGTGCAGAGGAGATTTACCAGGATGTTGCCTGGTCTGGAGCAAAGGTCTTATGAGGAAAGGCTGAGGGACTTGGGTCTGTTCTCATTGGAGAGAAGAAGGCTTAAGAGGGGATTTAATAGAGACCAACAAAATGATCAGAGGATTAGATAGGGTGGACAGTGAGAGTCTTTTTCCTAGGATGATGACGTCGGCTAGTACGAGGGGGCATAGCTGCAAATTGAGGGGTGATAGATTTAAGACAGATATCAGAGGCAAGTTCTTTACTCAGAGCGTGGTAAGGGCGTGGAATGCCCTGCCTGCCAATGTAGTTAACTCAGCCACATTAGGGGCATTTAAACAGTCCTTGGATTAGCATATGGATGATGATGGGATAGTGTAAGGGGATGGGCTTAGATTAGTTCACAGATCGGCGCAACATCGAGGACCGAAGGGCCTGTTCTGCGCTGTATTGTTCTATGTTCTATGTTCTATTAAGAGGCAAAAACTTGCTTGACCTCATTGTCATCAAGCTACCTGTCACAGATGAGTTTCTCCATGACACAATCAGTAGATGTGACTGCCACACAGTCATGTGGAGACAAAGTTCCATCTTTACACTGAGACACCCTCCGTCCTATCGTATGACATTATCACTGTGCTAAATGTAAACCAAAAAAAACCCCGAAAGTACTGTGGATGCTGTAAATCAGGAACAAAAACAGAAATTGCCAGAAAAGCTCAGCAGGTCTGATAGCATCCGTGAAGAAAAAAGTCAGAGTTTACATTTCAGGTCCAGTTCCGAGGGTCACCGGACCTGAAACATTAACTTTGATTTTTAGTTCACAGATGCTGCCAGACCTACTGTGCTAAATGTGAGTCATACAGCCACAGACATCCACAGCACAGAAAATGATCCCTCAGCCCATCCAATCTGTGCCAGTCAGAAACAACCACCTAACTATTCTCATCCCATTTTCTGGCATTTGGTTCAAAGCCTTGAAAGCTTTAGCATCGCAAGTGCACATCAAAATATATATTGAATGTTATGAAGGTTTCTGCTTCTACCACACTTACAGGCAGTGAGTTCCAGAGTCCTACCACCCTCATGGGTGAAAACGTTTTTCCTCACATTTCTGCCTCGTACCTTATATCTATGCCCTTAGTCACTGGTCTCTCCAGCAAGAGGAAAGGTTTCTTTTTCTCTACCTTTGTTATGTTCCTCACAATTTTATAACAGAGCCATTACTCCATTTCTGCCTCATGATTGTGCTGTGGTCGTATATTTAAAGCAGAAATCACAAAGAGGAAGATCAGGCTAAGGGAATATAGTTGAGGTGAAATATGTCTATGGGCTTACTGTCTGCAGCTGGCCCATCATGCAAGACAGCAGGATGAAGGGGAGCTGGGAGTTGAGAAGAAGAACGTGCTTTCATCTTCAATGCTCTCAGCAACTCAGCCACAGCCAGCTCCATTATACAAAGAAAAATATATAAGTTAAGGAGATATGGTGTGTTAAACATAAATAGTTCTGCTCTGCTTCTTGTTATTGTGTGCCACCTTATCCCACAAGTGAGGGGTTAAAAATTATTAATGATTATGTAGTACAGCGTTTTGGTGCAAAACTAACCTGTTCAAAGGAAAGTAGTTAAGTTGTTGGTCGCCAATCATGTTTGCTTCTCTGCAGGAACTCCTCAGGATAGTTGTGCTAGGCCCAACCACCTTCAGCTGCTTCATCTGCATTCACCTTTTTTCCATCTAAGGGCAGAGGTGAGGGCATTCACAAAAGTCTGCACAATATTCAGCATCATTCGTGACTCCTCAGATACTGAAGCGGTACATGTCCAAATGAAACAAGCACTGGACGATAACAGAAGTTGCCAGAAAAGCTCAGCAGGTCTGACAGTATCTATGAAGAAAAAATCAGAGTTAACGTTTCGGGTCTGGTGACCCTTCCTCAGAACGGTTTCGGTTTTTATGAAGCCATAGATCATATCCAGGATAGTGCTATGACAAGTGTTATTTGCACCACACAAATGTTAGACAATGACAATTTCCAACAAGAGATAATCTAACCATCACTTCTTGACATTTAATGGCATTACCACCAGTGAATCCCCCGCTATCAACATCCTGGGGGTTACGATTGACCTGAAATTGAAGCCACAGTGTGATGAAATATTCTCTACATACCTGAATGGCTGCAGCTCCAAGAACACTCAAGAAACTTGACACTATCCATGACAAAGCAGCCCACTGACCAGCAACCCATCCACCACCTTCAACATTCTCTCAGTTCACCACTTAAAAACAGAGGCAGGTGAGTTGACCATATACAAGATACACTGCTTCAACTCACCTAGCCTCAGATGACAGCATCTTCCAAATCCATGGCCACTACCATCCATAAGGACATAGGAATTGGTTTATGAGAATGCCATTTGGAATTTCCCCTCCAAGCCACTGACCATCCTGACTTGGAACAATATTACTGTTGATGTTTTAAAATGGCTGTTCCTGATATCAAGGGCTGCAACAGTTTAAGAAGGCAGCTCACCTTCACTTTCTCCAGGGCAAATGGGGATGGGCAACAAATGCAGACCCAGCCAGCAATACCCACATCCCATGAATAATTATTTTTAAAATAAGCTACATCTACCACAGGTGAATAGTTAGATCTATTTCATAACAGGAAGAGCTATGTTTGAGGCTGGCATCATTGGAATGTTTGAGAGTTAGGAGAAGATCTGACTGTTTTGTTTGTGTCCTAGCAGCCAGCAATTCTTGGTGGCTATAATGGAATCTGAATGCATTGAGTGATACGAGAGCTTGCCGGTCTGGTTGATTGGAGGTGACATGTAAAGCTGCATCCAATGGCCTTGATTACCTCCATGAAGTCATTCACTTTCCTGTGACATGGTTGCCTGATCCTCTAGCCCAGACATCCTACATTGGCCATTACCTTCAGATTCAGTCACCTTGGAGGCTTCCTTGTGGAACCATTGCATCTCTCCTCCTGTTCATCTCCATAATTAAAGAACCTATGACCTTTTCTTTGCCCTGATTTTCCATTTTCCTGTTCAAAAATTGCTGCAGGAGTGTTCAGCAGCAGCTCCCTCTGGACTAATTTCTGCTTCCCTTTAAAAGGAACAGTCTGTCTTTCAGAAAGGCAGGTTTCTGCTTCATGTGCTATCACTCAAGTATCTTGCCTCCCTGTTGAACATTCAAGTAGCCTACAACATGGGTCCTGCTCAGACCAACACTTTCATCAGGCTGCACCAAATTATGTTCTGCCCACCTTCATAGCAATGATTATGGCTGGCTACGGCCACTGAAACAGCACAGAACAATTTCTAGTCTAAAATCTTCATCGATTCTCAACAATCATTTGCAAAGTTATTGATTTTACTCAGATTCATCTGAGAGAGAGAGATTATTTCCAGCAATCATTTGATGCCAGAATTTAATAAGATAATATCTGTAGATTATATCATAGAATCCCTACAGTGTGGAAACAGGCCCTTTGGCCCAACAAGTCCACACCGACCCTCAGAGCATCCCACCCAGACCCATCCACCTGTAACCCATCTAATCTACACATCCCTGAACACTATGGGCAATTTAGCATGGCCAATCCACCTAGCCTGCACATCTTTGGACTGTGGGAGGAAACCAGAGCAGCCAGCACAAACCCATGCAGATGCAGGGAGAGCACGCATCTCCACACAGGCAGTCACCTGAGGGTGGAATCAAACCCACGTCAGTGGTGCTGTGAGGCTACAGTGCTAACCACTGAGCCACCGTACCATCTGAATGATTTTCTTTTGTTACTGTCCTCTAAATGATATTAGAACATGAAACCAACATTCAGCTGCCTCATTTTGATATGTTTATTTCTGATCTAGGACATAAGGGCTCTATTAGCAGTAGGACGTGTCTGTCAGTCAGAGCATTGAGCAGTAAAATCAGAACGAATGGGAAACAAGGGGTTAAAATGGATAAATCCAGTCATATGTGACCCATGCTGACGATGTGTAATACACCTCTGGCCTAGAACATCACAGTCGATATCTCAAGCAGTCTAACAAGGTATGTTGCCCATGAGATCTTATTCTTCTTGCTTCGCAACATGAGCGGGATCTCATTTGCCACCGCCCATCATCAGGAAGTCAGCCACGGCACTACAGAACTACGTTCACTTGATGCCTGAGATCCTTTATTAGCCTTTATTTGCTGAGGCATAGAGTTTAAGGCGATGCTGGAACTGTATAAAATGTTGGTTAGGCCACAACTAGAGTATTGTCTGCAGTTCTGAAATCCACATTGTAGGAAGGATATGATTGTGCCGCAAAGGCTATTTACCTGGAGGTTGCCTGAGCTGGAGAGTTGTTTTCCTTAGAGCAAAGGAGGTTGAGGGGAGACATGATTGAGATGTTATGAGGGGCATAGAAAGAGTAAACGGGAAGACAACGGTGCCCTTGGTGACAGGATCAATTACGAGGGCCCATCAATCTAAGGTAAGGGGTAGGAAGTTTAGAGTGGATGTGAGGAAATATATTTTCATCCAAAGGGTGCTGGGAATCTAGAATTCCCTGCTTGTAAGGGTGATAGAGGCAGAAATTCTCATACCATTTGAGAAATATTTAGTTGTATACTTACAATGCCATGGATACACAACCAAATGCTGGCTTAGTTCTAGAAAGTTGGATTAGAATATTTAGGTGGTAATTTCTTGAATGGCACAGACTCAATGAGCCAAAGGACCTTTTATTGTGCAGTAGACTTCAAGGACTCTTTGATACTTTTCGATTCTTGAGGGCTACTCAACCAGAATGTGCATGCCTCCTAATTTGATTGAATTAAAGACTTCAAGAGCCCATATCAGCACGTTCTGATGTTATGTGAGGTCCCAGCCAAAATATAAGTCATACTCACAAGATCGCAAAGTGGGCCACTTTAAGGAAAAAAGAAATTTCTGTGCTTTCTTTTTGTTTTTATATGTACTTGCCTATTTGTGCTGTGTGTAATACTTAGCTTTGTTTCCATTTTTGGCAGGCCACCCTCTGCACTACAGAGCTTGCATTTACCTGTGCCACAGACGCTATAGCACTTGTCACAACATGCATAATTTTCATGCCTTGAAAATTAGGCTCAAAGCACCAGAGGCTTATTATCCTTCCCACCCCACTCACGTATTGACATTGGTTTCTACCTATATTTAGTACATATCTTTGTAGTCTTTTAAAGGACTTGAAATCAAATGTAGAAAGACTTTGATCATTTGCACAGCTATTTCTTACTGAATACAGCAGATTATTAACTGATATATGAACATTCTTACTCCACATAAATCAAATCCATTCATACCAGTCAATGTGAGAAATTTCCATTCAAACTTTTCTCATAACCAATTTCTGCTCTGAACTCCATGTGATGGTGATGAGGTTTATTACCAGACTTTGATTAGCGTCAGAGATAGTCACAATTAACCAATTTAGATCATTAGTTATATGTTCAACATCGTAAATTTGGTTAGTGTCAGAGATAATCACAATTAACCAATTTAGATGATTAGCTATCTGTTCAGCATTGTAAAATTCTGATCACCTCAAGGTCAAGGCTGGACCACTAACACATGGTCAGCTGGATTTCATCGGACACAAAATCCTGAGGTCTTTTAAAGAAAGGCACTTTATGTCAAATCTAATGGATAGAGGCTATTTCAATGGTGTAAGACTGGTGAATATTGTGTTTCATTCTGGTCCTCTTGCCTGAGGAAGGAAATACTCGTCATAGAGGGACTGTAGCAAAGGTTTACTAGGGTAATTCCAGGGGTATTGCAACTGTTCAATGAGGAGAGCTCGAGGATACTGAGCCTGTATTAGCTGGAGTTCAGAAGAACATAAGGATTAGACAGGGTATAAGTAGAATTGGTGATCCCCCTTGGTTTTGTGGTCCAGACGTAAGGGACAAAGTCATAGAATAAGAGGTTAGCCATATGGGACTGAAATGAGGAGAAACTTCTTCACTCAGAGGGTGGTGAATCTTTTGAATTCCCAACCCCAGAGGGTAATGGAAGTTCAGTCATCGAGTTTGTTCAAACAGTTTTTCTGATTTTCTTGTGGGATGTAGGCAATACTAGCTAGACCAATGTCTCTTTTCTACTTTTGTTGTCATTGAGAAGCCGTAGTGGGCTGCCTTCTTGAACCACTGCGGTCCAGGTGCTGTAGGTAGATGTGCTTTGCCATAACGTATTTTAACCAATGACGCTGAAGGAATGATTATATATTTCCAAGTCAGGATGGTGTGTGGCTTTGAGGGAAATGTACAAGTGGTAGTATTCCCAGAAATCTGCAGCCATTGTCCTTCTAGATGGAAATTGTCATGGATTTGAAGGAACTGTATATCCTTTAGTGAATTTTTAAAGTGAATCTTGTAGATAGTACACACTGCTGCTACTGTGGTGAAAAGAGTAGATGTTTGTAATGTGATGCCAATTAAGTTGGCTGTTTTGTTCTGCATGGTGTCAAGCTCCACAAGTGTTTTTGGAGCTGCATACATCGAGGCAAGTGGGGAGTATTCCATTACATTCCTGACTTGTGCCTTGTAAATGGCGGACAGGGTTTGAGGAGTCAGGAGGTTAGTTACTCACTCTAGCATTCCTAGCTTATGACATTCTTTTGTAGTTATTGTATTATTTGGCTAACCCAGGTTCTGCTCGATGGTAACCCTTGGGATGTTGATTGTGATTGATAGGGTGGTGATAATGCCATTGAATTTTTAAGGATGGTGGTTGAATTCTCTTTTACTGGATATAGCCATTACCTGACATTTGTCTGACATAAAAATAATTTGCTGCTTGATAGTCCAAACCCGGATGTTATCCGCATCTTACTGCATTTGAATGTGTACTGTTTTAGTATCTGAGGATTCGTGAATGGTGCTGAACATTGGGCAGTCATTAGTGAGCATACCTGCTTCTGTCTTTATGATGGGAGAAGGCCATTGATAAAGTTGGCGAAGCTGGTTGGGCATAGTACACTAATGTGAGGATTTTCTGTAGAGAAGGCAGCACGGTGGCTCAGTGGTTAGAACTGCTGCCTCACAGCGCCAGGGACACTGGTTCAATTCTATCCTCGGGTGACTCTGTGTGAAGTTTGCACATTCTCCCTGTATCTGCGTGGGTTTCCGCCAGGTGCTCTGGTTTCCTCCCACAGTCCAAAGATGTGCAGGCTAGGTGGATTGGCCGTGCTAGATTGCCCATAGTGTTCAGGGTTGTGTAGATTGGGTGGGTTATGCAGGATGTGTCCGGGTGGGATGCTCTGAGGGTCAATGTGGACTTGTTGGGCTGAAGGGCCTGTTTCCACACTGTAGGGATTCTATGGTTATGTCATAGAGATGAACTGATTTCCATCAACCATGAACATTATCCTTCATGGTATTACTTTAACCAGCAGAGAATTTCCCCCCACTTCATTGATGTATTAATAACTTGGAGGACGGAAGCAAACGTACTGTGGCCACATTTGTGGACTGCACAAAAATAAGTGGAAAGGCAAGTTGTGAGATGGATGCAAACAGTCTACAGAGTAAGTAAGTGAACAAAATGTTGGCAAATGGAGTATGATATGAGAAAATGTGAACAACAGAGAACGGTACAGCACAGTACAGGCCCTTCGGCCAACAATGTTATGCCGATCTATTATCCTACTAAGATCAATCTACCCTGCATACCCCACATTTGCCTATCTTCCATGTGCCTATCCAAGAGTCGCTTAAAATTCCCTAAAGTATCTGACTCCACTACCACCGCCGACAGCACATTCCACACGCCCACCACTCTGTGTGAAGAAACTACCTCTGAAATCTCCCCTATATTTTCCTCCAATCACCTTAAAAAATATGCCCCCTCGTAATAATCACTTCTGCCCTAGGAAAAAGTCTCTGACTATCCACTATCTATACCTCTCATCATCTTGTACACCTCTATCAACTCGCCTCTCATCCTTCTTTGCTCCAATGTAAAAAGCCTTATCTCTCTCAAACTTTCCCCATAAGACATGCCCTCCTGTCCAGGCAGCATTCTGGTAAATCTCCTCTGCACCCTCTCTAAAGCTTCCACATCTTTCCTATAATGAGGTGACCAGAACTGAACGCCAATATTCCAAGTGTGGTCTAAATAGGGTTTTATAGAGCTGCAGCATAACTTCACAGCTCTTAAACTCCATTCCCCTGCCAATGAAAGCCAACACACCGTACGCCTTCTTTATAACCATATCAACTTGGGTAGCAACTTTGAGGGATCTGTGGACGTGGACCCCAAGACCCCTCTGTTCCTCCACACCGCCGAGAATCTTGTCATGAACCCTGTATTCGGCATTCAAATTCAACCTTCCAAAATGAATCACTTCACACTTTTCTGGGTTGAATTCCATCTGCCACTTCTTTGCCTAGCTCTGCATCCTGTCAATGTCCCATTGCAACCTACAACAGCCCTCCACCAACCTTCATGTCATCAGCAAACTTACTAACCCACCATTCCACTTCATCATCCAAGTCATTTATAAAGGTCACAAAGAGCAGAGGTCCCAGAGCAGATCCCTACGGAACGCCACTGGTCACCAAGCTCCAGGCTGAATACTTTCCATCAACCACCACCCTCTGTCTTCTATTGGACAGCTAGTTTTGTATCCAGACAGTCAAATATCCCTGAATCTCATGCTTCCTTATTTTCTGAATGAGCATACCATGTGGAACTTTATCAAATGCCTTGCTAAAATCCATATACACCACATGCACTGCTCTACCTTCAATGATGTGTTTTGTCACATCCTCAAAGAATTCAATAAGGCTTGTGAGGCATGACCCTCCTGCACCCCCCACCCCACCCACCAAAACACGTTTGTTCATTTGGAAGGGAGAACAAAAGGAAAGAAATAAATAGAATAGAATCCCTACAATGTAGAAACAGGCCATTTAGCCCAACAAGTCCACACTACTCCAAAGATCATCTCACACACACCCATCCCCCTACCCTATCCCTGTAACCCTGTATTTCCCATAGCTAATCTGCACATCCCTGACAACTATTGCCAATTTAGCATGACCAATCCACCTAACGTGCACATCTTTGAACTATGGGAGGAAACTGGAGCACCCGGCAGAAACCCATGCAAATACAAGGAGAATGTGCAATCTCCACGCAGTCTCCCAAGGGTGGAATCAAACCTGCATCCCTGGTGATGTGAGGCAGCAGTGCAAGCCACTGGGCCACTGTGCTCCTCAAAAGAGTAGTATTTAAATGGAGAAAATTGCAGTAAGCTTCAACAGAAAGATACTTGGGGGTACTTGCGCAAGAGACACTGAAAGCTAGCACACAGGTGCAGCAGGTAATCAGGAAGTCTAATGGAATGTTTGCCCTTATTTCAGGGGGATTGGAGTATAAGAGTAGGGAAGTCTTACTGCAACTGTACCAGGTGGGAGACATCTCCCACCTTGGTTATACTCTCTTCCACCTTCTTGCATTAGGCAGAAGATACAAAAGATTGAAAACAAGCACCGACAGATTTAAGAACAGTTTCTCCCTTGTTGTTATCAGACTTATGAATGGACCTCTCATATTAGAGTTGATTTTACTCTGCATCTTCTCTGTAGCTGTAATATTGTATTCCGCATTCTTTTCTGTTACTTTGATGTAATTATGTAAGGCATGATTTGTCTGGTTAGCATGCAAATCAATACTTTTCACAACATTTCAGTACATTTGACCGTAATAAATCAAATCAAAACAAATCACACCTGGAGTACTGTGAGCAGCTTTGGTCCCCTTATTTAAGGAAAGATATCTTTTCTTTGGAGACAGTCCAGAGAAGGTTCACTAGGATGATCCTTGGCTTGTACAGATTGTCATATGAGCAAAGGCTAAACATAAAGGATTCTTAAGGGCCTTGACATGGTAAATGCTGAGAGGATGTTTTCCCTTGTGGGAGAGTCTAGGTCTGGAGCACACCATCTCAAGGTGCCAATTTAAGACTGAGATGAGGAGGAATTTCTTCTGAGGGTTGTGGGTCTTTGGAACTCCTTGTCATAGATGTCAGGGAAGAGTCCTGGTAAAAACCAAAAGAGCTGTGGATGCTGTAAATCAGGAGCAAAAACAGAAGTTGCTGGAAAATCTCAGCAGGTCTGGCAACATTTGTGAAAGAGAAAATCAGAGTTAACGTTTCGGGTCCAGTGACCCTTCCTCAGAACTCAGAAAGAGTCCTTGTATATATTCAAAGCTGAGATAAATAGGTTCTTAATTAATAGGGGAATCAAGGGTTATGGGGGAGCAGGAGGAAAGTGGACATGATGAACACTCCCCTCCAGCCCCACCACACCCGGCACTTTTCCCTGCAACCGCAGGAAGTGCTACACCTGCCCACACACCTCCTCCCTCACCCCAATCCCAGGCCCCAAGAAGACTTTCCACATCAGGCAGATGTTCACCTGCACATCTGCCAATGTGGTATACTGCATCCGCTGTACCCATTGTGGCTTCCTCTACATCGGAGAAACCAAGCGGAGGCTTGGGGACCGCTTTGCAGAACACCTGCGCTCAGTTCGCAACAAACAACTGCACCTCCCAGTCGTGAACCATTTCAACTCCCCCATCCCCAGATGACATGTCCATCCTGGGCCTCCTGCAATGCCACGGTGATGCCACCTGAAGGCTGCAGGAACAGCAACTCATATTCAGCCTGGGAACCCTGCAGCCCAATGGCATCAATGTGGATTTCACAAGCTTCAAAACCTCCCCTCCCCCAACTGCTTCCCAAAACCAGCCCAGCTCATCTCCACCTCCCTAACCTGTCCTTCCTCTCACCTATCCCTTCCTCCCACCTCAAGCCCCACCCCCATCTCCTATCTACTAACATCATCCAGCCCCCTTGACCTGTCCGTCCTCCCTGGACTGACCCATCTCCTCTCTACCCCCCCACCTACACTCACCTTTACTGGCTCCATCCCCGCATCTTCAACTTGTCTGCCTCCTCTCCACCTATCCTCTCCTCTATCCATTCTCTATCCGGCCCCCCCTCTCTCCCTATTTATTTCAGAACCCTCTTCCCCTCCCCCATTTCTGATGAAGGGTCTAGGCCCGAAACGTCAAGTTTTCCTGCTCCTATGATGCTGCTTGGCCTGCTGTGTTCATCCAGCCCCATGCCTTGTTATCTCAGATTCTCCAGCATCTGCAGTACCTTTTATCTCTGGACATGATGAATGTCAGATCAGCCATGATCCTATTGAATGATGGACCAGGCTTCAGAGGCCGAATAAACTACTCCTGTTCCTATTTCTTAGTCTTTTTGAAGACTGTTCTGGCCATTGAGCAAGTGCAAAGAAAATTTACCAGACTGATTCCTGGGATAGTGGGACTGAGTTACAGGGAGGGACTGGATCAGTTAGGACTATATTCACTGGAGGTTAAAAGAATGAGAGGAGGATCTCATAGAGACTTTTAAAATTCTGATAGGATTAATCAGGGTAGATGCAGGAAAGATATTCTGAATGATCTGGGAGTCCAGGACCAGGGATCACAGTCCAAGGATAAGAAGTAAATCTTTTATGACAGAGTTGAGGCAGAATTCCTTCACCTAGAGACCAGTGAGCGTGTGGAAACTGTTGGCACTGAAACATTGAAGGCTTTCAAGTCAGATATTTGCATTGTTCTTAAGACTAAAGGGATCAAACGATATGAAGAGAAATGGGGAACCGGGTACTAAGTTGGATGACCAGCCATGACCTAACTGTATGGTGGAACAGGCTTGAAGATCCAAATGATCCACTCCTGCTCCTATATCCTTTGTCTTTATTCTATGTTTCTATACTGTAGTGCAGAAATGTGATACAGTGGCATTAATAGAAATGTGACCTAAACATGAAGACCGAGTAATTAGTGTACAAGGATATAGTATGAAGCTATAGTCTACAAAGAACCATTATCTATGTACATCTTGAGGATAATCACTTGATAAGCATTGGGTAAGGTGAGGAGGCAGACTCCTTAAATTATCACAAATGGTGTGGAATTGAACCTGAAACTAGCTGTTTTGTGGTGCTGCTATACAGAGGGAACAAAAGTGGTGTTCATGGCTGACTGGACACTGCTTTGCCTATCATAGAAATATGCAATGTGGTAAGTGAAGTTCTGTGCTGGTGCAATGCCTGGTGTGTAGGCCAGGGATTGGTTGAAATAGTGTCCCCTCAGCTGTTTGCTCCCAACCAGCCATGCTGGCAAAACTCACACACAGTGTACAACACTAGTTGTGATTAGTTGTGATTCTGCATTTCGACAACACTCTCAGTGCAGGACACTTGTGTGTACTGGTAGCTTCATACATGAAAAGATAGGACCTTGCCCTTTGCAGTCGGAAAGAACCTGTACATGCACTGTCTGTTTCATCTCAATAACTTAGGTGACATCCATTTGGTGCTTAATGTCTTGACCAATTACAGTAAACCTGGCCTGGTTTAAAATTTGAGCAAAGCCTGGCAGCTTACTATCAATTATAATGATCTAGTGCATTTTCCATGGCAACACCTCTACTTAAAAGAATTCATTTGCCAACCAATCAACTCTGTCCATTCATACTGTGTAAATGTATGTTTCTCACTAAATTGGTATTCTTGCAAATTGCCCTTACGAGTATCAAATGAATAGCTTAGACCAATATTGTCAGCAAGACTCAAATTACTCTTTGATTCTTATTGCTCGTCTATCCATTGGTATCCTGTTTCATTTATTTCATTAGGAACTGGATACAGCAAAATGTATATAATAGAAATATAACTACTTCCTTTGATTTTTGTGGGATGGGTACAGGTCACAAATGTCGTTGTATCATATCTCTGTTCTTGCCCTACAAATTTAGCAGGTTGCTGGATACAGACTGTGCATAATAGATTTGAAATCTGTGATATGAGTGAGAGCAAATGGCTTTGCTTGTTTAATTTCCCATCAGTATGAAAATTGGCACATGAACTTTTGAAAGTTCTTTTCATTAAACTTAAATTAAAGGTGCAACATGACCACAACTTCATAATCCAATATTAGTCCATAGAAATTGTCTTGCTTTAACAAACATATGCAATGTGATGTGCATTTCTAAAATGCATTCAATCTATATAATTTTGATCAGGTGCATTGCAGTTGGCAAGAAGTTAATTATTTGAAAGGGTGAATTATGCTTAAATGCATAAATTAAGCAAATAGTCCTTAGGTCTAATTTAATTTAAAAAAACAACCCTTACATAACTTCCTGCCTCTCCTAATGGTATAATGGAAAAGTTTTGTTAAATGACTCAGCAGAATCAACCAATCAAAATCATTGAGCTTCATGAGTTATTTATTACTGAGCAATTTGCAATTTTTGCTGCATTGTACAACTATAAATCACCAAGCCTGAGGCATTCAATCTCTTGGTTTCCAGATTATCAATTAACTCAGTTGCAGATATATTATAGGATGTTTTTACGTTATCATTTTTTTAATGTGATTGTTGGTTAACTACATTCGCCTTATAATGACAACATAGTGACAGCAATATTCCTGTTAGACACACACTAGAATATAGCATTGAGACTTCATTTCCTGACAATGTAAATGAAGCAGAATGACCTTGAGTTCTGTTGTTCAGCAACTGTTTCTGAGCATGTGCCTCAAATATTATGGAAGATAAATTAAGTTAAATTATATTGTGTAATTAGTCCAATTTAATCTTCCAAACTGGTTACTTCTCCAAATGCCGTGGCCAAAGAGCTACATTTAAAATATCTAACTGGCGCCCACTAATTGCAATTTTGTGGAACTGAGGGTCATGGCTCATTTTGGAGCAAACTTAGGACAGTATATGTTGGTAAATGCACACAGGAATACTTTCCTTCAGTTTGTATGCCTGACTTTGACCTCAAGAATCACAGATAACAATTTTGTTCATAAAAGTTAACAATGTGTATCTTGCTGCACAATGAAGTTACAGTGATCGATTCTAGTCTGTGCAATGAACGTTATACAATTTTTGAACTCCTACATTGTACGAATATCGGATTCATCCTGGAGCAGATCTCTATTGGAAGACTTTTCTGCAACTTACAGCCTACATCTGTTTTCCAAGTAGCCACTTGGCAAGTCCTATGTTCGGAAGGCACAGAATAAGCAGCTGAGGACAAAGCTAGAGACTTCACCCTGGAGACCAAGTTCAGAGTTCATACCATTATTCAACATGATTCTTTCCTTCCGTTCTCATTCCAGCATAGCACAAGCCATGGCACATAATGGTCACTTGACCAGACCTTGCATCATTGGCTAGAACTTGCACATAGTGGCTATTATGGATCCAGCAATATTTTCTATTCAACTGTGTACATTGTGTGATCGAGAATCTCTAGCCAGCCTCCAAACCAGCCATACATCCCAATGTCAGATAGAAACATGTACTTCAAGGAATACTCTCTCTCGTTTTCTTTCTCTCTCGTTTTCTTTCTCTACCTGACAGAAGGTTGAGGCTATCCATTGAGTTGTCTATGTTGTTTCTTACTTGTTTTAAAATTGGTGAGCTTCCTCTTGAATCGTTGCAGTTTGTATGCTGCAAGTACTTCCACAGTTTTGTTTGAAATGGAGTTCCAGGATTTTGACCCAACAACATTGAAGATAAACTTATATATTTCCAAGTCAAGATGTGATGTGATGTGATTTTGAAAGGGATTTGCAGGAAGTGATCCATGCATCTGCTGCCCTTGTCCTTCTGGACAGTAGAGGTCACAGGTTCAGGAGATCCCATTAAGAAATCCTAATGAGTTGTTGTTGCAGCACACTTGTACACACTGCTGCCATTATGTGTTGATGGAAGGAGTGAATATTGATAATGGTGGTTAGGCTAGTAATTAAATAGGCTGCTAAGTCCTAGATTGTGTCAAGCTTTGAGAGTACTCAAAGTTCAAAGAACAGTACAGCACTGGAAAGGCCTTTCTACCAGCCAAGATTGTGCCTATGCACGATATCTTTCTGACCTAAAATCTTATGCCTCTATACAGTCTTAATCTCTCCCTGCCTATTCACGTTTCTGACAAGTTGCCTCCAAAACATTGCTATTGTATCTGCTTCCACCACCTCCTCTGGCATTGCATAACCACCCCTTTTTCAAAACCTTGCCCCCCGCATCTCATTTAAACTTACTCCATTTTACCTTAAACCTATGTCCCATAGTAATTGACATTTATACCCTGGGACAAAGTCTCTGACTATCCATACTATTGATGCCTTTTGTCAATTTCTATCAGGCCACCCCTTCTCCTGTGATGTTCAAGTGAAAACAAACCAGGTTTGCCCATCTCTTCTCATAGCTAATACACTCCAAACCAGTTAATTTCCTGATAAACCTTTTTGGTACCTCTCCAAAGCCACTGTATATTTCTGGTAGTGTGGAAACCAGAACTGTGCACAATCTTTCAATATGGCCGAACTAAAGTTCTGTACAGCCGCAACATGACTTGCCAACTTTTCCACTCTATGCCCCGACCAGCGGTGGCAAGCATGCCATATGCCTTCTTGATTACCTTATCCTCTTATGTTGTTACTTTCAGGGAACTGTGGACCTGTATGCCTAGATCCATCTGTATCTTGATGTTACTAAGGGTTTTGCCATTTACTGTATGCTTCCCTCTTGCATTTCATCTAGCAAAATGTGTCATCTCTCGTTTGTCCAGATTATACTCCATCTACAATTTCTCCACCAAGTCTCCTGCCAATTTTTATTCTGCTATATCGGTTGTGTTGTCCACAAAGTTACTAACCAGGCTAACTATATTCTGTTCCAAATAACTAATATTTATTACAAACAACAGGGATCCCAACACTTAACCCTATGGAACACCACTGGTCACAGATCTAAAGTTAGAAAAATACCCTTCCACTGCTACTCTCTGTTCTAGAACATAGAACATTACAGTGCAGTACAGGCCCTTTGGTCCTCGATGGTTTCACAGGTCGGTGCAACAATCTGAAGCCCATCTAACCTACACTATTCCATTATCATCCATATGTTTATCCAATGACCATTTAAATGCCCTTAAAGTTGGCGAGTCTACTACTGTTGCAGGCAGGGCATTCCATGCCTTTACTACTCTCTGAGTAAAGAACCTACCTCTGACATCTGTCCTATATCTATCACCCCTCAATTAAAAGCTATGTCCCCTCGTGCTAGCCGTCACCTTCCGAGGAAAAAAGCTCTCACTGTCCACCCTATCTAATCCTCTGATCATCTTGTATATCTCTATTAAGTCACCTCTTAACCTTCTTCTCTCTAACGAAAACAGCCTCAAGTCCCTCAGCCTTTCCTCATAAGACCTTCCCTCCATACCAGGCAACATCCTGGTAAATCTCCTCTGCATCCTTTCCAATGCTTCCACATCCTTCCTATAATGGGGCGACCAGAACTGTACGCAATATTCCAAGTGCGGCCGCACCAGAGTTTTGTACAGCTGCAACATGACCTCACGGCTCCGAAACTCATTCCCTCTACCAATAAAACCTAACACACCGTAAGCCTTCTTAGCAACCCTATCAACCTGGGTGACAACTTTCAGGGATCTATGCACATGGACACCGAGATCTCTCTGCTCGTCTACACTACCAAGAATCTTACCATTAGCCCTGTACTCTGTATTCCTGTTACTCCTTCCAAAGTGAATCACTTCACACTTTTCCGCATTAAACTCCATTTGCCACCTCTCAGCCCAGCTCTGCAGCTTATCTATGTCCCTCTGTAACATCCTTCCGCACTATCCATAACTCCACCAACTTTAGTGACCAAACCAGTTGTATATCCATCTGAGATAACAAGGTGTAGAGCTGGATGAACACAGCAGGCCAAGCAGCATCAGAGGAGCAGGAAAGCTGATGTTTTGGGCCTAGACCCTTCTTCAGAAGGTGCTGCTTGGCCTGCTGTGTTCATTTAGCTCTACACCTTGTTATCTCAGATTCTCCAGCATCTGTAGTTCCTACTATCTCTGTGTATCTATCTTACCAGTTTGCTGTGGATCTCATGTGACCTCACTTTTGTATCAGCCTGCTGTGATGGACCTTGTCAAAGATCTTGCTTAAGATCTACATAGACAACATCTATTACCCTATCCTCATCAATTTATGCTTGTCACTTCCTGAAAAAAAACTCAATCAAGTTTGTGATACATGATCTTCCCCTACAAGTTATGTCTATATTTTTCCATGAGAATAAATCCTATCCTTAAGAATCTTCTCCAATAATTTCACTATCATTCCCAGATTATTCCTGTTGCCCTCTTTAAACAAAGGAACAACATTAGCTATTCTCCAGTCCTCTGGACTTCATCTGTGACTAAAGAGGATACAAAAATTTTGTGCCAGACCCCAGCAAGTTCCTAATTGCCTACATCACATTCTGGAATAGATCCAATCAGGTCTTGGGGATTTGCCTAACTTAATACTTTTCAAAATACCCATCGCACTTTTATTTTATATTGACATGCCCTAAAATATTAACATACCCATCCCAAGACTCACCATGTACTTCTCTTTTCGTAAATACCAATGCAAAGTATTCATTAAGGGCCTCACCCACTTCTTTGTCTGGCTCCATGCAACAATTTCCTCTTTTTTGTTCTTGAGTGGACCTACCTTTTCCCTAGTTATGCTCTTGCTCCTTCAATTTGTATGAAACACGTTGGAAGTTTCCTTGGTCCTGTTTGTCAGGGAGATTTAATGGCCCCTTTCTGCCCTCCTAAGTCCTGTCATTGGAGTTGTACTTATCTGATTAGCAAGGAGAATTCCATCACACTCCTGACTTCCATCTCGTAGAAGGTGGATAGACATTGGAGTCAGGCTAGTTACAGGCCCAGAAATCCCAGCCTCTGAACTGTTCTTGTAGCAGTAGTATTGATATGACTAGTCCAGTTCTGCTTCCAGTCAAGTGTAACCTCCAGCTTGTTATTAGTTGGGAATTCAATGATGGTAATATCACTTGAATGTCAAGCAGTAATGGTTAGACTGTCTCTTATTGGAGATGGCAATTGTCTGACATTTGTGTGGTACAAATGTTACATGCCACTTTTCAGGCCAAACCTGGATATTGTCCAGGTCTTGCTGCTTTTGGGCACAGATTGCTTCAGTATCGAGAAGTCATGAATGGCGCTAAACATTGTGCAATCATCAATATTATGATAGAGGGAAGGTCATTGACGAAGTAGCTAAGGTAGTTGGACCTAGGACACTAACCTGAGGAACTCCTTTAGAGATGATGTTTTTGAGTCCAGTGACCCCTCTTCAGAACTGAAGATAACAGGACTTGAAGCATTAGCTCTGCTTTCTCTCCTCAGATGCTGTGAGACCTACTGAGTTGCTCAAGCAATTTCTGTTTTTGTTTCAGATCTTCATCATCCACAGTTCTTTGTTTTATTCCTTCAGAGATGTTCCGAAACTGAGCTGACTGTCCTCTCCGATTTTCCTTTGTGCCAGGTTTGACTCTAACTCATGGAGTTTTTCCCGGACTTCCACTGACTCTAGTTTTGCTAGGGCTTCTTGATACTGTGCTTGATCCTTGGCTGTCAAGACCAATCAATTTCACCTCACTTTTTGGAGTTCAGTTCTTTTGTCCATGTTTGGCCCAAGTCTGTAGTGACATCAGGAACCAAGTGGCCCTGCAAGAACTTAAACTGAGCAAGTTATCACTGAGCATTGTTTGTACAGTTTCTGGTGACCCAGCTATAGGAAGGATATTATCAAATTGGACAGAGTTCAGAAAAGATTTACGGAGACTGGAGGGTTGGAGTTATGAGAGGCTGAAAAGATTGGGACTTTATTCACTCAAGCGTAGGAGGTTGAGGGGTGACCTTATGGATGTTTATAAAATCATGAGGGGCATAGATAAGGTGAATAGCAACGGCCCTTTTCCCTAGGGTTAGGGAGTTCAAAACTAGGGGGCATACTCTTTATGCAAGAGGAGAAAGATTTAAAATGGACCTGAAGGGCAGATTTCCACACTGAGGGTGGTTTATATGTGAAATAAACTGCCAGATGAAGTGATAGCTGCAGGCACAGTTACAACATTTAAAAGATGGGTACATGAACAGGAAAGGTTTAGAGGGATATGGGTCAAACGCAGGCAAGTGTGACTAGTTTAGTTTGGGAAACTTGGTCGGTATGGACAAGTTGGACTGAAGGGTCTGGGTCTGTGACTCTATAACCATTTGCATTATTTTGCCATTGATGAAGAGTGGACTGTTAAGGATGTGATTGTTTTGGTTTGATTGTCATGTGCTATGTGGACCGGACATTTTCCATATTATCAGAGATAGTGGGAACTGCAGATGCTGGAGAATCTGAGATAACAAGGTGTAGAGCTGGATGAACACAGCAGGCCAAGCAGCATCAGAGGAGCAGGATGGCTGATGTTTCTGGCCGAGACCCTTCTTCAGATTTTCCATATTATCAGGTAGATGCCAGTGTTGTAGCTGTAACAGAACATTATGGTCAGTGGTGCAGCTAGTTGTGGAGTAGAAGTATTTGGTGATATTCCCAGAATATTGTCAGGGCCCATGGCCTGTGGCTTATGAAGCCAAACATTCCCAAATGTTCTATTCTGCCATGATTTTGAAATCTCTCCTGTTTCTTCTTTTTCTCCCATGTATCTTCCCTCATTCCTTTTCCAAGCTGTCCCATGCTCCCTCGTGCCTATTCCTACCAACTGCTCAACACCCAACATCCCTCCCTTGCACTCATGGTGCCTGATATTTCTTATGGTTTTGTCTCCTGTGGTATTTACCATTTTCCCCTTTCCTATGCTGCTCATCTAGCACTGGACAGTCAGTAGTTCCCTTCAATTAAATATTAGGAAGACTAGAGTTAATCACATCAGCTCCAGTTAGATTTCTATTCCCTAGCCATCAATTTTAAACCGCTTCCTACCCACAATGTGAACCAGACTGTTCATGACCTGGCTATCCCAATTGATCCTGTGGCACAGAAGGGTAGGGGGGAGAATATGAGAGCAATTTTAGTAGGGGATTCGATAGTACGAGGCACGGACACGAGCGAGATGAATGGATGGTATGTTGCCTCCTGGGCGTCAGGGTCCGTGATGTCTCAGATCGTGCCTTCAAGCTCCTTAAGGGGGAGGGTGAGCAACCAGCAGTCATGGTACACATCGGTACCAATGACATAGGTAGAAAAAGGACAGAGAATGTGAAAAACAAGTACAGGGAGTTAGGTTTGAAGCTGAAGTCCAGAACAAACATGGTAGTTATCTCTGGATTACTACCAGTGCCACGTGATAATGAGGTAAGAAATAGGGAGAGAGTGCAGCTAGACACATGGCTACAGGGCTGGTGTAGGAGGGAGGGTTTCCATTATGTGGATAATTAGAGCACATTCTGGGGAATGTGGGACCTGTACAGTAAGGACAGGTTGCACCTGAACCAGAAGGGTTCACAAATATCCTGGGAGGGAGGTTTGCTCGAGCCATACGGGATGGTTTAAAAAAAGATTGGCAGAGGGTGGGGAACCGGATTTATAGTTCAGAGGATGAGGTATTCATCCTTCCAACAGACACAACAGGGAGTGAGGTTGTCTATAAAGAAATGTGGTCGATGGAGCATAATTGTGGATACAAATGGTTTGAGGTGCGTATACTTCAATGCTAGAAGTATCAGAAATAAAGTGGATGAACTGAGAGCATGGGTGGCTACTTGGAACTATGATGTTGTGGCCATTAGAGAAACGTGGGTAACTCAGGGAGAGGAATGGTTGTTGGAAGTTCTGGGATTTAGATGCTTTAAAAGAAATAGGGAGAGTGGAAAAAGAGGCGGGGGAGTGACATTGCTAGTCAGGGCTAGTATAGCAGCTACTGAAAGGCAGTTCGAGAATGATAAGTCTACAGAGTCAGTTTGGGTTGAGGTCCAGAACAAGAAAGGAGCAGTCACTTTGTTGGGGGTTTTTTACAGACCCCCTAACAGTTGCAGAGAAGTAGAGGAGCTGATTGGGAGACGGATACTGGAAAAGTGCAGAAGTCATAGGATTGTAGTCATGGGTGACTTCAACTTTCCAAATATTGATTGGAATCAGTTTAGTTGTAATAGTTTAGATGGAGCGGATTTTGTCCAGTGCATTCAGGAAGGATTCCTGACGCAGTATATAGATAGACCAACACGAGGAGAGGCCCCTTTGGATTTGGTGTTTGGCAACGAACCAGGCCAAGTGTTAGACCTGTTGGTAGGAGAGCATTTTGGCAGTAGCGATCATAACTCTTTTACTTTTACAATTGTCATGGAAAAGGATAGATACATACAGCAGGGTAAGGTTTATAATTGGGGGAAGGGTAATTACAATTCTGTTAGGCAAGAACTGGGCAACATAAATTGGGAACAGATGCTGTCAGGGAAGAGCACTATTGAAATGTGGAAATTGTTTAAGGAATGAATACTGCATGTGCTCGATATGTTTGTCCCTACCAGGCAGAGAAGATGCGGTTGAGTGAGGGATCCTTGGTTCTCAAGAGATCCAACGACTGGTTAAGAGGAAGAAGGATGCTTATGTAAGGCTTAGGAAACAAGGAAAGGAAAAGGCTCTAGAGGAGTACAAGTTATCCAGGAAGGAGCTGAAGAAAGAGCTTAGAGCTATAAGGGAACATGAGAAAACCTTGGCAGATAGGATCAAGGAAAACTCCAAGGCTTTTTACACGTACGTGAGGAAGAAGAGAATGACGAGAGAAAGTGTAGGGCCGATCAAGGATTGTAAAGGGAATTTGTGCACGGAGCCTAAAGAGTTAGGAGAGGTCCTTAACGAATACTTTACTTCGGTATTCACAACTGAAAGGGACCTAGTTGTAGAGGAAGACAGTGTGAAACAGGCTGGTAGACTAGAGAAGGTCGATGTTAGTAAGGAAGATGTGCTAGGAATTTTGAGGAAGTTGAAGATAGATAAGGCCCCCGGCCGTGATAGGATTTATCCGAGGATTCTTTGGGAAGAGATCTTAGGGCCTTTGGTGATGATCTTTTCGTCCTCACTGTCCACGGGTATAGTGCCGGAAGATTGGAGAGAGGCAAACATCATTCCCTTGTTCAAAAAAGGGAAGAGGGATAACGCTGGAAATTACAGGCCAATCAGTCTTGCATCAGTGGTGGGCAAATTATTGGAAAGGGCTCTAAGAGTTAGGATTTATGATCATTTGGAAAGGCACAGTTTGATTCGTGATAGTCAGCATGGATTTGTGAGGGGTAGATCATGCCTCACAAACCTAACTGAATTCTTTGAAGAGGTGACCAAACACGTGGATGAAGGTGGAGCCGTGGATGTGGTGTATATATAGATTTAAGTAAGGCATTTGATAAGGTTCCCCATGGTAGGCTCATGCAGAAGGTAAGGAGGCATGGGATAGGGGGAAATGTGGCAGATTGGACTCAGAATTGACTGACCCTTAGAAGACAAAGGGTGGTAGCGGACAGAAAATATTCAACATGGTGCTCAGTCACGAGTGGTGTACCACAAGGATCTGTTCTGGGTCCTCTTCTATTTGTGATTTTTGTAAATGGTTTGGATGAAGGAGTGGAAGGGTCGATTAGCAAGTTCGCGGTCGATACAAAGGTGGGTCGCATTGTGGACAGTGCGAAGGGCTGTTCTAGATTACAAAGGAACATTGATAGGATGCAGAGCTGGGCTGAGAAGTGGCAAATGGAGTTTAATCCTGAAAAGTGTGAGGTGAATCATTTTGGAAGGACAAACTTGAAAGTAGAATACAAGGTTAATGAAAAGATTCTTGGCAGTGTGGAGGAGCAGGGGGATCTTGGGGTTCATGTTCACAGTTCCCTGAAAGCCTGCCACCCAGGTGGATAGAGTTGTTAAGAAGGCGTATGGTGTGTTAGCTTTCATTAATAGAGGGATTGAGTTCCAGAGCCGTGAAGTTATGCTCCAGCTCTACAAAAGCCTGGTTCCATTGTGAAGAAGGGACTAGGCCTGAAACATTAGCTTTCCTGCTCCTCTTATGCTGCTTGGCCTGCTGTGTTCATCCAGCTCTACAGCTTGTTACCTCTGGAGTATTGTGTCCAGTTCTGGTCGCCTCATTGCAGGAAATATGTGGAGGCGTTGGAAAAGGTGCAGAGGAGGTTTACCAGGATGTTGCCTGGAATGGATGGAAGGTCTTATGAGGAAAGGTTGAGAGAGCTAGGGCTTTTCTCTTTAGACCAACAAAGGATGAGAGATGACTTGATAGAGGTGTACAAAATGATCAGAGGTATAGATAGAATGGACAGCTAGAGACTTTTCCTAGGGCATGGAGGTAGCTATTACGAGGGGGCATAGTTTTAAAGTGAGTGGAGGTAGATACAGGGGAGATGTCAGAGGTAGGCTCTTTACCCAGAGTGGTAGGGGTGTGGAATGCATTGCTGGAGAGGGTAGTGGAGTTGGCTTCATTAGGGGCATTTAAGCGGCTATTAGATAGATGAAAGTATAAGGTCGGGGTGGAGGTTAGATAGACCTTAGGTTTAGGTAAAAGTTCGGCACAAACATGGGCCAAAGGCCCTGTACTGTTCTATGTTCTATGATATTCTCCTTAATTGCCTGTGAGATTGATTGCCTATGACTCTGCATGGAAACAGTCATTCCTTAGGGATTGTTATCTCTGTACTGAATAACCCCAATAGTCATCTGACCAGCACTGCAATTTCTTCTTTCCAAAACTCTGGTCATCAAGCACTGCTGCCTGTATCCTGTAATGCATCAAGTCCCAACCGCCCATTACCCTGCACTCGCTCCCAATAAGGCAGTTTTGCATTTTTAAAAATTTTTCTTCCTTGCACAAATGCCTTCATTGCCTTCCTCACTTCTGCTCTTAGTGAACTCCTCTTGCTCTGCAAGTCTTGAAGATCACTGAGCTCCTCTAATTTTGGTGCCTTGCATTTCTGGTTTCCATTACTCCTCCATTCATTGATATATCTTTAAATGACCAGATGATAAGTTTTGAATTTTTATATCTCTCTCCTTTGAACTGCTCCTAAAAATTTGCCTCACTTGCTTTTTGTTACTGATTCTAATATTTCTTAATGTGTCTCAGTGTTCAATTTTCTCTGATGCTCTTGTGAAATACTTACATTGCACCTGTAACAAAGTAAAGCATCTAAGTGCCATGCTATTTATTGTTGCAATGCAGATCCAGCCATCCAAGTGAATTTAGGCAGTCAGTTTAAGGAGGGTACATGGAGTAAATTATAAAATTCTAATGAGGAGATGGTTACAGTGTGGGAGAAGGTGTCCATTCACCATTTCAGCTGCACAGTCTGGGCATTTGGATCGCAAGTCCTCAAAAATGCATAGGTTGTTCTGCTTAGTGTTGCAGGCTATCATTGGAGTATATGAATACACACCCTGTAAGTTGCGATAGTGTATAACCTGCATCTGTTCAATCATACGTGGCCACTGGTCTGAACTGTTGGTGACTACCACTGGGACTGGCAATTCTGCCCTTTGGGTAGAGGTCAGATTGTGGCAGGTAGGACATATTCATCTGGCTTCAACAATAAAGTGGAGCTGTGACATACATATGCTCACTCCTGCATTAGCAATCAAAAACACAACTTTCAAAACCACAAATCTACAAAGCTCCATGCGTGTCTAATCTTCTTCTTCTCCTCCAACAAGCGCGGGGCACATTGTACACTCCCTGTAAGGAAATCACTGATTTTTACAGGCATATTTAAATCCAGTTTCCATCAATTTGAAGGTTAAACATAAGTCTTACGCAGAATAGACAAGATCTTCTCTGGACAGTAGAAAAGGCCTGCTGGAAATATAAGTCTGCAGAATGATTGCAGGGATGGTCACAAGGGCCACTGCCTGTTTGTTCAGCTCTCGCCTGGTCATTTCCCACTTGGCCGTCAACTCCATCGCCTCACGTGATTATAGATACTGTACTGATGAAGAAAAACAGAACATCAAACGCCTTTCTGATGTCCATGGTTGAATTCGGAATTCCTGCTTCTGTTCATGTGGATTTAAAGGAATTTTTTCATCTTGAGTACGTTTACAGGCAGAAAAGCCAGCTCTAAAAGCACAAGCTATAATTCTGCCATCTTGGTCACCAGGGAAGGCTTACACAGTGGCAGATGCTTGATCTGCTGCTGCAAAAACTTGTCGCTGTGCTTGTTTAATAATTTATGTAAATTTTTAAAAATTTAGTAGCAGACCCAGATTCAGATGAAATTGCCAATTAAGCTTTTGTGCTGCCTTCTGTTTGCTAACTGGGTGAAATGATTAAGACAAATATGCTCTTTCATTTTAGACACTGCATTAAAGTACATATCAATCTGAAAGAAAGGTTCCAGAATTGAATATTCCCAACATACAAGAAAAACTAAAACATGTCTTTCGTAAAGACTATAATATTTCTAATTTAAAATTCACAGTTGAGATCAGCTGACACTGAATATACAGCTTTAAACTCTGGTTAAGATTATTTGCACTGAGGCATTGCTGCATACCTCATGCAATGAGGATATAATTTGAACAATGCTGAATGGGGAATTGCAAGGGACATTAGAATGAAAATTGGAAAGGGAGGAAGTTGAGGCTGTATGGTCTTGCGCAGTTCCTCCTGGACTGGTATACCAGTCATTGGTGACTCCACTGGCAGCTGCTGGTCCATCTGCCCTCTTGAAGTCAAAACCAACAATCAGGGTGACAAAAGAAAATAGTGACATATAAATGGAATAAAATAACAAAAAGAAACCTTTTTAACGTCAAAAGGGAGCTTGTTATCACTGGAAAGGAATTGAGAAAATATTGGAAATACGTAGGTAAACTAATATCTGGAGAAAGGAAAGGCTGAATGAGATCATTCTTTCCATAACTGCAACACAAATTACATTAGCAATATCATGTTATTTGCATCAATAAATTTCCCCTGCAAATAGCTCATAGTAGCTAAAAATGAACCATTAATAAAAAACTTAAATTAGCTGCAGAACAAACCTTACTGCAGAGGACCTTGCTTCAAAATATAACTTCACAAGCACGAAAACAGACAGTTTTATCACTCAAAAGAAGGCATCACTTGAGGAGGACTATGGAGGAGGTGCAGTTCACTTCAAACTAGATTATGCTGGGAAATGACATATTCCATAAGGTGGAACTCGCACCGAGGAGGTCAGTTTGTAGACAAAATACAGATGTTTCCAACCCCTTCATTCATACAACTTCAAGATAAAGTCCTGAGTTTGAAAGAACATTTAATTGCCTTTATTCTTGTAGGAGGTAGGAATTCAGATCTGTTATCATGTATATAGCAAAGGCTCCATTTCCCTTGCAACATTTAAAAAAATAATGCAGGCTACTCTGCATAATGTCAGAATACATTTCCTCACTATGACATAATCTATATTCACATATCCACTTCAATAATGTATAACATATGGGCGGCATTGGAAAGTTCAGCGAGGTCTACGTTAGAATTGGACCACATTGCTAGAATTGGGATTATGCAAAATGGTCTTCCAGTTCAGTTTCCAGTCAATTCTCTTCTAGTTCTCATCCAGTTAAGTTTTTAAAAAATGGTTTTGTTGTCATGCTCACATTTCTTTCCAATTGTTCGAAGTTTCTAACCAGTCCAAAAAAATGGCATTAAGGATGTTAAGTCTTTTCCAACAAAAAACAGAAATTACTGGTGACACTCATTCGGTTTGGCAGCATCTGTGGAGAAAAAGCAGAGTTAACATTTCAAGACCAGTGACTCTTCAGAAGTCTTTTCCTTGCTGGCTACAAGGAATACATCACCTTTTGTCATGTCTATGAGGTGTGAAAAGAGGTCATGAATTGTGTTAAAGCTATACCTTATTTATTTTGTTAAAATAAACTTTGCCAGACTAAAACATAGCTGTCACTGTTCACATAGTACACATTGACCATAATTTCTTGAAGGATTCCAATTTGCAATTGCTCAGACTTCTTCATTCTGGAAAGTCATAGCCTTACATTCTGCGTACCTTGCAGTCCATATACCGGCAGACTTGATATTCAGCCAGTTTGAACAAATGGTAGCTATAGACGCACAATATGCCTGAAATAATGGCTCTCTAAATATCTGATACAAAGAAACAATAGATTTACCAGGGGCATAGAAGCTTAGTTTGAGGAGGTGCTAATATTCTCCTTCTTCTCCTTAGGTGGTTGATGGACCTCTGGCTTCTCTGGTGGTTAGTGATTTCTGGACTGCTTGCATCCTTCTGGTAAGGATCTACTTACTGTTAACATCAGTCTGCTTTGAATCTGGGGTCTAACATCATAGCCAACCTCCATACTGAGCAAAGCCTGCCTCAAGATTCAAATTCTTTGAAGCTTAGTTTATAGAAGAAATGTTACATTGACCTGAAAAGTGAACAAACATCAACTTGCTGCGTCTCTGTCAATATCAAAAGGAGTTGTTTTATTTGTTTCTTCCTTGTATCTTCATGTGTTTTGTGACAAAAATCTCTTGCATTTTAATGCACAACAAAAATTCTATTTTCTAAAAATCAAGAGAGTTTGTTGCTGGTAATTTTGCTACCATACCCAACTTCCACAAAGGCTCTACCACTCCCTCAATCCTCTGCAACATCTTCTCAACTTGCTCTTACCCATTACAGCCCCCTGACATTGCTAACTCTGTGTGTCCTCTGCATTGTCAACTCACCCAGGATATCGCTCCAACTGCTTGGGTAGCACAGTGGCTCAGTGGTTAGCACTGCTGCATCACAGCACCAGGGACCTGGTGGGTCATCTGGTTAAAATGTTTGCAGGTGACACGAAGATTGGTGGAGTTGTTGATAGTGCTAACAATTGTGAAAGGATATAGACAGATTGGTGACTTGGGGACAGAAATGGCAGATAGAGTTTAATCCAGGCAAACTTGAGATGATGCATTTTGGAGGATCAAATTTAGGTGTGAATTATACTCTAAATAGCAGAAACCTTAGGAACATTAACATACAGACAGATCTGGGCATGCAGGTCCACAGTTCCCTAGAAGTGGTAACACAGGTGGCCAAAGTGTTGAAGAAGGCACATGGCACGCTTGCCTTCGTCAGCTGGGGCATGGAATACAAGAGTTGGCAAACCATGTTGCAGCTTCCTAAAACCCTTGTTAAGACACATTAGGAGTATGTATGCAATTTTGGTCACCACACTACCAGAAGGATGTGGAAGCTTTGGAGGGAGTACAAAGAAGGTTCAAGGGTCTAGGCCCGAAACGTCAAGCTTTCCTGCTCCTATGATGCTGCTTGGCCTGCTGTGTTCATCCAGCCCCACACCTTGTTATCTCGGATTCTCCAGCATCTGCAGTACCTTTTATCTCTTAAAAAGACTAGGATTGTTTTCACTGGAAAGACGGCAGCTGAGAGGAGATCTGATAGAGGTCTACAAAATTATGAGAGGCATAGATAGGATAGATAGTCAGAGGCTTTTTTCCATGGTTGAAGCTTCAATTACAAGGGGGCATAGGTTCAAGGTGAGAGGGAGAAGGTTTAAGGGGAAATGTGTGAGGGAAGCTTTTTCACACAGACTATAGTAGGAGCCTGGAATGCGCTGCCAGAAGAGGTGGTGGAAGCAGGCACGTTGGTGACACTGAGGAGGCATTGGGAAGGGCAGAAGTTTTTTTTTTCTTTTACAATTTCGATGGGGCATGATCAGCACAGGCTTGGAGGGGCCTGTTCCTGTGGTGTACTTCTCTCTCGCTTTTTTTTTTGTTCTTTTTGACATAAACTGTATTTACTTCATACCGTCTAGAAAGCAGCCTGTCCTATCCTTTATCAGTCCAGAATGAGTAACCTCACACTTGGAGGAAAATGAGTGACGGTGCTGTTACACTCAGTGGAGACCATAGAATCCCTACAATGTGGAAAGGGGACATTCAGACCATTGAATCTGCACTATTATCGAACAAGCATCCCACCCAAACCCAATCCCATGCCTCTACCCCATAACTCTGCATTTACCATAGCTAATTAACCAAACCTATACATCCCTGGACACTATAGACAATCTGACATGACCAATCCATCTAACCTGCACATCTTTGGACTATGGGAGGAAACCAGAGCATCTGATGAAAATCCATGCAGACATGGGGACAATGTAGAAACGGTTATCAAAGGCAGAAATTGTATCCAGGTCCCTGTAGCTGATGAAGAAAATCATGCCATGTGCCTTCTTAAAAACCTTGGCCACCTGTGTTACCACTTTTGGGGAACTGTGGACCTGCACACCCAGAGCTGTCTGTATGTTAATGTTCCTAAGGCTTCTGCTATTTAGAGTGTAATTCACACCTAAATTTGATCCTCCAAAATGCATTATCTTCGGTTTGCCTGGATTAAACTCCATCTGCCACTTCTGTCCCCAAGTCACCAATCTGTCTATATCCTATTGTATCCATTCACAACTGTTGGCACTATCAACAACTCCTCCAATCTTCGTGTCATCTGCAAATGTTCTAACCAGATGACCCACATTTTCCTCCAGATCATTCATATACACTACAACAACAGAGGACCTAAAACTGATCCCTGTGGAACACCACTAATTACTAGTTTCCATTCTGAAGAACACCCTTCCACTGTTACCCTCTAGCTTCTGTGACCAAGGCAGTGTTGTATCCATCTAGTCAGCCCACCCCGAATCCCATGTAATTTTAGTTTTTGTACCAATTTGCCACATGGGACTTTATCAAATGCCTTACTAAAGTCCACATAAATTGTATCCAGAGCCCTTCCCTCATCAATTATCTTTGTCACCCCTTCAAAAAATTGAATCAGATTGGTGAGACATGATCTTCCCCTTACAAAACCATGATGCCTGTCACTAACTAGTTTGTTTTCTTCTAAATATGCATTTATATTGTCCATGAATATCTTTTCCAAGACCTTCCCCACCACTGATGTCTGGCTCAACTGCTTATAATTTTTGGATTATCCTCCTTCCTTCCTTAAACAAGGGAACAATGTTGATTAATCTCTAGTCCTCTGGAACCTCGCCTGTGGCCAAAGTGGATGTGAAGATGTCTGCTAATGCCCCAGCTACTTCTTTGCTTACATCTCGGTAACTTGGGATAGATACCATTTGGCCCTGGGGATTTGTCTATCTTAATGCAATTTAGAATAGCCAAAACTCCCTCTTTCAATATATTGACATTCTCTAGAGTATTCACACATTCATCCCTGACCTCAACGTCAGTCATGTCCTTCTCCTAGGTGAATACTGATACAAAATATTCATTAAGGCTCTCTCCTATTTCCTGTGGCATCACGCATAACTTCCCTCCTTTTGGCCTTGACTGGGCCTGCTCTTTCCCTTGCTATCCTCGTTCTTCTAACATATGCATAAAAGCCATCTGATTCTCCTTGATCCTGTTTGCTGAAGACATTTTATTCCATGTTTAAGTTCCTTCCTAATTTCTTTGTAATCCTCAAGGGCTTCATTAGTTAGTAGCTGCCTAGACGTATCGTATGCTTCCTTTTTTTCCTTTTGACTAAGCTTACAATTTCCCTTGTCATCCATGGTTCCTGAATCCTGACATTCTTATCCTTCAGTTTTGCAAGGATATACATGTCTTGCACTTTAATAAACTGGTCTTTAAAAGCCTCCCACATGTCAGATGTAGATTTGCCCTCAAATAACTGCTCCCAATCCACATTCCCCAGTTCCTGTCTAATTTGGATGTAAATGTTGAAAGAGATGTGGGGATTCAGTTGCATAGATCGTTATAATGTCACAACCAGATACAGGAAATAACCAAGGAAGGTAATGGAATGCTGACCTTTATTTCTGGACAACTGGAGTACAAGGATGGAGAATTTATGATTCAATAATACAAAACCCTGGTTAGAGTCCACTTGGAGTACTGTGAACAGATTTGGGAACTACACTTTTTAGGAAGGCTTTATTGTCCTTGGATGTTTACAAAGCAAGTTTACAGGAATGATGCCTGGATTTCAGCAGTTAAGCTATGATAGGAAATTATACAAATCAGGCCTGTTTTCTCTAGAATTTAGAAGTTTAAGGGGTGATTTGAAAGTCTTCAAGATAGTAACAGGAAAGACATGGTAGATAAACAAACTATTTCTACTGGTTGAGGACTCTGGAACAAGGAGACATGTCTGAGAATTAGGACCAGACTGTTCAGGTCTACATACAAAGAGTGATAGATGTTTGGAACTCTCTTCCCCAAATGACAGTGGATGCTGGACAAATGTTAATTTTAAATATGACGTAGATGCATTTTTGTTATGCAAAGTTATTAAGGGATATGGGCTAAAGGCACGATACAGGGAGTTAGGACAGAGATTGGCCATGAAACTTGTTGAATGGTGGAACAGGCTTGAAGGGATGAATGGCCTACTTCTGCTCCTATGTTTCGATGTTTCTTTCTCTCCCTCTCTTTTCAGAAGGAAAACAGCCCATAACAGGGCTGAAAGATGGACAATGATCTATCTGACGTTTGGGTCCTCACTCCTTATGGGGAGAGGATCCCAACTCTGACTGCCCTGAGCAGGGCCTGGACTAGTATCAGAGGCTGCCCTTTGCTTATTGTGCAAAGACTCTCTGAGCAAAGGCTATTCCTTTTGACTGATTGTGGCTTGCTGACAACCATAACAAGCTTCCTGGCTTTGTGATTGTGCTAAGCAGCCTGGGAAGCCAGCAGTAATATTAGCCTGATATCACTAGCTGCGGAGGCAACATATATAAAGGCAAGGCAAGACAATGCAAGCCAGTAATATCGTGAGCATCCAGGTAGGCTCAGAGTGAGTGAGTGCGTTGACAATCGGTAAAGAGCCTGGAGATGTAGCCTGGTCCATGAGCTGGATGCATGACCTTGCTGCTGCCTTACAAATGATAGGTGTCAATGCAGGCTGAGGTACAGAACTGAAGAGCAGATTGGAGATGTGCCAAGAGGGTTTTTAAGAGACTGGCATGTTTTGTAAGTCAATGTCCATGATGTGGGTTGTGGGGTCGGTTCCCATAGTGTTTACCCTTTGATGTTGTTGCTTGGTTTCCAACACAGAGCTGACTCTCTGAGTTGAATTTGCCAGGTTCTCACTTTGATTTCCTCTTTTAATTTTTCCTGACATTGGGCTTGTTTGCCAAGTTTGGTAAGGTGGAGGTCTGAATAGTAACAAGGTTAGTTGCAGTATTACAAGACATTTAACAATCAATAGGCCAGGCAGCATCAGACGAGCAGGAAAGTTGACATTTTGGATCGGGACCCTTACCCAAAATGTCATCTTTCCTGCTCATCTGATACTGCCAAGCCTGCTGTGCTCCTCCAGCTCCAAACTGTTATCTTTGACGCCAGCAATGGCAGTTCTTACTATCTGATTTAACAATCAATAATGACCGTCAACTGGTTTCTCACTCACCACACCACACCACTTACAAAAAGCACAAATTATGGGGTGAGATGTTCTCAACATCCAGATGTGCCTCAAGGTATCTGTCACTAGGTTCTACCATTTATCTTATCATACCCGACTTCACTCTGACCTCTATGAGATTCTACCCTAAATGTCCATAATACCTCCAACGTTAACACCAGTCTGAGAAAATTCTGGAACTTGGAGCTAACAGTAATTCAAAATCTAAAGGAAAATGGCAAGTTGTGCAAGAGAAAACCTCAAGGTTTTTGAGAAGGTGCATAGCTCGTGTTAGTGATGTGGTTGTTGACTTGCTCGCCAAGTTGGTAAGTTTGTTTGCATACTAGTGGTTGGTATATGGGGTCTCTCTCGAATTCCTGGAGGCCTGATACTCTAACCAGAACTCCATTAACGAACATGTAGAGCTGGACCCCATATACCAACCACTTAGAAACAAATCTGGAAGTGATGCCACCCAGCAAACAGAAACACAAATAGCAAGCAGGATGGAACACCAACACCTCACCAGAGGTTCACTGATGATGTTACCTAGTATGGTGACAAAACATCTGCAAACAAACTTGCCAGCTCAACAAGCAAGTCAACAAAAACAAAGGAAACCTGATGAGGATGCAGAAGATATGGACCTAAAACTGCAGATGTTGAAAATCTGAAACAAAAACAGAAATTGCTGGAGAAATGCAGCAGTCCTGGCAGCATTTGTGGAATAAAGCAGACTCAGCTTTTCATTTTCAGTGACCTATCTTCAGAACAGATTTCAGTTCAGAAAAGGTGGCATAAATGCTGAAGACAGGGTGGGAGCAGTGGGCTAGAGGGGAGCTGTAAACAGCAGGTAGGAATAGAGACTAGAGAGAATGAACAGTAGTTGGCTAAAGGAATAAGTAATGATGAACTGGGGAGAAAGACACCGTCAGTGGGTTGCCACCACCGGACACATATTTCCATCTTCTTCCATCCCTTGTCATTCATCCGCAGGGATTGTTCCTTCCATGAGATATTGGTCTACTCCTCCTTCATTCCCAATACTCCCATGCAATAGCAGAAGATGTGACATCTGCCCATTTACTTCTTTCCTCCTAACCGTCCAAGGCCTCATATACACCTTCTAGGTGAAGCAACAATTCATCTGCATTTTGATCAATCTAATGCACAGTATTCACTCCTCATAATGTGGTATCCTCTACATTGGGGATGCTAAACATAGACTGGGCGATGGCTTTGTGGAACACTTAAATCTGGCTGCAACAAAGAGCCTGAGCTTCGAGTTGTCCACCATTTCAACATACCACCTTGTTCCATGGCCAACAGTTCTAACTCAGACTTGCTGCAGTATTCCAGTGAGGTTCAGCTCAAACTCGAACAAGATCTCATTTGTTGCTTGGGGACCCTGTCACTTTCAGGACTTATTGTACTTGATATTAATTTCAGGGCCTGAGCACCTTTCTCCATGTCCTTCACCCACCCTACACCCCTTATTATCACATGGGCTGCTTTCATCACAGCCAACCCATTCTTATTCACTAATGTCTCCCAATAGCAGCTTTATGTTTTCCCTAGCTCACCGCTATCAATTATTTTGTCTTCCTAATGCTTGTTAGAACATAGAACAGTACAGCACAGGTAGACCCTTTGGCCCACCATGTTTGTGCCAACCAGGAAGCCAATTCTAATCTAATCCTACCTGCCTGCACATGGTCTGTATCCCTCTACTTTCTGATATAGGGTCACAACCCAATAAATCAATTTTCCTGCTCCTCTGCTGTCTGACCTGCTGTGTTCCTCCAGCTCCACACTGTCTTGACTCTGACTCCAGCATCTGCAGTTCTTGTTATCTCCATCTATTTCCTGTCTATTCATGAGCCTGTCAAAATGCCTCTTAACTATTGCTATCGTGTCTGCTTCTATGACCTTGCCTGGCAATATTTCCCAGGTACCCACAACGTCTGTGTAAAAAGCTTCCCTCGCACATCTCCTTTAAATTTTACCACTGCCATCTTAAACCTATAATCGAATATGTGTTAGTTAGGTGGATGTGACATGCTAAGTTACCCCTTAGTGTCTTGGGCTGTGCAAGCTAAGTGGATTAGCCATGGTAAATGCAGGATCAGGGAGATAGAATGGGGAGCTGGGTCTGGGTAGGGTACTCTTGAGGATCAGAATACCTTGATGGGCTAAATGGCCTCTTTCCACACTGTCGTGATTCTATGATTCTTTGATTCTATGTCCCTTGGTTACTGACATTTCCACCCTGGGAAAAATACTTTGACTATTCACCCTATCCATGCCTCACATAATTTTATACACTTCTATCAGATTGCTGCTCAACCTTCAATGTTCAAGTAAAAACAAACAAAGTCTGTCCAACTCTTCTCATAGTTAATACATTCCAATCCAGACAATATCCTGGTAAACTTCTTTTGTACCCCCTCCAACACCTCCACATGCTTCCTATAGTCATGGCAAGATCTGTACACAATACTCCAAAGGAGATAGCAAGAACTGAAGATGCTGGAAGTCCGAGTCAATACGGTGTGGAACTGGAGGAACACAGAAGATCAGGCAGCATCAGAGGAGCAGGAAAGTCATCGTTTTTGGTTGGGACCCTTCATCAGGACTGGGGAGGGGAAAGGGAGCTCAGAAATAAATAGAGAGAAGAGGGTGGGGTAGGAGTGAGGTAGGTTGGATGGTGATAGATGAATGTAGATAGGGAGTTGTGGACACTGGTCAATGGGAAGGGTGGGGCGTATAGGTGAGAAGGAAGATGGACAGGTTGTGTCAGGTCAAGGAGGTGGGGATGAGAGGGAGGGCTGAATTGGAATGAACCTGGTCACCGAGTCTGCACTTGGTCTCGCCGATGTAGAGGAGACAACACCAGGGGCAACGGGTGCAATAGACCAGGTTAGATGATATACAGATGAATCCCTGTTGGATTTGGAATGAGTCAGTGATCGATTCGTGGAGCACCTGCGCTCTACGCTCCAATCAACACCACCTTCTAGTTGGCAGCCATTTCAACTCCTCCTCCCACTCCCTCAGCGACATGTCCATCCTGGGCCTCCTCCAATGTCACAATGAGGCCACACGTAAACTGGGGGAACAACACATTATATTCCGCCTCAGGACCTTACAGCCAAATGGCCTTAACATAGAATTCACTCACTTCAAAATGTCCCCACCTAAGGCTTCATCCCATGTCCAGCCCCCTCTCTCTCATCCCCGCCTCCTTGACCGGACACAACCTGTCCAATTTCCTTCCCACCAGCCACCCCACCCTTCCCAATGACCAATCTCCACAACTCCCTACCTGCATCTATCTATCACCATCCAACCTACCTTCCTCCAGCCCCACCCCACTCGCTCTATTTATTTCTGAGCTCCCTTTCCCCTCCCCAGTCCTAATGAAGGGTCCCAATCTGAAATATTGACTTTCCTGCTCCTCTGATGCTGCCTGACCTGCTCTGTTCCTCCAACTCCACACTGTATCGACAACACTCCAAATATGGCCAACCTGAAGTTTTATACAACTGCAACATGAATCTCTAACTTTTATGCTCAATTCCCCAACCAATGAAAGTATGTCCATTACCTCCCTATCTATTTCTGTTGCCTCTTTCAGGGAGCTTAAAGTTATAGTTATATTGCATTGAAACAGACCCTCAGTCCAACGTGTCCATGCCAGCCTGATATCCTAAATTGACCTAGTCCTACTTGCCTGCATTTGGTCCATTTCCTTCTAAACTCTTCCCATTCATATACCCACGCAGATGCCTTTTAAATGATGCAATTGCACTCGCCTCCACCACATCCTCTGGCAGCTTGTTCCATACAGAGATTACCCGTTGTGCGAAAATGTTACCTTTTCGGGCCCTAGTTAAATCTATTCCCACTAAACCTTAAACTTATGCCCTCTCGTTTTGGACTTGCTTAGCCTGGAAAAAGACCTTGGCTATTCACCCTAACTATGCCCCTCATGATTTGATAAACCTCTGTAAGTTCACCCCTCAGCCTCCAACACTCCAGCCTGTTCAGCCTCTCCCTATAGCTCAAGCCCTCCAGTCCCAGCAACATTCTCGCAGATCTCTTCTGCGCCCTTTCAAGTAATACAACATCCTTCCTATAGAAGGGTGACCATAAATATATGCATTATTCCAACAGTAGCCTCACTAGTGTTCTATACAGATACTGCATGACATCCCAACTCCTATACTCAATGCACCAACCAATGAAAACAAACATGCCAAATGCCTTCTTCACCACTTTGTCTACCAGCTATACTACTTTCAAGGAACACCTGAACCCTTATATCTCTTTGTTCAGCAACACTCCCCAGGGCCCTAACATTCACTGTAAAGGTCCTGCCTTGATTTGCCTTACCAAAATGCAGCACCTCAAATTTATCTAAATTAAGCTCAAAAGCCATGCTTGGCCCAATCAATCAGGGTCTCATTCTACACTGAGATAACTTTCATCGCTGTGCACTATACTATCAATTTTGGTATCATCTGCAAACTTACTAACTATACTTCCTATATTCAAGTCATTTATATAAATGATGAAAAGCACTGGACCCAGCACCAATCCATGCAGTATACCACTGGTGCAGGCCTCCAGTCAAAAAAAACTCTCCACCACCTTCTGTCTCCTTCCTTCAAGCCAATTTTATATCCAATTGGCTAACTTCCCCCTGAATTCCATGTGATATAATCTTGCCAATCAGTCTACGATGTGGAATTTTGTTGAATGCCTTGACAACATCTACTATTCTGCCTCCATCAATCATCTTTGAGTTTTTTTTGAAGCAGTTACAATCAAGTTAGTGAGACATGATTTCCCATGTGCAAAGCCATGTTGTCTATCCCTAATTAGTCATTGCCTTTCCATATGCATGTAAATGCTGTCCCTCCGAATCCCCTCCAACAACTTACTACTGACATCAGGCTCACTGGTCAATAGGACAAAGAACAAAGAAAATTACAGCACAGGAACAGGCACTTCGGCCCTCCAAGCCTGCGCCGATCCAGATCCTCTGTCTAAACCTGTCATCTATTTTCTGAGGGTCTGTATCCCTTTGCTCCCTGTCCATCCATGTACCTGTCCAGATACATCTTAAAAGACACTAACGTGTCTGCGTCTACCACCTCCGCTGGCAATATGTTCCAGGCACCCACCACCCTCTGCGTAAAGAACTTTCCACGCATATCTCCTGTAAACTTTCCTCCTCTCACTTTAAACTCATGACCCCAAGTAATTGAGTCCCCCATTCTGGGGAAAAAGCTTCTTGCTATCCACCTTGTCTATACCCCTCATGATTTTGTAGACCTCAATCAGGTCCCCCGTCAATCTCCGTCTTTCTAATGAAAATAATCCTAGTCTACTCAACCTTTCTTCATAGCTAGCACCCTCCATACCAGGCAATATCCTGGTGAACCTCCTCTGCACCCTCTCTAAAGTACCCACATCCTTTTGGTAATGTGGCGACCAGAACTGTATGCAGTACTCTAAATGTGGCCAAACCAAAGTCTTACACAACTGTAACATGACCTGCCAACTCTTGTACTCAATACCCCGTCCAATGAAGGAAAGCATGCCCTTTGCCTTCTTGACCACTCTATTGACCTGCGTTGCCACCTTCAGGGAACAATGGACCTGAACACCCAGATCTCTCTGTACATCAATTTTCCCCAGTACTTTTCCATTTACTGTATAGTGTATACTGTACTCTTGAATTAGATCTTTCAAAATGCATCACCTCGCATTTGCCCGGATTGAACTCCATCTGCCATTTATCTGCTCAACTCTCCAATCTATCCATATTCTGCTGTAATCTCTAACAGTCCCCTTCACTATCTGCTACTCCACCAATCTTCGTGTCATCTGCAAACTTACCAATCAGACCACCTATACCTTCTTCCAAATCATTTACGTATATCACAAACAACAGTGGTCCCAGCACAGATCCCTGTGGAACACCACTGGTCACAGGTCTCCAATTTGAGAAACCCCCTTCCACTACTACTCTCTGTCTCCTGTTGCCTAGCCAGTTTTTTATCCATCTAGCTAGCACACCCTGGACCCCAGGCAACTTCACTTTCTCCATCAGCCTGCCATGGGGAACCTTATCAAATGCCTTACTGAAGTCCATGTATATGACATCTACAGCCCTTCCCTCATCAATCAACTTTGTCACGTCCTCAAAGAATTCTATTAAGTTGGTAAGACATGACCTTGCCTGCACAAAACCATGTTGTCTATCACTGATTTTCTTCCATTTTCTTCCAAATGAGAATAAATCCTATCCCTCAGTATCTTCTCCAGCAGCTTCCCTACCACTGACGTCAGGCTCACCGGTCGATAATTACCTGGACTATCTCCGCTACCCTTCTTAAACAAGGGGACAACATTAGCAATTCTCCAGTCCTCCGGGACCTCACCCGTGTTTAAGGATGCTGCAAAGATATCTGTTAAGGCCCCGGATATTTCCTCTCTCGCTTCCGTCATTAACCTGGGATAGATCCCATCAGGACCTGGGGACTTGTCCACCTTAATGCCTTTTAGGATACCCAACACTTCCTCCCTCCTTATGCCGACTTGACCTAGAGTAATCAAACATCTATCCCTAACCTCAACATCCGTCATGTCCCTCTCCTTGGTGAATACCGATGCAAAGTACTCGTTAAGAATGTCACCCATTTTCTCTGACTCAGCGCATAACTTTCCTTCTTTGCCTTAAGTGGGCCAATCTTTTCTCTAGTTACCCTCTTGCTCTTTATATATGAATAAAAGGCTTTGGGATTTTCCTTAACCATGTTTGCTAAAGATATCTCATGTTCCCTTTTAGCCCTCTTAATTCCTCGTTTCAGATTCGCCCTACATTCCGATATTCTTCCAAAGCTTCGTCTGTCTTCAGTCGCCTAGACCTTATGTCTGCTTCCTTTTTCCTCTTAGCTGGTCTCACAATTTCACCTGTCATCCATGGTTCCCTAATCTTGCCATTTCTATCCCTCATTTTCACAGGAACATGTCTCTCCTGCACGCTAATTAACCTCTCTTTAAAAGCCTCCCACATATCACATGTGGATTTACCTTCAAACAGTTTCTCCCAATCTATATTCCCCAGATCCTGCCGAATTTTAGTATAGTTGGCCTTCCCCCAGTTTAGAACTCTTCCTTTAGGACCACTCTCATCTTTGTTCATGAGTATTGTAAAACTTACAGAATTGTGGTCATTATTTCCAAAGCAGTCCCCTACTGTAATTTCAACCACCTGGCTGGGCTCATTCCCCAACACCAAGTCCAGTGTGGCCCCTTCCCGAGTTGGACTAAATACATATTGCTCTAGAAAACCCTCCTGGATGCTCCTTACGAATTCTGCTCCATCTTGACCCCTAACACTAAGTGAATCCCAGTCAATGTTGGGAAAATTGAAATCTCCCATCACCACCACACTGTTGCTCCGACACCTTTCCGTAATCTATTTACATATTTGTACCTCTATCTCTTGCTCGCTGTTGGGATGCCTGTAGTACAGCCCCAACATTGTTACTGCTCCCTTCCTATTTCTGAGTTCTACCCATATTGCCTCACTGCTCGAGTCCTCCATAGTGCCCTCCTTCAGTACAGCTGTGATATCGTCTTTGACCAGTAATGCAACTCCTCCACCCCTTTTACCTCCCTCTCTATCTTGCCTGAAGCATCGATATCCTGGGACATCTAGTTGCTAATCACGCCCTTCCCTCAACCAAGTCTCAGTAATAGCAATAACATCATACTCCCAGGTACCGATCCAAGCCCTAAGTTCATCTGCCTTATCTACTACACTTCTCGCATTAAAACAAATGCACCTCAGACCACTTGTCCCTTTGTGTTCATCATCTGCTCCCTGCCTACTCTTCCCTTTAGTCTCGCTGACTCCATTATCTAGTTCCCTACAGGCTTTAGTTACTACCTCCTTTCTGTCCAATAACCTGTCCAATATTTGGTTCCCATCCCCCTGCCACATTAGTTTAAACCCTCCCGCACAGCGTTAGCAAAAGCACCCCCAGGGACATTGGTTCCAGTCCGGCCCAGGTCTAGACCGTCCAATTTGTAATAGTCCCACCTTCCCCAGATCCGGTCCCAATGTCCCAAAAATCTGAACCCCTCCCTCCTGCCCCATCTCTCAAGCCATGCATTCATCCTGGATATTCTTTCATTTCTGCTCTGACTAGCATGTGGCACTGGTAGCAATCCTGAGATTACTACCTTTGAGGTCCTACTTTTTAACTTGGCTCCTAACTCCCTAAATTCTGCTTGTAGGACCTCATCCCGTTTTCTACCTATATCATTGGTGCCTATATGCACCATGACAACTGGCTGTTCACCACTGCCCAAATAAATGCAGGCCGCTCCCGCTCGAGGTAAGCTTTTTAAAGTGGGAAAGCTTACCTTCCTGGCA
This sequence comes from Ginglymostoma cirratum, assembly GCA_024137785.1. Taxonomy (NCBI): domain Eukaryota; kingdom Metazoa; phylum Chordata; class Chondrichthyes; order Orectolobiformes; family Ginglymostomatidae; genus Ginglymostoma; species Ginglymostoma cirratum. The sequence continues at coordinate 36,984,295 of JAHRHZ010000024.1, read as the reverse complement.
GCCTCCTGGTTCTCTCGCTCTTTCGCTCTCTCGAAAATGCAGTTTCCTGGCTTTTCCTTATCACCAGTCTTAAATAATGGCACCACATTGGCCAAAATGCAGACTTCCAGTACCTCATCCATGGCCATTGATAATACAAGTATCTCAGCAAGGGGCCCTAGCTTCCCACAAAGATCCATCTGCATATCAATACTCCATAAGATTCTGCCATTTACTGTAAACTTTCCTCTCGCATTTTCCTCCAAAAACGAATCGGCTCACACTAGTCCAGATTAAACTTCATCTGCCATTTCTCCACCCAACTTGCCAACTGCTCTGTTTTTTGATAACCTTCCCTACTATCCATATCTCCATCAATTTTCATGTTGTCTGCAAATTTACAAGTGATAAGAACATAAGAACTAGTAGCAGGAGTCGGCCATCCGGCCCCTTGAGCCTGCACTGCCATTCAATAAGATCATGGCTGATCTTTTTGAGACTCAGATCCACTTACCCGCCCGCACACCATTACCCTTAATTCCTTTACCTTTCAAAAATTTATCTAGCCTTGCCTTAAACATATTCAGTGAGGTAGCTTCAACCGCTTCACTGGACAGGGAGTTCCACAGATTCACAACCCTTTGGGTGAAGAAGTTCCTCCTGATCTCAGTCCTATATCTGCTTCCCTTTTATTTTGAGGCTATGCCCCCTAGTCCTAGTTTCACCTGCTAGTGGAAACAACGTCCCTGCCTCCACCTTATCTATTCCCTTCATAATCTTATGTTTCTATAAGAGCTCCCCTCATTCTTCTGAACTCCAATGAGTATAATCCCAGTCTACTCAGTTGCTCCTCATAATCCAACCCTCTCAACTCTGGAATCAACCGAGTGAATCTCATCTGCACCCCCTCCAGTGCTAGTTTATCCCTTCTCAAGTAAGGAGACCAAAACTGCACACAGTACTCCAGGTGTGGCCTCACCAGGACCCTATACAGCTGCAGCATAGCCTCCCTGTTTTTAAACTCCCCTCCAGCAATGACCAACAAAATTCCATTTGCCTTTTTAATTACCTGCTGCACCTGCAATCCTACTTTTAGCGATTCATGCACAAGGAAACCCAAGTCTCTTTGCACAGCAGCATGCTGCAATTTTTTTTTTCCATTTAAAACATAGTCCATTTTGCTGTTATTTCTACCAAAATGGATGACCTCACACATATCAACATTGTACTCCATCTGCCAGACCTTTGCCCATTCACTTAGACTATCTATATCCCTCTGTAGACTTTCAGTGTCTTCTGTACACTTTGCTCTACCACTCATCTTAGTGTCATCTGCAAATTTTGACACACCACACTTAGTCCCCAACTCCAAATCATCTATGTAAATTGTAAACAATTGCGGTCCCAACACTGATCCCTGAGGTACACCACTAGCAACTGACCGCCAACCAGAAAAACACCCATTTACCCCTACTCTTTGTTTTCTACTGGTCAACCAATCCTCTATCCATGCCAATACATTTCCTGTAATACCGTGCAACTTTATCTTATGTAGCAGCCTTTGGTGTGGCACCTTGTCAAATGCCTTCTGGAAATCCAGATACACTACATCCACAGGTTCCCCATTGTCCACCATGCAAGTAATGTCCTCAAAAAAATTTCCACCAAATTAGTTAAACATGACCTACCCTTCATGAACCCATGCTGGGTGTTCCCAATGGGACAATTTATATCCGGATGTCTTGCTATTTCTTCCTTAATGATAGGTTCAAGCATTTTCCCCACTACCGAAGTTAAGCGAACTGGCCTATAGTTACTTGCTTTTTGTCTACTTCCTTTTTTAAACAGTGGTGTCACATTGGTTGTTTTCTAATCTGCGGGAACCACCCCAGAGTCCAGTGAATTTTGGTACATAATTACTAGTGCGTTTGGTATTTCCCCCACCACCTCTTTTAGTGCCCTGGGATGCATTTCATCAGGGCCAGGAGACTTGTCTACCTTTAGCCCCATTAGCTTGCCCAGCACTGCCTCCTTAGTGATAATGATAGTTTCTAGATCCTCACCTGCTATAACCTTCTTGCCATCAGTTTTCGGCATGTTTATTTGTGTCTTCCACTGTGAAGACCGACACAAAGTAACTGTTTAATGCCTTGGCCATTTCCTCATTCCGAGTTACTAAATCGTCCTTCTCATCCTCTAAACGACCAATGTTTACCTTCGCCACTCTTTTACAATTTACTTATTTATAGAAACTTTTGCTGCCTGTTTTTATATTCTGAGCTAGTTTACTCTCATCTAGCTTACTTTTGTTTATAACTTTATTTTTGTGGCTTTCTGTTGGCCTTTAAAGATTTCCCAGTCTACCAGTTTCCCACTACTCTTTGCTTTTTTGTATGTGCTTTTTTTTCAATCTGATACTTCCCTTTTATTTCCTTAGACATCCATGGCTGACTAGCTCTCTTTTCCTACAGTTCTTCCTTAATACTGGAATATAATTCTGCTGAGCACTGTGGAAAAATCGTTTTGAAAGTCCTCCACTGTTCCTCAATTGACCCACCATAAAGGTTTTGCTCCCATTTTACCTTAGCTAACTCCTCCTTCATCCCATCATAGTCTCCTTTGTTTAAGCACAGGACATTGGTACTGGATTTACTCTTCTCTCGCTCCATCTGTATTTTAAATTCGACCGTACTGTAATCGTTCCTTCTGAGAGGATCCCAAACAGTGAGATCATTAATTATTCCTGTCTCATTACACAGGACTAGATCTAGGATAGCTTGCTCCCTCGTAGGTTCCATTACATATTGTTCAAGGAAATTATCACGGATGCATTCTATGAAACCCTCCTCAAGGCTGCTATGACCGATCTGGTTTGACTAATCGATATCTAAATTAAAATCCCCCACGATAATTGCTGTACCATTTTTCCATGCTTCAGTTATTTCTATGTTTATTGCCTGCCCCACCATGATATCACTATTTGGTGGCCTATAGACCACACCTGTCAGTGACGACTTCTCCCTGCTATTCACAATTTCCACCCAAATGGATTCAACCTTTTGTTCAGTAGAACCTATATCATCTCTCAGTACTGCCCTGATATCATCTTTAAAAATCAGAGCAACACCAATTCTCTTACCTTCCTGTCTGTCCTTCCGAACAGTTTGATACCCCTGGATATTTAACTCCCAGTCATGTCCATCCTGCAACCATGTCTCTGTAATGGCCACTAAATCATACCCATTTGCCATGATTTGCGCCATCAACTCATCCACTTTATCTGAATGCTTGGAGCATCCAAAACAAAGTGCCCTTATGCCAGTTTTTGCACCTTCTTTTTGGGTCCTATCACCTCCATTAGTAACAGCTTTTGAGTTCTCCTTCCCTTTAACTTTTTTTCTAATTTTCAATGGAGTTGAAGCTTCCTTGTCACCTGCCAACCTGCTGCTTTGCCTTGCATTAATTGTTATACTCCCTGTATGTTCACTCCTCCCTTTTCCCCTACTACTAGTTTAAAGTCCTATTGACCACCCCATTTACCCTTTTCGCCAAAACACTGGACCTGACCCTGTTCAGGTGGACTCCATCCCAGAGGTATAGATCCCTCCTATCCCAGAACTGATGCCAGTCCCCCAACAAAGGGAAACCCTCTCTCCCACACCACTCTTTTAGCCACGCGTTTACTTCCCTGATCCTCACCTCCCTATGCCAATTTGCACGTGGCTCGGGCAGCAATCCAGAGATTATAACCCTTGAAGACCTTTTTTTTAATTTTGTTCCTAGCTTTTCATAACCCCGAAACAACAGGTCTTTTTTCCTAGTCCTGCCTATGTTGTTGGTACCTATGTGGACCACAACCGGATCCTCCGTCTCCCTGTCTAGTATCCTCTCAAGCCGGTCAGAGATGTCTCCACCCTGGCACTGGGCAGGCAACACACCATGCGGGATTCTCTATCCTTCTTGCAAAGGATACTGTCTATCCCCCTGATGATGGAATCCCCTACAACTACAATCTGTCCTTTAGCTTCCACCCTCTTGAATGGCTTTCTGAACCATGGTGCCACGGTCAGTAGACTTGTCCTTCCTGCAGCCCTGTTCCTCATCCACACATGGAGCAAGTGCCTCATACCTGTGGGGCAATGTCAAGGGCTGCTGCTCCTGTGTTCCTGTCTGCAGTGTCCCTCTACTTGCCTCACTTGCAGTCACACACTGCTGTCCCTGGCCACTGATCAAATTAACATTAGTTAATCTACTAGGTGTGACTGCCTCCTGGAACACAGCATCCAGATATCTCTCCTCCTCCCCCGCACCCCACCCCACCCCGGATGTGGCGCAGTGATTGGAGTTTGGATTCCAGCTCATTACTTTTGAGCTGGAGCTCCTCAAGCAGCCAACACTTGCTGCAGATGTGGTCTCTGCCGTTCTCAATGGGATCAGCTAGCTCCCACATTATACAGCTACAAAACATCACCTGACCTGCCATCAGAGATAAAAAGGTACTGCAGATGCTGGAGAATCCGAGATAACAAGCATGGGGCTGGATGAACACAGCAGGTCAAGCAGCATCATAGGAGCAGGAAAACTTGACGTTTCGGGCCTAAACCCTTTTCTGATGAAGGGTTTAGGC
>JAHRHZ010000024.1:36958783-36979289 GCA_024137785.1 Ginglymostoma cirratum | reverse complement strand
CCTTTTCTGATGAAGGGTTTAGGCCCGAAACGTCAAGTTTTCCTGCTCCTATGATGCTGCTTGACCTGCTGTGTTCATCCAGCCCCATGCTTGTTACCTGACCTGCCATCTCTACTTAGTTAATTATTTAAAATTAGTTAGTTTTGTTTTTAGTTTCGCAGTGTTCTCTCTTTACGTGTTCTATGCACCAGTAAGTTTACTCGGTTATATAATCAAACAGGCTCTGGTTTTGCCTTCCAGACTACCTACATTTCATTCAAATCATTTATATGTATTACAAATCATGAATGTCCCAGTACTGATTCTTGCAGAACACCAACTAGTTATGGACCTCCAAAAATACCCCTCCATAACTACCCTCTGTCATCTATGACCAAGCCAACTTGCTATCCAACTTGCCAACTCACCATGGATGCCATGTGTCTTAATCTTTTGGATCAGCCTACCATGAGGAGCCTTGTCAAATTTTTATTCATTCATAGGATGAGAGCATTTCTGGCTAGGTCAGCATTTATTGCCAATCCCTAAATGCCCAGAAGGCAGTTAAGAGTCAACAACATATCTGTGGGTCTGGAATCATGTTTAGGACAGACCAGGTAAGGATAGCAGTTTCCTTCCCTAAAGGATATTAGTGAACCAGATGGGTTTTTTCCAACAATTGACAATGGATTCAGGGTGATTATTAGACTCTTAAATCCAGATTTTTTTATTGAATTCAAATTCCACCATCCACCCTGGTAGGATTCAAACCCAGGTCTCTGGGACATTACCTGAGTCTCTGGATTAACAGTGCAGCAAAAGTACCACTAGGCCATTGCCTACCCAATACTTTGGTAAGGTCCATGTAGATAACATCCACTGCTCTACCCTCCTCAATCATCCTCATTACTTCTTCACAAAACTCTATTACATTCGTGAGACACAATCTTCCTCTCATAAAGTCATCTTTTCCCAAATGCGAGTAAATCCTGTCACTTAAGAATCTTCTCCAATAATTTCTTAACCACTGATGTAAGGCACACCAGCATATAATTACCTGGATTATCCCTGTTGCCCTTAAACAGAAAAACAACATTAGTTACTCGCTAGTCGTCTTGGACCTCACCTGTGTCTAAAGAGAATATCAAGATTTCTGTCAAGGCCCCAGCAACTCTATTCTTGCCTCCCTCAATATCTTGTGAAAAGTCCCATCAGAACTTGAGAACTTACCTACTTTAATGATTTTAAAGACACGCAAAACCCACTCTTCGTATTGACATGCCCCGAGTATCAATATTTCCCACCCTAAACTTATCACCAACAATGTCCTTCTCCTTGGTGAATATTGATGCAAAGTACTCATTACGGACCACCCCTATTTTCTTTGGCCCCCATGGGTAAGTTCCCTCCTTTGTCCTCAAGTGGCGCTACCTTTTCCTTAACTAACCCCTTTCCCCTAATATACATATAAAATTCCTTGGGATTCTCCTTAAACCTACTTGTCAAAGGCATTTCATGTCCTCTTTCAACCCTCTTAATTTCTTGCTTAAGTTATTTTCTGCTTTCTTTATACTCCTCAAGGACTTTGTTTAACTTCAGTTCCCTAAATTTTATATTTGCTTCCTTTTTCTTTTTTTTTGATTCAATTTTTTTGATTTCAATATCTCTTGTCATCCCAAGACTCCTGAATCTTGCCATCTTAATCTTTCATCATTGCATGAACATGCCGGTAACTGGCTTTTAAAAGACTCCCACATTTCAAGTGTGAATTTACCCTCAAACAGCCACCCCCCAATCTGATTTTTTTTTCCAGTTCCTGCCTAATACTGTCCCAATTTAGCACTTTCACTCGAGGGGACTCGATGTTATCATTATCTGTAAGTACCCTAAAACTTACAGATTTGTTATCACTGTTCCCAGGATGCTTCCCCCAGTGAAATTTCGAATCTCCTCCCAGACTCATTCCCCTATACAAGGTCTAGTACAGTCCCTTCCCTTGTTGGACTATTTATGAGTTGTTTCAAGAAACCCTCCTGGATGCACTTAACAAATTCTGTCCCACCTAAGCCCCAGGCACGAAGGGAATCCCTGTCAATATTGACGACGTTAAAACCACCCTTTACAACAACCCTGTTGTTTTTGCATGTTGCCATGATCTGCTTACATATCTGTTCCTGTATCTCCTTCTGGCTACTGGGAGGTGTATAGTACAATCCCATCATAGTGAATGCACTTTCCTTGTTTCTAAATTGTTTGCAAACAGCCTCGCTGGATGAGACCTCCAAGGTGTCCTCACTTAGTACAGCTGTTAAGTTCTCCTTAATCAGTAATGCAACTCCCCACCCGTTTTACAACCCCCTCTATCTCACATGAAGTATTTAAATGCTGGAATGTTGAGCTGCCAGCCCTGCCCATTTTCATAATCAAGTTTCTGTCATGGATACCACATTGTTGTCCATATACTAATCCAGACTCTAAGCTCATCTGCCATATGTGTTATGCTCCTGGCATGAAAATAAATACACTTCAAGAGAGTCAGTCCCACCGTGTTCATTAACCTGGTCCTGCCTGTTCTTCCTATTAGACGTACCTGACATGATGTCGACCTTCTCCTTAATCACACCACATGCTGATCCACTGCTCTGTTTTCTTTCTCTGGGATCCATCTCGCACCTATCATTTACTCCTTCCACACAACCTCCTGCCCTGCACAATCCACATGCTGAATTCAACAGGGCAGTAGGGCAAATGTATTACTTTTACCTAGCTACAGCTAGCTTTGAAGAAGGGTCATGGGATCCAAAACAATGACACTACGTTCTCTCCACAGATGCCACCACACCTGCTGAGTTTCTCTGGAAAATTCTGATTCTGTTGCAGAAGATGTGGTTACGCTTCTAATATATACTTGTATCTATTAATTCTGCTTAAAGCCACTCAGTGAGATAGGTGATCTGGTAAAAGTGGACTGGACATGGCTATGAGAAGGAAATGCGATGGAGGACAATCAAAAATTAGAAATTTATGGTGTTATGATCTCAGATGACGTTATTACTGGCAAGTTAGATCTCAGGCTGAAATCTGGTAGATAGATCATATTTTGTTTTAGAGTCATAAAGCCATAGAGCTGTACAGCATGGAAAACAGTCCAACTTCAGTCCAACTCGTCCATGCCGACCAGATAGCCTAAATTAATCTGGTCCCGTTTGCCAGCATTTGGCCCATATCCCTCTAAATCCTCTCTATTCATATACTCTTCGAGATACATTTTAAGTGTGTAATTGTACCGGCCTGCACCACTTCCTCTAGCAGGTCATTCCATACATGCACCACCCTCTGCATGAAAAAGTTGCCCCTTAGGTCCCTTTTAAAATTTTTCCCCTCTCACCTTAAAACTATGCCCTTTTATTTTTGACTCTACTACCCAGGGGTATTCACCCTATCTATGTCACTCATGATTTTATAAACTTCAATAAGATCACCCATCAGCCTCCGACACTCTCGAGAAAACAGCCCCAGCCTATTCAAATTCTTGCTATAGCCCAAACCCTCCAATCCTGGCAACATTCTTGTAAATCTTTTCTTAATCCTTTCAAGTTTCACAACATTCCTCCTACAGCAGGGAGACCAGAATTGAACGCAGCATTCCAAAGATGGCCTAAACAATGTTCTGAGCAGCCTCAATGTGATTTTCCAACTCCTATACTCAATGCATTGACCATATGCAAGCATACCAACTGCATTCTTCACTAACTTGTCTACCTGCGACTCTATTTTCAAGGAACTATGAACCTGCACTCTAAGGTCTCTTTGTTCAGCAGCATTCCCCAGGACCTTACAATTAAGTGTAAAAGTCCTGCCCTGATTTTCCTTACCAAAATGCAGCACCTCACTTTTACCTAAACTGAACTCCATCTACCATTCCTCAGCAGATTGGCCTATCTGATCGAGGTTCCATTGTACTCTGAGGTAACCATCTTCACTGTACACTACACCACCAATTCTGATGTCATTGGCAAAGTGACTGACCATACCTCCTATGTTCACACCCAAAGCATTTATATAAATGATGAAAATCAGTGGACCCAGCACTGACCTTTGTGGCACAACGTTGGTCACAGGTCTCCAGTCTGAAAAACAATCCTCCACCATCACCCTCTAACTCCTACCTTCAGGCTAGTTCTGTATCCAAATGGCTTGTTCTCCCTGTATTCCATATGATCTAACCTTGCTAATCAGCCTAAAATGGAGACTTTGTCGAATGCCTTACTGACTCCATATAGATCAAGTTCACCACTCTACCTTCTTCAATCCTCTTCGTTACTTCTTCAAAAATCTCAATTAAGTTAGAGAGATACAATTTCCCACACACAAAGCCATGTTGACCAACCCCAAACTCTAGAATTCTGCTCAACTCTTTTTGAAGATTTAAAGAATTTACTTTGCCCAGTGTTTTATTGGTTCTCACAACATTTCTAACTGACAGGCCTTCAAAATGAGACTCCATAAGACAGTATCTTATTGTGAAGAGCAAGTCTGGTAGGTGTAGGAAATGCTGGAAGACTGGAGAAATTGAAGCTCTGATCAAGGAAAAGAAGGAGGCATATGTCAGATATAGACAGCAGCAATCAAGTGAATCCCTCGAGGAGTATAAGTGCAGTAGGAGTATATTCAAGAGGGAATTAGGAGGGCAAAAAGGAGACATGAGATAGTTTTGCCACTTAGGGTTAAGGAGAATCCAAAGAGGTTCTACAAATACATTAAGTCCAAAAGAGTAATTGGGGAGAGAATAGGACCCCTAAAAGATCAGCAAGGCCACCTATGTATTGGACTGCAGAAAATGGTTTTGGTACCAAATGAGTATTTTGCATCTGTGTTCGCTGTGGAGAAGGAAAGGAAACAAGAGAACTTGAAAGAATAAATAACAATATCTTGAAACGTGACCATATTACAGAGGAGGAGGTGCTGGACATCTTAACACTCATAAGGGTGGATAAATCCCCGGGACCCGACAGGGGTACCCCAGAACTTTGTGGGAAGCTAGGTAAGTAATTGCTGGGACCCTTGCTGACATATTTGAATGATCAATAATCACAGGTGAGCTGCTGGAAGACTGAATGTTGGTTCATGTAGTGCCATTATCTAAGAAATGTGGCTAGGAAAAGCTAGGGAACTATACGCTGATGACCCTGACATCAGTGGTGGATAGGCTGTTGGAGGGGATTCTGTGGGACAGAATTTATATATATTTGGAAAGGCAAGGATTAATTAGGGATAGTCAGCATGGCTGTGCACATAGGAAAGCATGTCTCACTAAATTGGTTGAGTATTTTGAATAACAGAAGAGGACAATTGATGAAGGCAGAGTGGTGAATGTTGTCCACTTGGACTTCAGCAAGGCATTCAACAAGGTTATGCATAGTAGACTGGTTAACATGGTTAGATCGCATGGAATATAAGGAGAGCTGGCCATTTGAATACAATATTGGCTCAAAGATAGGAGACAGAAGGTGGTAGTGGACGATTGCTTTCCAGGCTAGAGGCTTGTGACCAGCGCAAGATTTGGTGCAGGATGCACTGCTTTTTGTCATTTATATAAATGATTTGGATGTAAACATGTGAGGTATAGTTAGTAAGTTTGCAGATGACACCAAAATTGATGGTGTAATGGACATCGAAGAAAGTTATTTCAGAGTATAATGGGACATTGGTCAGATGGACAAAAGCGCCGAGGAGTAGCCGATAGTGTTTAATTTAGATAAATGTGAGCTGCTGTGTTTTGGTAAGGCAAAGCTGGGCAGGACTTATACCCAGAATGGTATGGTCCTGGGGAGCTTTGCTGAACAAAGTGACCTTGGGTTACAGGCTCATAGTTCCTTGAAAGTGAAGTTGCAAGTAGAGAAGTTAGTGAAAAAGGCATTTGGTATGCTTGCCTTTATTGGTCAGTGCATTGACTATAAAAGTTGAGAGGTCATGTTGCTGCTGTACAGGACATTGGTTAAGCATCTTTTGGAATACTGCATTCAATTCTGGTCTCCCTGCTGCAGGAAAGATTTTCTGAAATTTTGAAAGGGTTCAGAAAAATTTTATAATGATGTTGCCAGGGTTGGAGGATTTGAGCTATAGGAAGAGGCTGAATAGGCTGGGGCTATTTTGCCTGGAGCATCGGAATCTGAGGGGGGTGGTTCCTTATAGAGGTTTATAAAATCATGAGGGACATGCATATTTTTTCCCCAGGGCAGGAAAGTCCAAAACTAGAGGGCATAAGTTTAAGGTGCAAGGGGAAAGATTTAAAAGGGATCCAAGGGGTAACTCTTTCATGCAGAGGTTGGTACGTGCATGGAATGAGCTGCCAGAAGAGGTGGTAGACCATGGTACAATAATTTAATGATATGGGCCAAATGCTGTCAAATGGGACGAGATCAGGATATCTGGTTGGTCTGGACGAGTTGGACCGAAAGGTCTGTATGGAACATCCCTATGACTCTAAGACTCATAGCAAGAACAATGGCAGAAGGTCCTGCAGCAATCTAAGATGGCCCAGGGGAAGATCTGCCCTGACCCACAAGACCCACCTTTGTGGAAGAAATCCATCCCTATGCCAGAGGAGAAGGAGACTCGAATGACCCAACTCAAACATGTGGGTCATTGCAGGTGATATCCTTTCTCAGATGGATAGACCAGACAGAGAATATATGTTGTGGGAATTTGGGAAATACTCACACAGCGTGTTAAATAATGAATATTTTGTTCATAAAACTGAGTTGAATGTAAACTGAATTCTGCGTCCCTTTTGTCTACTTCATCAATAAAAGTACTTGGGTAAAGTGTTTTTAATACATAAACTAGTCAGTGTTCAAAACCTGTGCAACACAAAGTACATTTTTGTTTATTTATTTATTTATTTTTGGGAGCATTCTGTGCTTACCACTGATGCTGCATACCAAGAAAGTTGCAAAACATTATCTTCTAAAATCATTGATTTTTGTACATATGCATGCAGTGGTGTTCTGCTGGTTTCGCTGTTGGGCCCTTTCCCATTGTGGTATACATCAATAATTAAGACTTAAGTATGAGAGGTATGATTCAGAAATTTGAATATGACAAAAAATTTGAACAGGTACTCGACGCTGAAGCGGACAGCTGTCAACAGCAATGTTGCATCAATGGGTTGATTGAGTGCCCCAAATGGAATTCAACCCAGAGAAGTGCTAAATTATGCAACTGGGGTGGGCAAATAAAGCAAGGGAATACACAATAAATAGGAGAGTACTGAAAAGGTGTAGAGGAAGTTAAAGAGCCTTGTGTGCATGTCTACAGCCTCTTGAAGGTTGCTGGGTATCTAGATGAAGTGATAAAGAGGGCAGATAGCCATAAGAGATCTACTGTACAGAAGAAGGCCATTTAGCCCACTGCATCCACAGCAGTCAAAGACAACCACTTTACTATTCTAATCCTAATTTCTCGCACTTGGCCCATAGCCTTGTATGCCTTGGCATCATAAGTGTATATCTAAATACTACTTAACTGTACTAAGGGTTTCTGCCTCTACCATTCTTTACAGGCAGTGAGCTCCAGATTCCCACCACCCTCTGGCTGAAAAAGATTTTCCTCCTATCTCTTCTAAACCTTCTGCCCCTTCCCTCAAATCTATGGACCTGGCTGATGATGCATCCATTAAAGGGTAGACAAGAATAAACATTTCCCCATGTATGCTCCTCAGTTTATACAACTCAAACATGCCCCTCTCCATCTCCTCTATGAAAACAACGCCAGTATATCCAATCTGTCTTCATAACTGAAACTCTCCTCCAGCCCAGGCAACATCTTGGTAAATTTCCTCTGCACCCTTTTTATGCTGTCACATGCCTCTATAATGTGGATTCCAGAAGTGCACACAATACTCTAGCTATGGCCCAACAAAAGTTTTATGCAGTTCTAATGTAACCTCCCATCTGTAATACTCTATTCATCAAATCAGCTCCTGACCTGATTAAAACCCTGGTTCACGATGGAAATGAACTGAATTCCAAAGGTGTGGTTACAGTGACAGCCTTTGACATCAAGGCCACATTTGACCAAGTATCAAGGAGCCCTAGCAAAACTGGAATCAATGAGAATAAGATGACAAATTCTCTGCTGGTTGGAGACATCCTGGCACAAAGGAAGATGGTTGTGGTTGTTGGAGGTCAGCCATCTCAATTCCACGACATCCCTGTAGGAGTTCCTCAGGGCAATGTCAGATGCCCAATCATCTTTGGCGGTTTTATCAATGGCTGCCCTCTATCATAAGGTCAGAACAGGTGATGGTTGCTCATGATTGTGATGTTCAGCACCATTCACAATCCCTCAGATACTGAAGCAGTCCATCTCTAAATGCAGTTAAATCTGGATAATAAACAGGCTTGGTTTGAAATGTGGCAATAACATTTGCACCACACAAATGCCAAGCAATGATCATCTCCAATAAGACACAATCTAACCATGCCCTTTCACGTTCAATGGAATTACCATCACTGAATCCCTCACTTTCAACTTCCTGATGGTTGCCATTAATTGGACTAACCATGTAAATACTGTGTTGACAAAGCAGGTCAAAGGCTATGAATACTGCAGCGAGTAACTCACCTCCTGATACCCTAAAGCCTGTCCACAAGAACAAAACACAAGTCAGGAGTATGATGGAATACTCCAACTTGCCTACATGTGTGTAGCACCAAAACACTCAAGCAGTTGACACATTCCGGGAAGAAATAGGCAGCTTGATCGGCACCACATCCACAAGCATCCATCCCCTCCACCACCGACGTCCAGTACACGCTGCTGTTACTGTCTATAATGTGCACTGCAGAAATTCACCAAAAATCTTTAGACAGCACCTTCCCGTGACCATGTTGATCTAGAAGGACAAGGGTAGCAGATACATGAGAATACTACCTGCAAGCTGCTCACAGTCCTGGCTTGGAAATATATCGCTGTTCCTATACTGTTGTTGGGTTAAAATCCTTGAACTCCCTCCCTGAAAGCATTGTGAATCTACCTACAGCACATGGACTACATCAATTCAAGAAGGGCTTCTCAAGGGCAATTTGGGATGGACAGTAAATGTTGGCCAGCAATCAATACCCACATCCCACAGGAGAATATAAAAAAAGGAAAAATCTGCATTCAAAGTTTCAATAATTGCCATGGTGGAATTTGAACCCATGTCAACTATGGGTTTTTGGAATCCACATCTATTGACATTACCTTTTTACCACTACGTACAGAATACTTTGTTCATTGGGCAAGGTATTGAATATAAAAGTGGAATGTAATACTGGGACTACATAAGTCACTGGTTAGGTCACAGCTGGGGTTTTGTGTACATTTCTGATCATCACACTACACAAAAACAAAATTACTCAACAGACAGTATAGAGGAAATGTATAAGAATGTGGCCAGGACTTGAAAATTAGAGGTAAGAGGAAGGATTGGACAGGCTAGGGGTTGATTGCGTTAGAACAAAGGAGGCTGAGGGATTACCTAATTGAGATGTACAAAATAATAAGGAGCTTTGAGAAAATGGTTAGGATACACTTGTCCGAGAGGTCAATTACGGGGGTCAGTGATTTAAGGTGATTGGTGGGGACACAAGGAAACACTTTTTGACCCAGATGACAGTGGGTGTCTGGAATTCACTGCCCAGTTTGATGGTTAAGGTGAAAATGTTCAACTTATTTACAAAGAATCTGGAACTGCACCTGCAAGGCTACAGACCAGGTATTGGAAAGTGGGATTAGAATGGGTGGTTAGTTATTTCAGTCATAACTTTTCTATGTTTTGTGGTCTACTCTTTTAAACATAAAGTAAATGACCCTTAACATTGTCTCTATCAAACATCCCAGGACAGAGACCGCACAGGGTTAGATACAGAGTAAAGCTACTTCCATTCCTTTAAAAGTAGTAATAAAAGTAGTAAGAATAGTATAACTGAAAGGTATTGGAAAATAAAGTTCCCTAAACACTGACCATCAAGCACTGCCAGGACAGGGGCAGTACAGGATTAGATACAGAGTAAAGCTCTCTCTACCCTTTTAAACTGAAAGTAAAGCAAATTTGACACCATCCCCACAAATACTCGCAAGAAAGGGACAGCACGGGGTTAGATACAGAATAAAACTTTCTCTACCCTTTTGAACCGAAAGTAACATAAACGTAAAGCTCTCTCAAAACTGTCCCGATCAAACACTTCCCAGAACAGGACAGATACAATGTGTATCTTCCTCTACTTTTTTAAAACCAAAATGAAACGGAAAATAAAGTTCCCTTGACACCATCCCCATCAAACACTCCAGAAATGTTTTATGGTTCTAAAATTGAGCAGGCAATTGAGATTCATGAAAAAAAACATAGAATGAGCTAAGCCATAAATTGGCTTGCGTGATGGGCAGAAAAAATACAATTCAATTCAGAAAATTGAAGTAATGCACTTGTTGAGGTCAAATAAGGCAAAGGAATACAAATTAAATGGTAGCATGCAGAGATGTGGAGAGGAACCAATCCCTTCAGTTTCCAGGATGCTACACTAGAACTGTGTAAATTGTTAGTTAGATCACAGTTGGAGTACCACTTATGAAGGACCTAAATAGAAAGAACATGAAGGGTGCATTTATCTTAGCAGAGAGATCTATAATTAGCGGGCATAAATTTAATATAATTGGAAGAGGGATTAGGAGAAAGACGAGGAGAAAAATTTTCACGCACAATGTGGCGATGTTCCAGAACCCAACAATTGAAAAGGGTGCAAGAGGCAGAAACTCTTATTTCGTTTTAAAAAACATTTGGCTATGCTGAAGTGCTGTAACTTATAGGGCTACAGAAAAATAATTGGAACATAGGATCAGCTGACACAACTGAAGTAAAAGACCTCCTTTCCTCCTGTAAAGCATCTCTGTTTCTATATTATTCTTTAAAGTAGGTCACAGGGCATTGTCAATGATGAAATATGGCCAACACAGGGCTAGGGAACATTGCGGGATCAGATGGGAATCCTTTAATTTAAATATACCAAAAAGGGATTGGGTCATTGCTGGGTTTTGTACAGAACTGCTGCTTCTTTTATGAGTATGACAACATTCCAGTTCATTCAGGACATGGTAGGAATGGTAAAGCTGTTGTCTTCAAGAGACAATTCTTTGTGGAGCTGGATGAACACAGCAGGTCAGGCAGTATCAGAGGAGCAGGAAAGGTAACATTTTGGGTAGGGGGTAGTAGGAACTGCAGATGCTGGAGAATCTGAGATAACAAGGTGTGGAGCTGGATGAACACAGCAGGCCAAGCAGCATCAGAGGAGCAGGAAAGCAGACCTTTCAGGCCTAGACCCTTCTTCAGAAATGGGGGAGGGGAAGGGGGTTCTGAAATAAATAGGGAGAGAGGGGGAGGCGGATAGAAGATGGATTGAGGAGAAGATAGGTGGAGAGGAGACAGATAGGTCAAAGAGGTGAGGATGGAGCCAATAAAAGTGAATGTAGGTGAGGAGGTAGTCCAGGGAGGACAGAGAGGTCAAGGGGGTGGGATGAGGTTAGTAGGTAGGAGATGGGGGTGGGGCTTGAGGTGGGAGGAGGGGATAGGTGGGAGGAAGTACAGGTTAGGGAGGCAGGGATGAGATGGGCAGGTTTTGGGATGCGGTCGGTGGGGGGGTAGATTTTGAAGCTTGTGAATTCCACATAGATACCATTGGGCTGCAGGGTTCCCAAGCGGAATATGAGTTGCTGTTCCTGCAGCCTTCGGGTAGCATTGTTGTGGCACTGCAGGAGGCCCAGGATGGACATGTCATCCGAGGAATGGGACGGGAGTTGAAATGGTTAACGACTGGGAGGTGCAGTTGTTTTGAGCGAACCGAGCGTAGGTGTTCTGCAAAGCGGTCACCAAGTCTCCGCTTGGTTTCCCCGATGTAGAGAAGGCCACAGCAGGAACAATGGATGCAGTATACCACATTAGCAGATGTGCAGGTGAACATCTGCTTGATGTGGAAAGTCTTCTTGGGGGCCTGGGATGATGGTGAGGTAGGAGGTGTAGGGGCAAGTGTAGCACTTCCTGCAGTTGCAGGGATAAGTGCCGGGTGTGGTGGGGCTGGAGGGGAGTGTGGAGCGGACAAGGGAGTCACAGAGAGAGTGGTCCCTCTGGGAAGCTGATGAGGGTGGGGAGGGAAAAATGTCTTTGGTGGTGGGGTCAGATTGCAGATGGCAGAAGTGT
Organism: Ginglymostoma cirratum; assembly: GCA_024137785.1. Lineage (NCBI taxonomy): Eukaryota > Metazoa > Chordata > Chondrichthyes > Orectolobiformes > Ginglymostomatidae > Ginglymostoma > Ginglymostoma cirratum. The sequence continues at coordinate 36,967,072 of JAHRHZ010000024.1, read as the reverse complement.
CGGAGGATGATGCGTTGGAAAGTGAGGTTGGTGGGGTGGTACGTGAGGACGAGGCGGATTCTGTTTTGGTTGTTATTGCGGGGACAGGGTATGAGGGATGAGTTGCAGGAAATGCGGGAGACGTGGTCGAGGGTGTTCTCGACCACTGAGCGGGGGACGTTGCAGTCGTTGAAAAAAGAGGACAACTGGGATGTACGGGAGTGGAATGCCTCATCCTGGGAGCAGATGCGGCAGAGGCAAAGGAATTGGAAGTAGGGGATGGCATTTTTGTGGGGAGGTGGGCGGGAGGAGGTGTATTCTAGGTAGCTGTGGGAGTCGGTGGGCTTGAAATGGATATCAGTTTCTAGGTGGTTGCCCGAGATGGAGACAGAGAGGTCCAGGAAGGAGAGCGAGGTATTAGAGATGGTCCAGGTGAACTTAAGGTCGGGGTGGAAGGTGTTGGTGAAGTGGATGAACTGTTCGAGCTCCTCTTTTTCTGAAGAACGTCAACTTTCCTGCTTCTCTAATGCTGCCTGACCTGCTGTGTTCCTCCAGCTCCACACCTTATTGTCTCTGACACAGTAGCTGCAGTTCTTGCTATCTCTTCAAATAATGCATTTGAATGTAACATTATATTTCACTCTCAAATCCTTATCGCATTGTATATGTGCTATTGAGGACTAATAGCTACTCTTTCAATCCACTACATGACTTTTATTTGCTGGCATAAAATCAACACCTGAGAGCAGTTTTAATTTGCATCCTTAAATTCAATGTGAAATTATATTCAAGTAAGTTATTTTCAATATCTGTAGAATCAGAGAGAACAAATATGGCACAGTAGTCAATGCTTCTATTGTATCAGGTACCCAAACACTTCTGCAAGAAATCTGAGAATTCAGATTTTGCAAGTCACTACAGATGGTGATATATCGATCTGAGTCATGTTGGAAAGGTTTGGTGCAAGAACTTAATGTTTTTATTTAACTTTCCCACTCTTAATAAATGGTAAACATTGTCTGGTCGAAGATATAAATTCAAATCAACCGCGATAGAATTGGACCTGGAAATTTGTGAAAATACTATTTTTTTCACAGGAGAGCTCTGTTCATGTTATGAGTTTTCAAATAGTTAAAACTATCCATGAGATAGAAGGGAAAAAAGAAGGCAGATTCTCATGGGAATTCAGCTGTGTAAGCTCACATGTGACTTACATATACAGCATCTCTTATGGTGGACTGTCATATTGAGCTGAGCCGTGTTAAAATTCAGAATATTGCAAAGAATCTCTGATGAAAAATACACTTAGAAGCCTCTTTCAACATCTTTCAGTTTGCTAGACTGACAGTTAATTAACCTCTAGTTTTCTGTTGCAGAGATTACAGGAAGTGCACTTTAATTTTTTCTGTCTAGAAGTTCTGCAAACTCTCCAAGCCAAATGTGCATTTTTCTGTTATCTTTTAAAGGTTAACACATTTAACATTTTTATTTAATTCTGTCACTAAACACAGCCAAATATGTGCTGGGTTGCTTGCTTAATAGGAAATATATAGATACTTTCCTTTTTTTTAACGTTAGGTACTGTGTTATGCAAATTACGGCAAACTATTTTCCACTGGCAATCGATTTATTCTATGTTGGTTAATTTAGCTTCTTGTGAAAAAATAGTTGCCAGAAAACTACCTTGAAAGTCAGTAATTCAAGCTCTGTGATGCTGAGTGAGGTGAGTGGTCAGTAGAAGCAAGTAACAGCATTTGTTGTAATACTGGTCATTAAGTCGCAATTCTCCTTTAACTTAGAACAATAAACCAAGAGGCTGAAAATGTATGTCACAGTCTAATCTTAATATTTTCAGTGGGATAATAAATCATCAGCATTCCTTGCATTAAAAAAACTGCTCCACTCGTTGCTTCTTGCAGGTGTGTGCTCTGGTTTCCATGTCAAGTTTTCTTGATGTCAAGCTTATTCGGTGAGCTTGATAACATTGGAGTCTAAATATTAATATGGTTAGTTGGCTATTAAAAAGATGTTTACCTAGCGTTATTTCCAGTCAATTACTACTGCGAAGTGAGAATCTTGAAATGCAGCTTTGTGGAAAGGATAAAGGATGGAACAAGATAATTTCTATGTTAAGAACGGCCTTGCTGGACTTCTCACCCAATTCTGCCTCATATCTCACTGTAGCCCACATCACTTAGACTCCTATAGGATTTTGCTCAAGCAAAATGAAATGCTAACTCTGTTTTTCTCTCCACAAATGCTGCCTGGCACCTTGAGTTTCTCCAGCACTTGTGTTTTTGTTTCAGATTTCCAGCATCTGCAGTATTTTATTTTTGTGCCAATATTTAATTCTCTCTTGTCCAGTATTGCCCATCTTGAAAAAGTTCTTAGCTTTTCTCTGTCAGGGTTCCCATTTGTCTCTTTTACCTTGCTCATCTTCAATGCCTTCTTTCTCTATTCTCATGTTTGATCTACCAAAAATTGCTTTCCCAGCTGTGTCTTTGTTCCTGGCAACTATCAACTCACGTCATATGATTCTAAAGATTTCAATCTTCCTGCTTCAGATATACTCACAATAATAACTCCAAGATATCTATTGTCCGTTAAACTACAGCTCCCACCTTATTCTGATATCCATGTGCCACCATCTGTATCTTCTCAAACTCTCTCATCAGCTCAGAAAAGTTCAATCATCAGAAATCTTTTCCTTCATGTGTCAATGATCGTAAGCTTCAACAATGGCCACACACCTCTAGATCCTTCTTCTCATTCACCTTCACCTGACCCTATCGCCCCTACAATCAGTATGTTCTTGTTTTTGACTGGCACAGACTCGCTGGGCTGAAGAGTCTTTTGGTAATGCCGTAGATCTCTATGACTCCTTCCAGTTTCATCCTTTGCTATGCTTTCACTTTCGTGATTTTGATCGTTCTGTTTTTAACATTGCTGGAACATTGTTGTGTCTTCTTAATTTAACCTTAGCCACAGCACAGAAATAATTGTTAAGCTATACTGAGGTAATATAGGCAAACTCTATTTCCTACAACTGGAGCATGAAAAATAAACATGTTCAGATACATTATAGATACATTGAAACGACACTAGTGCTTTTTATATCTTTCACTGCTATAAATAGGTTCTACCTTAAAAATAATGAATTTCAATCTATTGTTGCTACAAATGAATTCAAATTCTGAGGCTAAAGTGACCTGAATTGAAAACGTTCAAATAATTTGTTTGAAATGATTAATATCTTTTACATCGCTTAAAACAGAATTCTGGGATCATTTTTCATATAACCTGATAAAGGTTTGTTTAGATTGGAAGATGGATATTTGTGTGGAGGGGACAAGAAACTTTATGCAGGAATATCTCCCTCCAATGACACCTCAGTTAGCTGGACAAGTACAATATATTGAAATATAATTTGGCATGATAATATGAATTTTAATAACAACAATGAACTTGAATATGATAGGGAGAAATGTTGAACAGGCTAGATGCATATCTGCTAGATTCTAGAGGAGTTAGGGTGATTTGGTTGAAACAGACAACATCTTGAAAGATCTTGACAGGATCCATGTGGAAAGGATGCTTCCTCTTGTGGAAAGATCTGTAACTAAAGTTGACTGCGTCATTTAAGACAGACAAAAAAAAATGTATTCTCACAAAGGGTTGAGATCTTTCACAATGTTGCAGATTAGGGTTTGTCTGTTTTTCAGAACTGCTGTTCCAAAGAGTCATACCTCACCTGCAATATTAACTCTCCACCGAAACTGCCAGACCTGCTCAGTTTCTCCAGCATTCTGTATGTTTGTTTTTTTCCAACAAACCTGTCTACCTGTGCATTTGTAAGAAGTTGTTAATTACTGACATCATGGGGTCCTCTCCTTTTGGAGCTGAACAGGTGTCTGATCTCAAGTAGTCTTCTGATGTTGGGTATTTCTTCCTTGGCCACCTGTGGAGAAATGGCAATGAAGTGTTCACCAGCTCCTGACTCTAGCTAATGTACCCACTGATATGACAGTATCTGAGCTGGTGACACATTGCTGATTTCAGGTAAAATTCAGCCTAGTGTTGCCAGAAAACTACGCAACACTTATTACCTAGCCCCAGATTTGTTGGATCTCTTCCATTCTACTAGTTGCATTAAGCAATGGCAGTTGCCTTTCTTTATATTCATTCATGGGTTGAGGGTATCACTGGCTATTGCCCATCCCTAATTGCCCAAAGAGCAGTTAATAGTCAACCACATTGACCACATCAACTACATCCAGAGTCACATGTAGGCCAGACCAGGCAAGGATGGCAGTGTCCTTCCCTAAAGGACATTAGTGAACCAGATAGGTTTTTCCAACAATCGACAATGGATTCACAGTCATCATTAAACTCTTAGTTCCAGATATTTATTGAGTTCAAATTCCACCATCTGTGTGGCAGTATTCGAACCTGAGTCCCTTGAACATTATCTGGGTCTCTGGATTAACAGTCCAACAATACTACCACTAGGCCATTGCTTCCCCTGACTGGTACCTTTGTCTGCAATTATGTAATTTCCAGTCATTGAACGAGCCAGAGATTCAGCTGGCTTACATTTCTTTGAGGTTAATATTAACCTCGCCATTTCTGTATAGCTTTTCTCTATGTTATTTTGAAGTTTGGATATCTATATTTAACAGTTTGAGATCATGTCTATGGTTATAGGTTCTTATGAATGATTTTACAGTCTGGGGAAGAAAATGTCCTTCACTACTCATATTCCTGTATCAAAGAGGACACACAATTAATTATACAAGTATTACTGGCATTCTCTTCCTAAATGAAGATTGTGATCAAATTTTAGATCTTGTAAAGCTAGCTTGGAAGTCTCTACAGAATTATGAAAGCAGAAGTAATAAAAAAACGCAAAAATTGTTATTTGACACAATTCCTTTGTCAAAGGATAACAATGTAGAATCTTCTAGTACCAATGCATGTCAAAACCCAATAATGTTTTGTAAGTTTATTATTGTTATTCTGGCTTGAAGAAGGCTTCAGCTATTGCAGTACACCATATAAATTATTTGTGCCTTGAAGATATCAAATGCATGAGGAGTACTCAGGTAATTAGACTAAGTCTTGATCATTTAAGTACTGCTAGAGCCAAATACAGACAAATTTGCGTAGATCTATTGGACATGGATATATGGCCAGTGGATCACCTTTTTTTCCGTTGTCTCCTGGATGCTTTAATAAAGGAACACAGGCTGTAACACATTTATGACATTTGACATTAGCAATAGGAAAGCAAATTTCTCCATTTTACAAAACCATTGGAAAACATAATGAGCTTGGGCATTGACAAATATCATTTTTTTCAACAATTTATATGCATTATGACAGTTCAATACTATCATTAGCACCTCCATAAAGAACAAAAACATACCCATAAATGGGAGTAATTATTTAAATTTCTGAGACAAGAAATGTTATTGCTATTTTTCATCTGGTTGCCTCATAGTCCCAATGAGAAGCATGGTAAAATCTGCAGACATTTATTCAAACATAATATGTAGTAGTTCATGTGGATTGCTGTAGAATTGTGAATTCAGGCTGTGGATCCTACGGAGAATAAAAAACAGGAGAGGTCCTTTGCAGGTCTGGGAGAGGGAGACTCTGAGCTGGGGTAATCTTGATTGTAGTGCCTGGAGATGCCTGCGCATTGCTGTAGAATTGTGAATTCAGGCTGTGGATCCTACGGAAAATAAAAAATGCACAAGCATCTCCAGGCACTACAATCTATGTTGTAGTTCATGATTAATTCAGAGTCAGAAATTAGCATATAATGTCATTGAAATTCTCAATAAGTTTCCAAAGTGGGCCATTAACCCTAGTGTGGTCACAAGCTAAAATTTTTGGATCACAATGACTGCTGTGGAAGTTGGACCAAGTTGCAACAGCCATGCTTTTGGTCCTCAGTCTCACAGTCCTCACTGAGGGGTTGAGACAGTTTAAGCCTCGAAATGTAGTTGCAGTGGCTAAAGTCTGAGAAGGAATGGTCTATAAAATTTATGAGTATTTCTGCTGTTCCATTAAAGCCACTGAAGAGTCAATGCTTTTTAGAAGTAAAAAGTAAGAATGCCCCAGGGTCATGTAATTTGAGGTTTCAGAACCTTAATTGGCCACCTAGAGTGGATTTCAAACAAAAGAAACCACAAAGAATAATATGAATTTTAACATTAAAATTCCAAACCAATGTACATCCCAGAACATCTGCTATAAAGACCAGACTATAATCAGGTGAAAATATCAACAGCTGAAAAAATCCTCGCAAACATTTTCGTAACAGATTTATGCGCAATTCAGATGTTTTACTACATGCCACTCAATCATTACTTAAAAGATTGTGTTTTATCTGATCTTACACTTATAAAAGGTTCAAACCATCTAAAGGGTAATTAATTCTGTCTAGTTGCATACATATGCTTAAAAGAAAGATAGATCATCTTCTCGGTTTCTCAGAGCAAAATTGGGATGTCTTAATCTTATCTCAATCAATGATGAATACAATGTAAAGTAGCTATGAACCATTAATAAATTAATAAACAGAAATAAATGTCATCTGGCTTCAATTTTTTTCTGATTGACCCATCATAACTAGATCATGAAGATACACTGTCATTACTTCAGAAATGTGGAAGCTGGAGAAGGGTCACAGGATTTGAATTTTCTTGGCTGAATATAACAATTGCTGCTTTATCTTTAGACAATATCTGTAAAGAGACACAGTGTTAACAATTCAGCTTCATAAATATTCATCAAAACCCAACAACAGAATTGTTGTTTTCTGACCAGGCTTTACAAAGTGCTTTATGAAGCCCATTAACTAGTAACACTGGGTTGAATATTCCCAGCTGAGTGACAATGCCGCCATCAGCCCCAATTCACAGTCAGAAACCTGGAAGTGGTCATGGAGGATTGTCAGTTGTAACCTTTTGGAGACTGTCAAGTAAGAAACCAACTTTGTATTCACCATTTAATTAAGGATGGCAGACGGACCACGGAACCAACATGAAGATCTGCTAAAATGTCCAGTTGGAGCTTCATCAGAAGATGTCAGAGCTGCTGAGGCAGGCAAGAACCTGTGAAGACACTGCAATATGGAGGTGCTCTTCTAAGCATTTTGTAAGTAGGAAATAAACCCACCATTTGTTTTTGAGAACTGCGTATTTTCTAGTATTTTATTGAACAAAATGTGCTGAATAATCACGAAAGGCAAGATGTTCCTCCTAAAAGGGTGAGAATAATGATGAGAAAAATGGCTTATTCAGGCAAAAGCCCAAAAATCAGATTCTTACTGCCAAGATAAACTTTTGCCTTTGATGGAAAGATTTTTGATACTTCAGAAACTCAACTGCATAAATAAAACACGTACTCAGTCGATGCTGTTCTTCAGCCTCCTTACTCCTTAGTGAGTACATAGCTGTGACTAACTCTACTGAATCTCAATGATCCTTGACTTCACTTTCACTGTAACCTCTATAACCACATGGAATCAAAGCCAGGATATGTCCCTAGCCCATTGATCATGCAGTGGAGAAGGAAAAATAACAGTTTCGGTGTCACAGGTATCACTTCAGTGCACAGGGTCAGGCTTTTGCTTTAGAATAGCGCAAAAATATAGAGGGCAAGGCAGGAGCATGTGGATATAATGAAGAGAGAAGCATCAATGTGAAAGGTGGGGAAGCCAGCATTCCCTCTAAGTTGCACAGCCGCTCCGAGGTTGATGCTATGGTCAAGGAAGCAGAACAACACCTCGACTTCCTCAGTAGGCCAAGGAAATTTGGCATGTCCCTAAAACTTCTTACCAATTTATATACAGGTAGATCTGCTATAACACATGTTTCATTAATACAAATTGGCTGTAACACGATTGATGAATAGTGGATGCTGTTTGGATATAACAAACTCTCTGCTGTTCAGGTATAGTGATTTTCTCTCATGATTTTCCAGTAATGTGATTTTCTATGGTGGTTTTCTATAGCACGATTTTCTATAGCGTGAGATCAAGTAAGAATGCAATTGTCACGTAGGTGAACTACCTGTAGATTCACCATAGAAACCATTCTATCCAGATGTTTGAGATAACAAGCATGGGGCTGGATGAACACAGCAGGTCAAGCAGCATCATAGGAGCAGGAAAACTTGACGTTTCGGGCCTAAACCCTTCATCAGAAATGGGGGAGGGGAAGAGGGTTCTGAAATAAATAGGGAGAGAGGGGGAGGCGGATAGAGGATGGATAGAGGAGAGGATAGGTGGAGAGGAGGCAG
>JAHRHZ010000024.1:36904687-36953783 GCA_024137785.1 Ginglymostoma cirratum | reverse complement strand
AGATACTCAGGGCTACTCAGTTCCCTTGCTGCAAAAAGCAACATTGCATTGCAAGCTCAAAAATATGCAGCACTTAATTTACAAGCTGTAAAATTCTCCTGGTATTTCTGTTATAGAGAAGTCCAACTTTCATTTCAATCTGTACTCCTAAAAGTGCAAAATATGTGGCCCCTTTCAACCTGCTGTCACAAAGTACTGAATGAGGCTACATTATCACCCAGTTGACATTTTATAAACTTCAGGTCAACAAAAGTCAATGGAGCAAGGGGCTTTCACTCAATATTTAATCTTCCCCATTGGCCAAAGGGGCCACCGTCTTTAGGGCTACAAGCTATTATATTGTATCTGTTATATCCTCACATAAGATGAAGTACTTTAGTAGAGTTGGGGTGGAGGGCTTCCTAGCAATTACATCATACCAATTCACAATTTGGTCCATCAACATGAGGACAGAATGACCAATGGACATGCAATGGAGTATTGTGAGACTAAAAATAATCCAGCTGTAGTAGGTGCTCCAATTTCCTGTGAAGTTGTTGGCAATGAGCTGTCCTGTCAAGAACCACAGCAATGTAGATTCACATGGAGAGCAGGCCCTGGCCAGCTACGACACTACCCTTTATGTGGGCATGACCTGGAGCTTCATGGAGAGGGATACCAGAGGAGAAGCATTTCTTTACCAATACTGCATACTTTCACTCATAGTCCTCACAGATCTGCTGAATATGGTGGAAGCATGGAAAAGGCCAATTCAGCTGTTCTTTTTGAATTCATAGTACTAAAAATCAATTGTGGCAGAATGTAAGAGAGACAATTATAGCAGCAGCAGCTGCCGCTGTCTCGCTCTGCAGGTTGAACACATGACTTAAGGCTGAGTACATGGGAAGATATTCTGCATGGGGGTCAGCAGGGACCTAAACTACTGCAGTCCTGTGTGCTTCAGAGACCTCCAGTAGCTTCAGACACGTGCGATGATGTTCTGACCAGATTGTATCCCCGAGTCTATTCTAGCTAAAGCCTCCACCAAAGTGACATTTTCTGTATTGATGGAGGATTCAGATGAATGCTCTGCTGACTTCTTCTGACTTCCTCCTCAGATGTGGTACTGACACAAAAGCTCAATCAGTGACCTCTTACACTAAGCCTGGAGATGGATGACACCAGTTTCTATAGAACAGAAAAGAAAGAATTTGTCAGTGAAGTTGGAGAATAGCTTACATCTCTCAATGCTTTTACTTTCATGCTCATGTGAGAAGAGCAGAGGGCAACAACTCTTAGTGGGTTGCAGGATCATTGGTATCTCCCCATCAGCATAGGAACCATCCCAGTTCAAACAGCTCAATGGTCCTTTCCTCAAAGAGGGTGCACATCTTTATATCCAGCAATTCCCAATGATCTTGCCCCTCTCTGTCTAATCATGGTCTAATTTTTCCTGCAATGAGATAAAGGGGAGGATTGAGAGCGATGGGAATGGGTGCAGGAACAGTTTGTGAGCATGCACAAGCATGCAATGTTGTGTTAAGCCTGTGACACTGTCATTTGCTCTGATCTGCTCCTCAGCTGGGCATTCTGAAGAGATGTCCTCCTGGTGCCATCATCCAGGAAAGGGATGGATCTTCTCTCAGTGACTCCATTCAGCTCCAGCTGCAAGGCAACATCAGTAAACCTAAGAGCCAGATTCAGCTGCTGGATATTTCTCAGCTTCTTTCTAGAAGTGACCAGACAGACTCCTGGGATGCTTGTAGCATCTGAAGTAGTGTTCAACTTACCTTTAAATATTGCACCTGAGCATTTGAAATTAAGTCTGCAAAGAGATATAGTTAGGTTAAGAGAGTAGGCAAAAATTTGGCAGATGGAACATAATGTGGTAAAACGTGAACTCATCCACTTTGGCAAAAAGAATAGAAAAGCAACATATTGTCTAAATGGAGAGATGTGCAGCACTCTGAGATACAGAGAGATCTAAGTATCTTGGTATATGAATCCAAAAAAATTGATTTCTAGATACAGCAAGTGATTTGGAAGGTGGATGGAATGTTGCTGTTCATTGTAAGGAGAATGGAATATACAAGAAGTGATGTTTTGCTACAGTTTTACAGGGTGCATTGGGGCCATCTGAATACTGTGTACAATTATCCTTGGCCCTGTCTCCTTATTTAAGAAAGGATGTAAACACATCAGAAGCAGATCAGAGGAACCTATCTCAAAAGATACCCGGGATGACAAAGAGAAAGGTTAGAATTCTCTTGTGGTGAAAGGTTGGACAGTTTGGGCCTTTATCTATTGGAGTTTAGAGGAGAGAGAGCAGATCGTAACAAAATGTTTAAGCTCCTGAGGACTTGACAAGGATGGGTGCTGAGTGGATGTTTGCCTTTGCAGGAGAGACTAGGCCAAGGGGATGCATTTTAAAAATAAGGAATCTTCCATTCAGACAGAAATGAGGTGTTTTTTTTTCAGTGAGTTGTGAGTCTGTCAAAAGACTTCTCCAGAGATCAGTAGAAGTTGGGTAAGTGAATATTTTTAAAGCAGAGACAGATAGATCCTTCATTAACAAGTGAGTCTAAAGCTCAGAAGAATCAAGATCAAGCAGGAAAGTAAAGTTAAGGCAGCAATCAAGCTATGATTTATTGCAAGGTAGAGGGGCTTGAGGGGCTGAATGGCCAAGTCCTGGTACATTTGTCATATTTACCTGACATATTCAAGGAGTTTTACCTGACCTAAATAATACAAGCTCATAAATGGTGAAGTGTTTAAAATTATGTAATGTGAAATAACTCCACAGAAGTTGGTATCCCATCACCCTATATTTACATGTGGAAACTCCTTGACACTGATCCAGCTTCCTCAATACCAGGTCTCACAGTGAACAGAACCTCTGAAATTCCAATTTATACCTGTCAGCCAGGGCTCACTGATTGGATCAGGTTAACATCCCCAATGAGGGAACTTATATTCTATGAGGCCCACCTGCCTGACCTCATTACAATTACTGCATCTCTCCCCATCTGAGTCTGAGAACATCGGCCAGTTCTTTTTTGTAGCTCCTCTTGGGTCAGTTTCCTCCAAATCTGTCTCTGAAGCCTGTAGGTGCATGAGGGGTGGCCCTATAATCAAATACAAACCAGGGCTGTTTGGTATCTAGTGAAGCTGTAAGCTGTTCCTTTATGACTGCCTTCAAAGTTTTGGGCTGCTCTTTCTGCCAGATCATTGGATGATGGAGAGTATGGAGCTGGCCTAATACGTTGAATACCATTTGACTTTAGGAAATACTGAAATTCCTTGCTGGTAAACAATGACTATTATCTGTGACCAACACTCCTGGGAGTCCAAGAACTGCAAAAAGATGTGCACAGTTTTTCTATTGTTCTCCCAGTGTTTGATGAATTAACTCTATGCACGCCCAGCCACATTGAGTGGTCATCCACAATGACTAAGCCCATGAAAGGATCAGTATAGTCGAAGTGTAACCAAGTCCAGGGTTTACACAGCCATTTCCACAAATGCTGGAGAGCCGCTGGCAGTAATTTTTGATTTTGAGCACTCTGGCACTGAGCAATCAATGCAGCTACGTCTGCATTCAGTCCTGGCCACCAGACATAACTTCTCACCAACATCTTTATTTTGGAAACCCCTGGATGACAGTCGTGGAGGTCAGCCAGTACCTGGTGGCAACCTTTGCTCAAGACAATCCCTCTTGCTTCTCATAATAATATGCCATTCTCTATGTTGATCCGGTCTTTCCGGACCTAAAGAGGTTTCAGTTCTGGTTGTGATGGTCCTTTGGTTTCCCCCATCACTACCAGCTGTTTCAGTTTTGCCAGGACCAAATCTTTCTGTGTTCAAAGTCCGATATTGTCAGCTGTGACTGGAAGAGCGTCCAGAATATTTAAAATCATTACGGATTCTTCCAGAGGCAGTATCACCGGCTGTATATCTGCCAATGCTTCAATGTATGCACACTTGTTACTTGGGCTCCCAAACACTGTTCCAACTTGCAATTATATGTACTTAGTATTAGAGCTCACTGCTGAATTCAGCCTGAAACTCTGGGCAGCACTGCCTTGTTCTCTTTAAGTAGACCTAGCAGGGGTTTGTGGTCCATTATTATTAAAAATTTTTGTCCATAAAGGTCTTGGTGAAACTTCCTGACTTCAAATAACCGCCAAACCTTCCTTCTCTATCTGGGCATGGTTACACTCTGCATTAGCCAAATTCCTTGATACATACTCTGTTGTGCGTTCCTCTCCATTGGGCCACCAATGAGCTAATACTACCCTATACAGGGAGGCATTGCATGTGAATACCAGATCTGGCTTGGGATCATAGTCTGCCAATACTTTAGAGGATGATTGCTAGTTCTTCACTTCCTTGAAAGCTATGGCTTGGCTATGTGACCATTTCCAAGGCTGACCTTTTTTTAAGAGTTGATGCAAAGGTGACATGATGGAAGTCAGGTTATCTATGAACTTTCCATAACAATTCCATAACAAGCCCAAGGAACGACCTAAGCTCCAGTATAGACATTGGAGTTGGGTCCCTCACATGATCTTCCAATGGTGTAACTCGATCTTGTCAACTCTGTAGCCCAAGTAGGTCTCTTGGGGTGCCTGGAACATATATTTTTCCCTTCTAAGCTGTACGCCCACCTGGGATAAATGTCTAAGGAGTATTTCCAAGTTCTCTAAGTGCTCCTCATTAGGCTTCCCTGTGGTTAATACATCATGTAAAGAAACAGCAAGCTGGGGTAGACTTTGTAAAATGTTCTCCATTGTCTGCAGATTAATTGCAAATGCTCACGATATGAAATGGCAGTCTCATACATCGGTACAATCCCTTAGAGGTATTTATTGTAACATACTTCTGGGAATCTTCATCTAACCACAAATGCAAGTACACACGACTCATAGCCAGCTTCATGAAGGACAGCCCCTACCAGTTTTACGTATAAATCCTCTATGAGATAGATTAGGTATTTATCCAGCTGTGAAAAGCGGTTTGCCATTTGTTTAAAATCCTCACAAAGGCGAACTGACCCATTGGCTTCACTATCAGTATGACTGGTGCTGCCCATTCCACAAATTGGACTGATTGATGATCCCTTCATTTTCCAGCCTTCTGATTTCTTCCTCTACTTTTGGCTGCAATGCAAATGGCATTGTGGGAGGGAGGGATTTGCTGGATCATGGAATTGCTTCCTAGTCAACATCCAAGGTGGCCTTGGCTCCTTTGATAGCCTCTAGGCCTTCCTGAAAAGCTTCACTGGGACCAGATCTGAAAGGACCATCAATTCCAAAAATAGGTGCAGACAGATTTTTAGCCCTTAATCTGTTTGGCACCTTGCGCTGTCCTTAAGAAGCTAGAATTTTGGATGTTCTCCTGAGCCTGATGCTGAACTGTCTTTCACAAACAAAAACAACAGAAAATCTGTTACTCACACAAAATAAGTAACACCCGTAAAATATTCTTGTTCCAAGTTTCTTTTTATTTTCAAAAATAAACTATATTCATAAAAAATCTTTTTGTATGTATGCATTATCACAAATGCAGTTCAGTTCTGCACAGTTGCATTTCAAATAAACAAACAGACTTTGACTCTATTAAAAAGAAACAAAGACCTCTCTTACACACAGAATACTAATATTTGCATATCTTTGAGGGACTAGGAAGGTCCGATAACTGAATGGACCCCTCTTTACCTTCAGCAGGAAGACCTCAGACAGTGGTCTTTCCCTGCTGCTCCTTAACAGACCTGCCCCAAACTTTGGTGCATCCCTCAGCATGTAGTCCTAGATCTTGGAATGTGTGACTCTGCAATACTCAGTCAGGGTCAACTCCTTGCTCAGGAAGACCAACAAGTTTCGGACAGACCAGAGAGCGTCTTTCACTGAATTGATGGTCCTCCAGGCACAATTGATTTTTATTTTGGTGTGTGTCCCAGATTGTTACCGTACTGGGAGATACTCCTGGAGAAGGATTGCAAAGGGAGCACAGAATGGGGGTCAAAATGCAAACACCAATAATTTCTCATTCAGGTTGTCTGACTCAGACCTTGTTATTTCTTGCAGTCTTATTTAATCCTAACTTGAGTTTCAAATCCCATTTACTATTTTACTACTTTAATTTGTGTACAAATATCCATTGCTGTTTCTATTGCAGCCCTTTCACTGATTTTTTTCTCACAATATATTTTATTCATAGAATTTGTAAACAAAAGCATTACAAAGAACATTTTGACTTGAATTTTACAAAACTTGCAAGAAAATTCAACATATATGATTGTAACAGTCTTTACCCTTTCAATGCTTTAATCACTTTCTATCTTTCAATTCTTCATGTTCCTCAAACACCACGTATTCAAGACACTCACATCCAATGCTCTGTATGCATGTTAATCACCCTACACTAATTCTCTGGTCACAGAAAATTTAATTCCTCACATCAGAATTAAGAAAAACTAGTCTAAGATGACAATGTCAATTATTGTAAAATCCCACCTCATTCATTCATGTCCTTTAAGGAAGGCAATCTTCCATTCTTACCTGGCCTGATCCTTACCATATGTGCTTCAAGACAATCATCAATGTCATTGATTCTTAACTGTCCTCTGCAAGGCATTCATTCAAGGCAAATTATAGATGAACAATAAATGCTGGCCATCCAGTGATGCCAATCCCTTGAATGAATTAAATAAAAAATAAAATTACGGCATGAACTGCCTCTATAACTTAATCTAACACACCTCTCACCACACAACCACCAGAAAACATAACAGTGTCTAGTCATCTCTCTCTGGGTCTTATATTAATTCTCCTTCCCCTCTAGGGAAGGAAACTGCCACCCTTACCTGGTCTGGCCTACATGTGACTCCAGGCCCACAGTAATTTGGTTGACTCTTAACTGCCCTCTGGGCAATTAGGGATGGGCAATAAATGCTGCCTAGCCAGCAACACCCTCATCCTGTGAATGAATTTTTTTTAAAAATCATCACTGGTGGAGAGAGTAGGAACTGCAGATGCTGGAGAATCTGAGATAACGAGGTGTAGAGCTGGATGAACACAGCACGCCAGGCAGCATCAGAGGAGCAGGAAAGTTGACGTTTTGGGCCTCGACCCTGCTTGACCCTTCCTGCTCCTCTGATGCTGCCTGGCATGCTGTGTTCATCCAGCTCAACATCTTGTTATCTCGCCACTGGTAGTAAAGCTTTCAGTAGTTTGACCAAACCTTCTGGCACCTCTTGTCCAAATCCATTGATGATTCTACTTAAACAGCCTCACAGAACCTTGTCAAACTCCACCGGCTTGATGTGGGTTCACCACCCTTACCAATATCACCTGCTATGGATGTCCAACTGTCTCCTTGACTGTTTTGAGTGGTGAAGTGCCTCATAAATTTGTTGTTAAGTTTGAAATCACTATCTAAATGTAAGTTGAAACAATATCATTATCCTTTTTATTTATTCATTTGTGGGATGTGGGCGTCGCCAGCTAGCCAGCATTCATTGGCCTTCCCTTGAGAAGGTGGTGGTGAGCTGTCTACTTGAACCGCCTCAGTCCACCTACTTAGGGTTGACTCACAATGCCATTAGGGAGGGAATTCCAGGATTTTGACTCAGCAACAGTGAAGGAATGGCAACATATTTCCAAGTCAGGATGGTGAGTTGATTGAAGGGGAACTTAAAGGTAGGAGTGTTCCCATATAATCTGCTGCCCTTGTCAGTCTAGATGGAAGTGGTCATGGGTTTGGAAGGTGCTGTGTCAGGATCTTTGGTTAATTTTTGCAGTGCATCTAGTAGATAGTATACACTGCTGCTACTGAGCGTCGGTTGTGGAGGGAGTGAATGCTTGTGAATGGAGTGCCATCAAGTGGCTGCTTTAGCCTGGATGGTGTCAAGCTTCTTGAGGCTTGTTGGGACTGCATTCATCCACGCAAGTGGGGAGTATTCCATCCACACTCCTGACTCGTGATTTGTAGGCAATGGACATAATTTGGGGAGTTAGGAGGTGAGTTACTTGCCGTAGCATTTCTAGCGTCTGACATGCTGTTGTAGCCTTTGTGTTTTTGTGATTAGCCCAGTTGTGTTTCTGGTCAATGATTACCCCCCAGATGTTGACAGTGTGAGATTCAATAATGGTAACACCATTGAATGTCAAGGGCCAGAAATTTGATTGTCTCTTATTGGTGATTGTCACAGCCTGGCATTTGTGTGGCGTGAATATTACTTGCCACTTGTCAGCCCAAGACTACAGATCTTGTTAAATTTGAACATGGACAGCATTAGTATCTGAAGAGTTGCTAATGGCACTGCACATTGTGCAATCATTGGCAAACAGCCCCACTTCTGACCTCATGATGGAAGGAAGGTCATTAATGAAGCAGCTGAAGATGGATGGGCCTAAGACTCTATCCTGAGGAACTCCTGCAGAGATGTCCTGGAGCTGAGATGACCGATCTGCAACAACCATGACCATTTTCCTATGTATCAGGTAAAACTCCAACTACCGGAGAGTTTCCCCCGATACCTTTGATTCCAGTTTTGCTAGGGGTCCTTGATGCCACACTCGGTCGAATGCAACCTTGATGTCAAGGGCTGTCACTCTCACCTCACCTCTGGAATTCAGCTCTTTTGTCCATGTTGGAACCAAAGCTGTAATGAGGTCAAGAGCTGAGTGGCCATGGCGGGCACTAAACTGTACATCACTGAGAAGGTTATTTCTGAGCAGGTGTTGCTTGATAATGCTGTTGATGACACTTTCCATCACTTTAATGATGATTGAGACTATCCTGGTGTAGTGGTATTTGGCCAGATTAGATTTTGGCCTACTTTTTAGATACAGGACATACCTGGGCAATTTTCCACATTGGCAGGTGACTGTGTTGCTACAGTACAGGACCAGCTTGGTTAGCCGAGCAACAGGTTCTGGAGCACAAGTCTTCAATATTTTTGCAGGAATGTTGTCAGGGCCATAGCCTTTGCAGTATCCAGAGTCTCTAACCGTTTCTTGATATCACTTGGTGTGTATCAAATTGGCTGAAGACTGGTATCTGTGATGCTGAAGGTCTCTGGAGGAGGCTGAGATGGATCTTCCATTTGACACTTCTGGCTAAAGATTGCTACAAAAGTTTCTGGCTTACATTTTGCACTGATATGCTGGGCTCTTTCATCATTAAGGATGGAGATATTAGTGTAACCTCTTCCTCCAGTGAGTTGTTTCATTGTTCACCACAATTCATGACTGGATATGACGGGACTGCAGAGCTTAGATCTGCTCCTTTGGTTATGGCATCGCTTAGCTCTGTCTGTCACTTGCTGCTTTTGCTGTTTGGCATGCAAGTAGTCCTGTTTGATGGCTTCACCAGGTTGACAACTCCTCTACAGGTATGCCTGCAGCTGCTCCTGGCATGGCCTCCTGCACTGTCCATTGAATCAAGGTTGATCCCCTGGCTTGATGGTAATGATTGAGTAGGGGATATGCTTGGCTATGAGGTTAAAGATTGTGCTGGAGTACAATCCTGCTGCTGTTGATGGCCCACGGTGCCTTATGGATGCCAAGTCTTGAGTTGCAAGATCTGTTCGAAGTTTGTCCCGTGTAGCACGGTGATGGTGCCACACAACATGATGGAGGTTATTCTCAATGGAAAGGTGGGACTTCATCTCCAGAAGGACTATGTGGTGTTCACTCTTACTGAAACTATCATGGACAGATGCATCTGCAGCTGGCATATCAGTAAAGATGAGGTAAAGTATGTTTTTCCCTCTTACTGTTACCCTCACCACCTGCCAGACCCAGTCTAGTAGCTCTGTCCTTTAGGACCTGACGAGCTCGATCTGCAGTACTGCTGCCAAGCTACTCTTGGTGGTAGACATTGAAATCCTCCACCATTTTATGCCTGAACCATCTTCAGTGACTCTTCTAAGTGTTGTTCAACATAGAGGAGTACAGATTCATCAGCTGAGGGTAGACGTTACATAGCAGTCCTGGTACATATTTAGTATTAAGCCCCAAGACGTCATGGGGTCCAGCATCAATGTTGATGACTCCCCAGCCAACTCCCTCCCAACTGTACGCCACTGTACCATCACCTCTGACTGATCTGTCCTTCCATTAGGACAGGACATACCATGAATGACAATGGTGGTGTCTTTGATTTTGACTTTAAGGTTTGATTCTGGAAATACAACAACATCAGGCTGTTGCTTGACTAGTCTGTGAGACAGCTGTCCCAATTTTGGCACTAGCCCCCAGATGTTAGTGACGAGGACCTTGCAGGGTTGACAGGGCTGTTTCTACCATTTTTTTTTTCCAGTATCTAGGTGAGTACAAGGTGATTCATCTGGTTTCAGTTCTTTGAGACTCTATCGTGTTTGGTACAAATGAATGGTTTGCTAGGCCACTTCAGAGGACAATTGAGAGTCAACATTACTGTGAGTCTGGAGTCACAAGTAGGCCAGGCCAGGTGAGGATGGCAAATTTCCTTTCCTGAAGGATATTAATGAACCAGATTGTTTTTTTCCGACAATTGACAATGATTTCATGGTCATCAGTCGATTCTTAATTCCAGATTTATTTTTATTTAATTCAAATTCCACCATCTGCCATGACGGAATTCAAACACAAGTTCCCAGAACATTTGCTGAGTCTCTGGATTAATAGTCTAGCGATAATACCACTAGGCCATTGACGTGCTAAAGAATAAGATTTACAACAGCTCTGGCTACACATTGCTGTTTCATTACAAATATGTTAAAATTCCATACAGAGATAAATTCCTGTTTGTGGATGATTCTCATTTCTTCTGAAAACAAGTGTGCAGTTCCAGCTACACAATACTTTCACTTAGTTTCTTTCCAGTAAATTAATTCAACTGTATGACTCATAAATCACTTACATGCTACACGCTGTGTTGCATCAATTAGATGAGTTAGCTTTTTTTAAATTGAGGGGACTCAATATTGTGCTCTTAGTTTTATTAAAGTGAGTCTGTAAAGTTTCACCAAGACTCCATTGGAATGTGTCTGTCATTGTGATTGAAATGTTTGTAATATCTTTTGAGCACTAGCTTGATATTTAAACACATCAGATAAAGGGTAATTTAGAGAGGAGTGATTTGTGATTGAAAAGGATATTCTCCAGACCTCTCTAGCATCACAGATAACAGTCTTCAATCAATTCGATTCACTCCATATGATGTCAAGAAACAGTTGGAGGGACTGGATTCTGCAAATTTCCTGACAACAAGCCAAACTGTTCCAGTACAGCTACAACATTGGCTTCTACCCATTAGAAAATTGCCCAGCAGGACAAATCCAACCTGGCCAATTATATTTCTTCAGTCTAGTCTCAATCATCAGTAAAGTTATGAAAGGTTCATCAACAGTGCTATGAAGAAGCATTTGCTCAACAATAACATGCTCACTGATGCCCAGTTTGGATTCCATCAGGGCCATTCAACTCCTGACTTTATTACGGCCATGGTTCAAGCATGGATAAAATAGCTGAATTTCAAAGGTGAAGTGAGAACAACTGTTCATAACATCAAGGCCATATTTGATTGACAACTACATTGTGGATCCCTAGCAAAACTGGAATCAATGGGAATCAGAGAGAAAACTCTCTGCTAGTTAGAATCTTGCCTGGCGTAAAGGAAAATGGTTAGAGCCCTTAAATGTCAATCATCTCAGCTCCAGGGCATCTCTGCACGAGTTCCTCAGGGTAGAGTCCTTGGTTCAATTATCTTCAGCTGCTTCATCGATGACTTTCCTCCACTATAAGGTTAGAAGTGGGGATGTTCACCAATGATTGCACAATGTTCAGTTTCATTCACGACTCCTCAGATACCTGAAGCAGTCCATGCTTAAATACAGCAAAGCCTGGACAACCAGGCATAGACCGAAAAGTGGCAACAAACATCTGCATCTGGCAATGACCATTCCAATAAGTTAGAATTTGACTTTTGACATTCATTAGGATCACCAAAACTGAATTAGCCACTTTCCACATCCTAAAGGAGTGACCAGAAACTGAATTGGACTAGCCATATAAATACTGTGGCTACAAGACCAGGTCACAGGTTAAGAACCTGCAGCAAGTAATTCATCTCCTGATTCCCCAAAGCCCTAGCCACCATCTATAAAGCACAAGTTAGAAGTGGGATGAAAATCTCCCCACCTTCCTGGATGACTTCAGCTCCAACCACACTCAAGAAGCTTGACACTATCCAGATCAAAGCAGCTGCTTGATCAATATCTCATTCACAAGCATCCACTCCATCCACCACCAATGCTCAATACCAACTTTCTGGGCCACCAACAAAAAATTTATTAAAGATCCTGAGACAGAACTTTCCAAATTTAATTCCATTTGGACAGGCAGGGACAGCAGTTACATGGGAGTACCGCAACCTGAAAGCAACTCACAATCCTAAGTTGGAAATGTATCTCAGTTCCTTCAGGGTCACTGGGTCAAAAACCTGAAACATCCCCCTTAACAGCATTGTGGGTCTACCTATCCCAATGTACTGTAGTCATGCAAGAAGGCAGCTAACCGCCACCTTCAAAAAGACATTCTACTCTATGCTATTTTAAAGTCTTTCCAACCCCCACCCTGCTCCCCACCACCTCCCCGCACCCCCGCCACCCCTCCCCCCCCCATCCCCATTGTTGCAAAGTTGTGTAAAGTACTTCTGAATTGGAAGGCAGGAACTTAGAATTTGTTTGTAAAAATGATATGGGGGAACAGTATGTAGTCGCTTTAAGAGGTTATGTGTTTTTCTAAGCTTGGAGATTTAAACAAAAATTTGTCTGTAAGCAGCTGAAGAGGTACAGATAGTTCTGAAATTAATACAGAGATCAGTTGGCTGTGTGATTGTAAACCTTAGGCTTATATTGATACTTTGGCAACTAGTTTGAAGATCAGCCAATTAATTTAAACCAAGCACTTAGAGATTGAAAACCAACTGAATTTAAACCTGATGGTTCTGACAACCTTGGACCAATGTTATTGCAAGAAAATTGATATGTCATCCAAGGTATATAAGAAGAAGCCTTTTGAAAATCAGGGAAGAACAAATACCATTTGAGGAATAAACATCTAGCTTTCACAGAAATCTCTGAGCTCTTTGACAAAACACCATCCATCCATAAAAGGTACCACAAAACTTCTAGCTTAAAGTCCTCACAGAAGAATTCACAGAGAAAACATCCCTGACAGAAAGATCAGTGGAAAAAAGTTAGTAATGACTGGAAAGATAGCAGATAAGGCAGAATATGCTGGAAGATTTAACCTGGCTTTACTTTTGAGAATCTAAGTTTTAATTTATTTTTATTATTACTTGGGATTTTATAAGTGGAAGTTATATTTACTGGAATGACATACTATTAGAATTTTGACCTGTTTGTGAATAGTTAGTACTTAAGAGGGAATTGTGCAATTTGTTACGAGTTCTGCTAATTTGATCACAGTTAACGTTAAATAAATAAATTGTTACTTGTTGCTTATAAAGTGAATATCAGGGATCTTCTTTCATTTAACCATTCCTTTTTAACAGCTTAGGCAAGGCGAGGTGAGCTTGTCTGGGTATTTCAGGTTAAGTTATTAGAAGGAGACCTCTACTTCCACTGTAAACAGATTGGGGACTTGTGATTTGATTTTAATTATCAGAGGGGTTCAACTTCCCCTTCCTAACACTATTATTTTTATTATTCTTTCTTTGCATATATTTATCCAATTTTAATTCAATTAATGCCTTGGACTAGCAATTTTCATTGATGATTGTTCAGGGCCAGCATGATCCAAAAAAATGAAGGGTAAAGATAGCAACATTCAGGAACCTAGGATGAAAGAGAAATTGATAGCCTAGTCACAAAGATAATAGGTGACATACGTAAGGTTTTGGAAACTGCAGACAAACAGAACCCTCAAAGAATACAAAGATAGCAGGAAAGAACACCAACATGGAATTAGAAGGGCTAAAAGTTGCCATGAACTATCTTTGACAAAAAGGATTAAGAAAAATCCCTGGGTATTTTATACAAATATAACGAACAAGGGAAGCTAGGGAAAGGGTAGGTCTACTCAAGAACAAAGGAGGAATTTATGCATGGACCCACAGGAAGTAGGTAAAGTCCTTAATGAATATTTTGCAATGGTACTCACTACGAAGAAGGACGTGGTGGATGGTGAGTCTCAGGAGGGGTATGGTGACATTCTGGGTCATGTCAATATAAAAAAGGAGGAGGCTTTGGGTATTTTAGAAAACATTAAGGCAGACAAGTTCCCTGGACCAGATGGGATCTTCCTAGAATGCTGAGGGAGGCAGGTGAGAAAATTGCTGTGCCTTGTACAAAATCTTTATATCACTCTTAGTCACAGTAGAGGTTCCAGAAAATGGAGAATAGGCCACATTGTTACTTTCTTTCAAAAAGGGCAACGAGAATAATCTGCGAAATTACAGCCAGTTAGCCTTACATCAATGGTAGGGAAATTATTGAAGAAGATTCTTAGGGATAGGATTTCCTCACATTGGAAAAATATGGACTTATTCGCACTGCGCAGCTTTGACCACTGGCAAAGATTAGCAAGGACCGCAAAGAAATCAGAATGCTGCTAGCTTTGCACTGCCCCCAGATGAGAGGCTCTGAATGGTGAGGGTGGTTGGAGGTGGAGTGAGACAATGCAGAGTGAAGTCTATGCGTTGGGATGGTATAGAGTGTGAAGGAGGTTATAGTTGTTGGGTTCAGAGCTGGAGTGGGAAGAGGTGGGAGATTAGGGTTTAAATCTGTTTCTTTAGAGATCAGCAGTCAAGGATCTTGAGCTCTGCGATTGGGCTGAAGTGCCTAGGCCAATGGTGATTGGTCCTTTTATGTGGGGTTGGGTGCTGTAATTCCCTCCCTGTCACCACATTTGGCTGAGGTACTTACCAGCCTTGCTGCTGGCATATGAAGGAACTGGTTTCACTTAGTACGGCCTACAAAAGTATGGCATGCCTCAGGGAAAATTAATTGAAGGAATCTTTGAGCGCGTGTTATGCTGGACTTTGTACACCGCATAGTACCTATAAAGTACACATCACACCCTTTCTAGTTCATACTTTCTACCTCAGTAGCCACCTCTATTAATATTTTTCAAAGTTGATAATATTCGACTTCTGACCAATTTGTTTACCAATATTTGGGGACCTATTAACAGTCAGCCTGTCATTCAGACCTATCTTATGACAGAACCCAAGTGGGAACACCATCCACCATGTGTACTCATGTGATTCAGCCAACGAAGTTTATCTCATTAACTGGCATGGTATATTGACAAAACCATGTAGACGCTACGACAGTGGATAAATGGGCAGTGCGCAACAATTTCCAGACAGGAGTGTTCCCTCCCGGTGGGGAGCACTTCAGTGGTCAAGGGCATTCAGCCTCCAATCTTCGGGTAAGCGTCCTCCAAGGTGGACTTCGAGATACACAACAATGCAAAATTGCTGAGCAAAAGCTAATAGCCAAGTTCCATACCCATGAGGGCAGCCTCAACCGTGATCTTGGGTTCATGGCACACTACAGGTGACCCCACTACACTGTATACTCTTTCTCTCTCACACACACACACACACACACACACACACACACACACACACACACACACAAATTTCACCTGGCTCCAGGTTAAAATACAGATTCTAACAAGGCCTCCCACCTAAAATGCATTATCTGACCTGAGACATCACCTCTTGTATACAAAGATAAAACAAAGATAAAACCTTTAATTATCTTGGGATAATGACTTGAAAGAAATTCTGGGATTTACATTTTACTCAATAGAAGCTTGTGTTTCCTTTCTAACTGATTAAAGATTCAACAGGAGGCTATTTTTAGGGTTAACAAGGCGTAGAGCTGGATGAACACAGCCGGCCAAGCAGCATCAGAGGAGGAGGAAAGCTGACGTTTCGGGCCTAGACCCTTAGGGTTGTTATCTTTCTGCTTATAAATTCTGTGTCAGTATACCTCCTTTTCCACACAACACCTGAGAAAGGAGCAAACCTGTTGGACAATTAAACTGGTACCGTATGATTTTTGACCTTGTCCCCCAGTCCAACACTGGCACCTCCACATCATCCCTCCCTAATGGCATTGTGGATCAACCCACAGGAGGCGGACTGCAGCGGTTTAAGAAGGCAGTTCACCACCACCTTCTCAAGGGAATCTAGGGGCAGGCAATAATTGCTGCCAGCAGCACCTACATCCCACAGATGAATTAAAAAAATTGAGAAATTGGCCAGAATTTGGCAATTGTAAAATTCTGAAATAAATTTATACTTACTCCAAGAAAACATTTAGTTCAAAGTTGATGATCGTTTCTAAACTGCCATATCATGATGGCACAATTTAACTTCAGACAAGTAAATTGTGATAAGTTTATTTTTCAATATTACTGTCAAGTCTCTGCTTAGAAGAGAAATGTGATTTTCATTTTCATCCTAGCATCATCTAGGTTCTTCTTAATACTGCACCATAGTGTCACTCTTCCAAGCTGTTTATTTATTTTTGTCAGCAGTGAAGGATCACTGAATCGCAGAAGAAGGCCATTCAGCCCATTTTGTCTGTACCAGCAGTCCAAATGGATATCTCATTCAGTGCCATTGACATTCCTCTTCCTGAAACTTTATATATTATTCCTTTCCAAATCTAAAACCCTTCTAAAACCCTCAATCAAACCTACGTCCACCACAGTATCAGGTAGTGTATTCTAACCAACAGCCAAAGGGTTTTCATTGATCATAAAATGAACTGGAAAAGTCATTTGAATACTGCGGCTGCAAAAACAAGTCAGACACCTGAACTCCTGCAACGAGTAACTCACTTTCTGACTCTGCAAAACATGTCTGCCATCTACAAGGCACATTTTATTGGCACTACATCCACAAATATTCATTCCCTCCAACACCAATGCTCAGTAGCAGTAGTGTACACTACCTGCAAGATGTACTGCAGAAATTCACCAAAATCCTTCGGCGGCACCTTTCAAATACATAACTACTACAACTTAGAAGGACAAGGGCAGCAGGCGCTTGGGAACACCACCACCTGCAAATTCCCCTCCAAGCCACGCAACTATCCTGACTTTTAAATATATCATTATTGCTTCGGTGTTGCTGGTTCAAAATCCTAAAATTCCCAGCATAACCACATTGTGGATCTACCTACACCAAATGGACTGTAGTAGTTTAAGAAGACAGCTCACCATTACTTTCTCAAGGCCAACAAGGGGGATGCAATAAATGCTTACCTAGCTAGTGACACCTATGGACTGTGAATGAATAAAGTATACCTAACCACTCACTATGTGAAAAATCTCTTTCTCAGTCAACTTCCTACATATAAATTGGTATATAATGGTTTCTTGTAGAAACTGTTTTTCTGTGATAGACTTCCGTTTGTTAATGCAAATGCTGCATGGTAACAAATGGAGATGAACGTCTGCTATCCTAGTCCCTGAAGGTTTAGCCCTTATGTGATATCTACCAATCTTGCATCATCTGACCATATGCGTCCATATACTTCAAATAATTGATTATTTGGCAGGATGTTTGCTGGCACTTTAGAATCCCTCTGGGTCTCTCTGTATTTTTTTTTCTCCATCTGGTGCATTCCTGACTTTCTATCCTTTTTCTTTTGCAGGAATATGGATTTGGCAAATGGCAGGCTAGGAAAATTGAGATTTTTTTCAGATTTATTTTTCATGAATGACCTTAGATTGAATGGATCAATATCAACACATTTATTACAGCCTTAAATAAACGTTTTCAGCTGTGTTGTTTGCTCTGTAATAACACAGTGGATGAAATTGTTTCACTGACACCTGTTTTGCAAAATGTAAGTGTAGGAGAGAAATGTTATACGAAGTTGTATCACTGGCCATGAGGCAGGGCAGTGATGGTTTTCTTGTTTTCATCTTGAAGGTACAATTAAAGCGACAGCAGGTTTTGGGTTTCCTTCTCTGTCTCTAGTGGTCATGATTGGAGCTTTCGTTGCAGTTTGGGGAAGGTGACAGCTGGTCTAACAGAGGATGTTGATTCACCAGCTGGGGCTATTGTTAAGTAAGGTGCTGTAATTAGCTACAGCTTCTTTTATCCGCACCAAAGTAATGTGCTTCTTTTTCATAAAACATTTTAACTGAGTTATTTTCAATGGGATTAAATTCCAATTGTGCACTCCATAATAAGAATTAGAATCCCTACAGTGTGGAAACAGGCCCTTCGGCCAACAAGTCCACACCGACCCTTGGAGCATCCCACCCAGACCCATCCCCTTATAACCCACACACCCCTGAATACTATGGGCAATTTAGTATGGCCAATCCACCTAACCTGCACATCTTTGGCCTGTGGGAGGAAACCAGAGCACCTGGAGGAAACCCACGCAGACACGGGGAGAACGTGCAAACTCCACACAGACAGTCACCCAAGGCTGGAATCAAACCTGGGTCCCTGGTGCTGTGAGGCTGTAGTGCTAACCACTAAGCCACCATGCTGCCCCAAATGATAAAGATTGGTAAAGATTATATATGTGGTATCATTGGCCCACAATAACTCAAAGCTTTACTGTTTAATTTTAAGTCTTGGTAGAAAAACCAACCTGGAAGATAGAGTTAGAGACCCAGCAGAAATTAGCTGCTGAAACACATTTGAAAACCGTCCACATTTGATAGAAAGTCATTGAAACATTGAAGATAGAAGCAGGAGTAGACTATTTGACCCCTCAAGTCTTCGCTGCCATTCATTATGATGATAGCTGATCATTGAGCTCAATACCCTAATCCCGTACTCCCCAACCTACACCCCACTCCACCCCCATCACTTGATCTGTTTAGCCACAAAAGCTATATTTATCTCTTTATTGAAAGAACATAATATTTTGGTCTCAACTACTTTCTGTAATGGTGAATTTCACAGGCTCACCACTTCCTGGTTGAAGAAATTTCTTCTCATCACAGTCCTAAAAGCCTTACCCCTTATCATTGAACTATGACCCCAAGTTTTGAACTCCCCCACCTCTGGGAACATCCTTTCTGCAACTAACCTGTCTAGTTCTGTTAGAATTTTATAGGTTCTAAGAAATTACCCCTCATTCTTCTAAATTCTATTATATACAATACTAAACAATGCATTTTTTTCCTCATATATCTGTCCTGCCATTCCAAGAATCAATTTAGTAAACCTTTGCTACACCCCCACTGTAGCAAGAACATCCTTCCTCCAATGGAGGACCAAAACTGCACACAATATTCTATGTGTGACCTCATCAATGCCCTGTATACTTGCAGCAAGACATCTTTGTTCCTGTGCTAAAACACTCTCGCTATAAAGACCAACATACAGTTTGTCTTCTTTACTACGTGCTGCATCTGCACACTTACTTTCAGTGACTGGCTCACGAGTACATCCAGGTATCGTTGAACATTCACCTTTCTCAATTTCCAGCTACTAAAATAATAATTTGCCTTCCTATTTTTGCTGCCAAAGTGGATAACCTCACTTAGATCCACATCATACTGCATCTGCCATGCATTTGCCTCCTCAGTCAGCCTGTACAAATCACACTGCAACAACTCAGCATCCTCCTCACATCTCACACACCTCAGATGAGGTTTAATTCCCTCATCTAAATCATTAACATTAATTGTGAATAGCTGGGGTCCTCATACCTATCCCTGTGGTACCCCATTAGTCACTGCCTGCTGTGCAGAAAAAGATTTATTTATTCACATGCTTTGTTTCCTATCTTTCCAAATACATGTAAATCCTGCCACTACCTGACAACTAATTTTCTATCCATTTCAATTCACTACACCCATCCCACGCACTTTAATTTTACACATTAATCCCTTATATGGGTCATAGTGGAAAGCCTTCTGAAAGTCCATTTAAACCACATCCAGTGGCTCCCCAATCAACTCTACTAGTTACATCCTCAAAGAAATCTGGTAGATTTGTCAAGCATATTTGTGACTGTGTCTTATGCTATCACTGTTTTCTAAGTGCACCGCTATAAAATCCTTGATAGTGGACTCTCGCATTTTCACCACTATTGTCATCAGACTTGCCAGTCTATAATTCCCTGTTTTCTCTCTCTGTCCCTTCTTATATTGGGATTATATTAGCTGCCCTCCGATTTATAGGAATGCTAATGCCAGAGTCTAAACAATGTTGTAGGATATCATCAATGCATCCATTATTTCTAGGATCATTTCCTTCAATGCTTTGTGATGTAGATAAGCAGGCCCTGGTGATTTATCAGCCTTCAATTTCATTACTTTTTCCAATGCTATTTCTCTACTAATATAGACAAGCTTCAGCTGCTCCCTCTCACTAAATCCTGCGTCCCCCATCATTCGTGATGTGTTATTTGTGTCCTTTTACAGCCATAGAGTCATAAAGCTGTACAGCATGGAAACAGACCCTTTGTCCCCACTCGTCCATGCCAACCAGATATCCTAAATAAACCAAGTACCATTTGCTAGCATTTGGCCCAAGTACCCCTAAACCCTTCCTATTCATTTACCTATCCACTTGTCTTTTAAGTGTTGTAATTGCATCAGCCTCCACCACTTCCCCTGGCAGGTCATTCCATACATGCACAACCATCAGTGTGAAAAAGTTGCCCCTTAAGTCCCTTTTAACTCTATCCCCTCTCACCTCAAAACTATGCCCTCTAGTTCTGGACTCTCCCACCCTGGGGAAAATACTTTATCTATTCACTCTATCCATGCCCCTCATGATTTTATTAACCTCTGTAATGTCACCATTCACCTCCAACATTCCAGGGAAAATAGACCCAGCTCATCCAGCTTCTCAAACTCTCCAACCCTGGCAACATCCTTGTAAATCTTTTCTGAACCCTTCCTAGTTTCACAACATCCTTCCTGTAGCAGGGAGACAAGAACAGAATGCAATATTCCAAAAGTGGCCTAACCAATGTCCTGTACAGTCACAACATGACCTCCCAACTCCTGTACTCAATGCACTTACCAATAAAGGCAAGCATACCAAACGCCTTCTTCACTATCCTATCTCTGCGACTCCACTTTCAAGGATTTAAGAACCTACACTCCAAGTTTCTTTCACAGAAGTTGTTGGCAAAGCTCAGGAGATCTGGCAGCATCAGTGATAAAAAGATCAGAGTTAATATTTTGGGTCTGGTGACCCTTCCTCAGAACTTCCTCAGTTCTGAAGAAGGGTGCCAGACCCGAAATATTAACTCTGATTTTTCTTCACCGATCCTGCCAGACCTGATAAGCTTTACCAGCAACTTTTGTTTTTGTTCCTGATTTACAGCATCTGTAGTTCTTTCGGTTTTTATTCTCCAAGTCTCTTTGTTCAGCAACACTCCTCATGATCTTACCATTAAGTTTGTAAGTCTTGCCCTGACTTGCCTTACCAAAATGCAGCAGCCTTACGTTTATCTAAATTAAACTCCATCTGCCACTCCTCAGCCCATTGGCCCATATGATCAAGGTCCCATTGAACTTTGAGATAACCTTCTTGGCTGTCCACTACGCCACCAATGTTGGTGTCATCTGCAAACTTACTAACCGTACCTCCTATGTTCACAACCAAATCATTTATATAAATAACAAAAAGCAGTGGACCCAGCACCGACGCTGTCTGAAAAACAAACCTTCACCACCATACGTTTGTCTTCTACCTTGGAGCCAATTCTGTATGTAAACGTCTAGTTCTCCCTGTATTTCATGTGATCTAACCTTGCCAACCAATCTACCATGCAGAACCTTGTCAAACACCTTACGGAAGTCCATATGGATGACATCCACCATGCTGCTTCATCAATCCTCTTCGTTACTTCTTGAAAAAACTCAGTTAAGTTAGTGAGACATGATTTCCCATGCACAAGCCATGTTGACTATTTCTAAACAGTGCTTACTTTGTGAAGAAAAATTGTAAGATGAATTTAATTTGTCAGCCGTGATATTGTTATCCATCATAAATTCCGCTCTGATTATAACAGACCTGTATTAGTTTTCACTAATCTTTTTCTCTTTGCCTTCCTATAACAACTCTTGATAGAAAGTCCCCCCGCCCCTTATAGGCAACAAGTGGCTGTTGGCAATCAAGTGAGCATCAAAGATTTGGTGACTTGAAAGCCAACCACTGCCAACAAGAGAGTGCTATTAGCAGTGAAATGTTGAAGGTATTAAGTGGGGTGGTGGAAGGAAATTGTTCTCCTGAAGACTTGCAGCCAAGTCCTTGTGGGAGCCAGAGAACCTTTACTTTTTTTGTGCCTTCTAGCTCCAGTTAACAAATTATTTTTCAATGGATTTGCTTCAGGTTTGTTGCCAAACATCTCCAGCAGCCCATTAAATTGCTGTTGAAACAATCAAAAACAGAAACAGCTAGAAAACTTCAGCTGATCTAGCTGTATCTGTGGAGAGAGAAACAGAGAAGAGTTACTAGACTCAGGGTCATACAGCATGGAAACAGACCCTTCAGCCCAACTTGTCCATACTGATCAAGTTTCCCAAACTACACTAGTCCCACCTGTCTGCTTTTGGCTCATATCCCTCTAAACTTTTCATATACCTATCCAAATGTCTTTTAAATGTTGTACCTGTACCTGCATCTATCACTTCCTCTGGCAGTTCATTCCACATACGAACCACCCTCTATGTGAAAAAGCCACCCCTCAGGTCCCTTTTAAATTTTTCTCCTTTCACCTTAAAAATATGCCCCCTACCTTTGAATTCCCCTACCCTAGGAAAGAGGCCTTTGTTATTTATCTTATCTATTCCGCTCTTGATTTTATAAACTTTTATAAGGTCACCCTTCATTCTCCTATGATCCAGTGAAAAAAGTCCCAGCCTATCCAACCTCTCCTAACTCTATTTGTCTCTGCACAGATGCTGCCAGATCTGCTAAGCTTCTTCACCAATGTTTTTGTTTGTTTTAGACCTCCAGCATGTGAAGTTTTTTTCATTTTATATTAAATGCTAGTGGCCCAGGTTCTGATCTCCCATCTACCTATAATGGGATTCCTGCCAGAATTTGTTGGGAGTGTTGGGAATAGACCAGGGAATGTAACTGTTCTAATTTAACTGTCTTTAATTAATGTCCACTTCAGGGTCTCGTCCAACCATAGTTGGCATTAAACCAGGAGCAGGTAAGGGGCTCACCATGTTGACTGCATCACAACCAGACCCATGCAGTGTTCAAGCAGGATCCCTCATAAGGTGCTTAGTGCGTGATCGAGAAATCTGGTGTGAGGGAAGGGCCAGAGCTGGGTTGTTGCCCTTTCTGCTGACACTAATCCTTTGGTCCTTACAATGTGACATCCTTTCTACTAACACGCACCTTGGTCCAGCGATGATAATGTGCCCTGGATGGGTGTTGTATCAGTTGTGGCCAGCATCTTTCTGCATTGCTGTTCACTATAGAGGGCAAGACTTTATGCCCTACAGGATCTTAATATCCACTAACTGTCTATCAGGCAGTTGATTTTCTGGCTCTTCCTTGACAGAAGTGGCACAAGATTCCAGCCAGAGGATGAAACCCCGTTGCCTCCATTAAATCTATCACAAAGATTCCTATGATATACACCCAAATAATCAAAACACATCAAACAAATGCCCAAAGTATTAATACTAATAGTCTTTTTTGTATTGAAATAGTTACATATAGCTTTGAGGATTTCTTTTAACATTTAAATATCTACTCTGGTAAATGATCAAAATTCATTAACAATGCTCAGTTGATGAAAATAAAGGGTTGGAACATAGGTCATATTTACACTTATCTAATGAGCATTAAATAACCATGTCCAATTTGAGAAACCAATATTTTGCTCCCAAAGCATGCTCAAATAATATCTATCACAAAAGTAGCTTGAACTATTTTCCAGCTCCCAGGGAGATTTTCTCCATCCCAGACAGTAGTATGTGAAGTCAATTGCAGAACTTCTACTATTACTGAGTGGAGTTGAACTCCAGATTTCAGATCAAACCTGAGACTTTCTTTGGCTTTGGCTTTGAAGAAAGTTTTGCTCTTTGAGGAAAGTTTTGTTCTTTAATGAAAATTTAGCAAATAAAAGAAAGCTCCGAGAGTTGTTCCACAATTGGTGCCTGACCCGCTGACTAATTCCAGCACATTCTGCTTTCAATTCTGAATTCCCCCACCTCCAGTGTTTTATTTGTAACAGGCTTTCTTACTTACTTGAATTCACAGAGCTTTTCTAGATGATGCTCTGCAAAGTAGTTGCAACGTACTGCTATGAATAGAACAAATTTAACACACAGTCATTTGCTGCTTCTCAGTTTAAATTATTTTTGAAGCTGCAAGTCATATGAGAGATATCCAACACAAGAATAGCTTCTTCCATTTATAAGTCGTTGTAGCAATAGTTCTTTGCGTTCTATAACAAGATGTTGGAATGTTGAACAATTTGGCAAGTTAACAGTTCTCTTCTACCTTCTGTGTGGTCTGGCATTGCTGAAAGGGAGATCACGTTTTCACAACAACCACACCATTAGTCAGTACTCTGAAACTCTGTATTCATGAGACAGCTTGTCTAGGAATGAGAAACTTGTATAACTGAGTTCATTAGATTCGTATTCTACCAAATAGAGCTCAATAGTAACTTAGGAAGGAAGTTGCATCTGGATTGAAAATTTCACTTTGCAGTGGATGTGTAATCTTTGCCATAGGGCTCTCCCTAGTAATTGGGAGAAATACAAGAGAAAACTCCTGGAACCTGATGTGGAAATACAATATATATGAAAATACAATATATATGAAATATGCATGTGTTGACTCAAATCAGACTGAAACAGAGCATTGAGCCACTAAAATAGTGCTTCAGAGTAAAAGTGAGAGATTATTATATGTCTGCTCCCCTCCATAAACAAATAGAAAAAAAACCCAATGTTTTTTCATCTAATCTATGTCCCATTGTAAGAACAAGAGGTGCTTCACTGGAACTAAATAAAGGTAAATTACATTCAATAAAAATTTAGAAGGTTTATGTAGCTGCAATAAATTTACCATGTAAAGCAGTGAAATAGCTTTGCTGTCATTTGTAGAACCGATTGCAATTCGCATTGTAATAAATTCATATTTCCATCACTTCAATTTCATATGCTGCCCATTAAGCTGAATAGAATGAAAATTGCCAGTGAGTGGGACTCTGAAACAATGCACCTCAGTCCTCAGTCATGCTGCAACACTGAGTGGTTGATATATATTTTTTAACATCCCCAAATATCGAATGTTCCCAATGTTACATCTAATCAAAGTGTTGGGTAGATCTGAAACACATTAGAGTGGGAAACATTAGAGCATATTAATTTCACTTGCCTTCAAGAACAAATGTCTAACAAATGTTTGAAGCCAGTTCATTTTATGTTTTCTTGCAATACAATTATTTTTAAAAATCTGGTTCAACCAATAGGAAGCAGTAAGATAAAACAGAATCAATTATTTCGCGAACAATATTAGGGTTGGCTTTAACTTGCTCAAAACCACTTGCTCACTTACATTGAGATATATTTGGGTACAGTATTTTTTTCTGCTCTTATCCAGCCTGAATAATTATTTACTCTGCCTACAACTTTCTGAATATATTGTGCTAGATTTTCACATTTGAGGAGGCTACTGGAAGTCGGAATATTTTCCAGGTCAGTGTACCTGCCTTGGGAAAATGTATTTTGTAAGGGATAATTTTTAATGTAGGGACCCAGCAGAGGTTGAAGTTGGTTTCGCCAACCCCATAAATAGTTTGAAGGTGACCACTGGGACTATCAAGTGCTGAGGAAGGTTGATTAAAAAGCTTGTTCTGTTCTCTATCACTTTTTTGTTCAGGATTAGACCCTCTAGTCTCACCCCTCACCACATGACTACTTCCTACGCCCGATCCATACAAACTAATGTCCCCTATCCATCTCTAATAGTCTCTCATCACTCCATAGCAACCCATGTCCCTCTACCCAATGTCAAACGCCTTTCATTCCCTCCATACCAAGCTACCAGCCATGCAAACTTACCCAAAATCCACCGGGGCATAAATCAAGGGCTATGCTTAAATCATAGGAAATAAAGCTCCAAGTATCTATTATAGACTTCACGATGAAAAAAAACTTTTACACATTAAAACCTACAGAATACGTTTAAACTCCCTCAAATGATTGATCCCTTATGAAAACAAACATTTGTATTCTTAACCTCACATCATTTAATAAACTCTTTGACAATCTAACTGTGCGCACTGTGATGATCGGTTGTGGAAATGGATAAGCAGTAATAATGCTATAAAGATAGCCCTTAGGATTATATCAAGAAACATTGAGTAAGTCTGCTGGACCTGAGTATTTTCACTCTCGGAAACACACACAGATGGTAGCCTCTACTATTTACAGGGCAGGGGATTTAAATAATTTGATAGTTCAACATACCATATTTGTCTCTTGTGAGCATTTACATCTTCAACAGGAAGCAATGGAACTTACACTATGGGTTGAAGTCATTCCTGGGTAAAAACTGCATCTGCTTGTCTTGTACAGATTTTAATTGGCCCAGCCACTTTAGAGTTTTCCTCATGTATACTTCATGCCCGATCCTTTTCACCTAATTGTGAACTTGATACATCTCAAAAATAGTGTCATGAGCACTGGATCTGGTCCCTCCCACCATTTTTGAAGATCCCCAGAGTCTCCAAACATTATGAAAATCCAGCCAATGGTTAACAATGATAAGGGTGAAATCCATTAACTAACATAGAATTGAATGTAAGTTCAGTGTTTTCTGTTCAAATGTTAGCCTTGACTTTTAGCGTCCTCACTCAGTGAAAATCGCCTGGGCAAATGATGTTAAGATGATGACTGGGAGAAATTGAGCTATCTGAAAAAGCTAACAATATACAAGACCAAACCAGAAAAGTTCTAAGTAAGAAGAAATATTAGAATTGTTGAAAAAATAGACTTCCTGTCAAACTTTTCATCTTGTGCTCATAAGGAAAGATGTCAGGAAACAAAATCTCAAAGGGAATAACAATTACTCTGCATGATAAAAAAGGTACTGATTAGTTGAGTTGTTGCAAAGGAGAATGCACCAGGCAATTAATGTGCCCCAAGTAGCATTGAATAAAAAGGACTATCTCAAATAGATTTTCTGAAGAAGGGTCTCGACCCAAAATGTCAGCTTTCCTGCTCCTCTGATGCTGCTTGGCCTGCTGTGTTCATCCAGCTCTACACCTTGTTATTTCAGATTCTCCAGCATCAGCAGTTCCTACTATCTCTGTCTCAAATAGTACCTGGTAGCAACCTGAATCTATATGACTGCTTTTGTGCATTTGAAGGTGACCATTTTATCGTGACTGTTGACTTTTGACTAGAAGGTTTAAAGGAGGCTGCCATGTTAACATTGGTAATAACTCATGCTTCAGATAGCTACATGGAATATCTTCTACATCCTGAATTACTGGTCCAGGTTAAAATTGTAGCTTATCTAACTACTTCTGACATCAGATAAATATTCATTTCCCTAGGATGATTGATATTTTCAAGTGACAGAAATGAATCTGGTGACTGAAATGACCACTTCTTAAGGAGCTATGTTTAAACTATGAGTATCTCAAAATGTATGTCTAACCACAGAAACCCACTAGAGGGCTTAAAAGTGTCTTTGTAATTGAAAGATGAAAGAGCTCCGTCTGCACAATAAACTGTGATAGTGATTTTGAAATTATTTTACATTATTCCTACAAATAATGATGTGTAACTAAACAAAACCTTTAGAAACTGAGACAATACATCACCAAGGTAAGGAAAGCCAACAAAGCTTTGTCATGGGCAAATCTTGTTTAACTAGTTTGATTGAGTTTGTTTTGAGGTATGAGAAAGGGATATAGAGTCACAGAGTCATACAGGGCAGAAAAGGCTCTTTTCATCGAGTCTGCGCCAATGTATCTAATCCCACATTCCAGCACTCGGTCAATAGACTTGAATATTATGACATTTCAAGTCCTCATTCAAGTACTTTTTAAACGTTGTAAGGTTTCCAGTCTCTACTACCCTTCCAGACAGTGCATTCCAGATTTCTTCCAACCTTTGGGTGAAGATCCTTTTCATCAAATCTATGCTAAACCTACTGCCTTTCATCTTAAAATGATGCCCATCATTACTAACCCATCAACTAAGGGGAACAGTTGCTTCTTATCCGCCTTGTTCGTGCCCCTCATAATCTTAATTAGGTCCCCTCTCAGCCTTTTCTTCTCCAAATAAAAAACAACCTGAGCCCACACAGCCTCTTTAAATCGTTAAATTTCAACATTCTGGTGAATCCCCTCTACATCCCCTCCAGTCACGTCCTTCCTACAGTGTGACAACCAGAACTGCAAATTTTATTCCAGTTGTGGCTTAACCAAAGTTTTTTACAGCTCCAACATAACCTCCACGTTCTAAAAATCTATGCTACGATCAAGATCCTTTTGCTATTCTGAGCTTTCCAGTCCCCTGCTATTCATTGAGTACTCCCTTACCCTGTAATTTCTTTCAAAGTGCATTATCTTATGCTTTTCAGGTTTAGATTCCATCTGTCACTGATCTGTCCCTCTGACAAACCTGTCTATATTTTCCTGTAACCTGAGACTTTCTTTCTTACTGTCATCCATAAACTTTCTTATCATCCTCCACATGATGAACAATAAAGGACAGCACTGATCCTTTTGTATGCCACTGGACATTGGCTTCAACAGCTTTCTACCATGACCCTCTGCTCCCTGCCACTAAGCCAATCTTAGATCCAACTTGCAATGTTACGCTGGATCCCATGTGCTTTTAACTTCTTTAACAGTCTCTCACGTGAGACCTTGAGAAAAGCCTCGCAGAAACAATTACAGCAACAGCACTACCCTCATCTACACACCTGATCACATGACCTCCCTCTAATAAATCCATGCTGACTATCCCAAATGAAACTTTGCCTTTCCAAGTGGAGATTAATTCTCTTCTTCAGAATTTTCTCCAATAACTTACCTATCACTGACATGAGACTCATTAGTCTGTAATTCCTTGGTTTGTCCCAGCCACCCTTCTTGAAAAGTGGAGCTGTATGAGCTATCGTCCAAACCTCTGCCACCTTCTCTGTGGCCAGAGACGAATTAAAAATTTGAGTCAGAATTGATGAGAGTAATGTGGTTGATGACTGCAAGGATTTCCAAAAGTCATTTGATAAAGTGTCACATTTTAGGCTTCCAGCACAGTTGAAGCTTTTGGATTAAAACTGAAAATGGTGAATGGTTATAATTCAGGCTGAGTGCCAGGAAATGGACATTAGCAGTTATTATTCAGACTGGGTGAAAGTATACTGTGAGGTTCTCCTACTGTTGGTGCCAGGATCATTGCTTTTCTTGGTATACAAAGCCACACTGATTTGAGTGTTTAGGCACACTTTCAAAATTGTAGAGTATCCAAACCTGGAGGTATTGATAACTATAAAGAGGGTAATGATTGGCTTAAAGAGGACATAGGCAGGCTGATTGATGGAAAGATGAAAGTTAATGCAGAGGTGTGAAGAGGTAGATTTGATAGGAATAGCAGAGACAGTTCTAGAGTAGAAATTGTTAATGATGGCAGGCAGGTCTTAGAAGTGGTTGAAATGGGATATTAGACCATGGATTTTTTAAAATATAGTTGCACAGTACAGTTAAGCAAGGAACTTATGGTGATTTTTTTAATTAAACAATGGTTGAACTCAAACCAATTTGGAGTACTGTGTTCAATTCCAATAAAGTTGGGTCTGGGAGAATGTATGTGAATCAATGGATGGATGTTTCAAGTGCTAAGTTTACATAGATCAAAAGTTTACTTTTGACTTCAGCACAGAAGGCCCAAGGTCTCACTTCAGAAGAAGCAGGTGTTCAGTTCAGAAGTATAGCCAACCCATTTTCACTTACTTATGGTCCCCATTACCAGCTTTTCTTTCACCCTGGCATTCTATTATCTATCCTTTGGTGCCTCCCTAACTGTTCTCTCTCTCTTTCTCCGTCCCTGGACTCCGTCTCCAGCTATCAGCTCACTCCCCATCCCGCCACAAGCCACAATCTTCAGCATGCATACCACCTTTCCCTAGCTACAATCAGTGCTAAAGAAGGGTCGCTGGACTCAAAGCGTTTATCATGCTTTCTCTCTACAGATGCTACCAGACTTGCTGAATTTCTCCATCTGTTTTTGTTTCATATCTTCAGCATCCACTATTCTTTGTTTTATGTTAGTAGCTAAAGTGACTGTTGGTCCTTTTAAACGTGAGACTGGGAAGTCAATAGTCAGGCACACAGAAATAACAGAGCTGCTAAATCAATGTTTTATTTCAGTTTTGGCAGAGGAGGACACTAGTACCATCCCAATACTAAAAAACAGTTCAGCGGTTAGAGAAGGGGAGAAATTTGGAATCATCACTGGGGAAAAAGTACTGAGCAAACTATTGGGATTAAAGGCAGACAAGTTCCCAGGATCTGATGACTTCAGCACAGAAGGCCCAAGGTCTCACTTCAGATCTTAAAAGAAGTTGCAACAAAAAGAGGGATCCATTGGTTATAATATTCCAAAATTTCCTGGAAGCAGGAAGGATTCTAGTGGATTGGAAAAATACTAATAAAACATGCTTATTCAAAAAGAGTGGGAGGCAGAAAGTAGGAAACTACAGACCAGTTGGTTTAATGTGTCCTTAGGGAATTGTTAGAATCCATTATTAAGCAAGTAAAAACAGGATATTTGGAAAGTCAAAATACAATCTACCCAACTCAGCATGGTTTTATGAAGAGTTCATTGTGTTCAACTAATTTGCTCAAATTCTTTGAAGATGTAACAAGTAATTTGAGTAACGGAGGTCCTGTAGATGTCGTATATCTGGAGTTCCATAGAGTCCCTAGAGTGTGGAAACAGGCCCTTCAGCCCAACAAGTCAACACCGACCCTCAGAACATCTCACTTAGACCCATCCCCCATAACCCACCTTATCTACACATCTCTGAACACTATGGGCAACTTAGCATGGCCAATCCACCTAGCCTGCACATCTTTGGACTGTGGGAGGAAACGCAAACAGACCCAGGGAGAATGTACAAAGTCCACACAGACAGTCCCCAAGGGTAGAATCAAACCCAGGCGTCTGGCACTGTAAGGCAGCAGTGCTAACCACTGAGCCACTGTGCTGCCCCGTCCAGAAGGCATTTGATTAGG
The DNA here is from genome assembly GCA_024137785.1 of Ginglymostoma cirratum. NCBI lineage: Eukaryota > Metazoa > Chordata > Chondrichthyes > Orectolobiformes > Ginglymostomatidae > Ginglymostoma > Ginglymostoma cirratum. Next base: position 36,922,552 of record JAHRHZ010000024.1, on the reverse strand, counting down.
TGCTGCCAAGAAAGGTTGATACATGATCACATGGGGTTAGGGATTATTTATTAGCTTAGACTGAGGATTGGCTAGCAAACAGAAAGCAAAGAGTCAGGTTAAATGGGTCTTTTTCTGATTGGTAAGGTGTGTTAATGGGGTGCCACTGACTTCAGTCCCTAGGCCCCAAATATTTATAATCCGTATTAATCATTTAGGTGCAGGAATAGAATGTGCTATCGCCAAATTTGCAGATGACTCTAAAGTAGAAATAAAAGTAAGTTACAATCAACAAATAAGAAGTTTACAAATGGATTTTGATAAGTTAGATGAACGGGCCAAAATTAGGCAGATGAAGTTTAACGTGGATAAGTGTGAGGTTATCTTTTTTGGTCAGAGGAATAGAAAGACAACTTACTAACTAAATGGAAAGAAACTTCAGAGTGCCTCAGCGCAGAGTGTTCTGGATACCCTTGTGCATTAATCACAGGAAACTAGTATGCAGCAGGTAATAATGAAGGCAAATAGAATTTTGATATTTATTCTGAAAGAGCTGTAACAGAAATGTGAGGAAGTGTTGCTGCAACTGTATAAGGCAATAATGAGAATGCATGTGGAGTATTGCAAACAGTTTCGGTCTGCTTACTTAAGGACAGATTAGTTGCATTAGAAAGTCACTTAATTGATTCCAGAGCTGAGGGTTTTGTCTTATGAGGGGAGGTTGAGCAGTTTGGATCTTTTGAGGTTGGCTAATTGAGGTATATAAGACACTGAAAGGGATTGACAAAGTAAATGTCGAAAAGATGTTGCCTCACATAGGTAATATAAATGAAAGATCATAGTTTTAGGATAAGGAGTAACAGTTTTAAAACGGACGAGGAGAAATAACTTCTGTTAAAGGGTCATGGTGGATGCTGGGACAATGAGTAAATTTGAAGAGGAAATAAACAGAATTTTAATTATTAATAGGTTGAAGGTTTATAGAGAGCATGCAGGAAAGTGGGGTTGAGGCCAAGACGAAATCAGTTATGATTATATCAAATGGTGGGGCAGGCTTGAAGGGCTGAATTGCCCATTCCTGCTCATAGTTCTTATCTTCTTATGTTTCCTTAGAGCAAAAGAGTTAGGAGACTGAGAAAAACCCGAAAGAACTGCCGGTGAATCAGAAACAAAAACAAAAATTGCTGGAAAATCTCAGCAGGTCTGGCAGCATTTGTGGAGAGAAATCAGAGTTAATTTTTTGGATTCAGTGACCCTTCCTGAGAACACATTTAGCGGACATGATGGAAGTGTATAAAAGTATGACAGGCATAGATAGACAAGGAGAAACTTCTCCCCCTGCTGGAGGGATGAATGACTGGGCATGAAGTAAGGGGCAGAAGGTTTACAGGAGATGTGGCAAAAGCTTTTGCACCGAGAGGGTGGTGGGAATCTGGAAAAAATTGACTATAAGGGTGATGGTGGCAGAAACCTTCATAAAATTTAAGAAGTATTTAGATGATGCACTTGCGACGCCAAGGCATACAAGGCTATGAGCAAAGTTCAGGAAAATGGAATTAGAATAATTAAATTGTTTTGGCCAGCATGGACACAATGGGCTGAAGGCTCTTTTTCTTTCCTGTAGATTGCTATGACTCTAATCTTGTTGATGACATGCTGTATCTGTACACTTACTTCTTGTAACTAATGTACCAGAGCACCCAAATCCCTCTGCACCTTGGAATTCTGCAGTCATTCTCTATTTAAATAATGCTGGTTTTTTAATATATTTCCTGCCAAGATGAACAACTTTCCCACATTTTACACTGCCTGACTTTTGCCTACTCACTCAAATTATCCACATCCATCTTTACCTTCCTTATGTCTTTCACAACATGCTTTCTGACCTATCTTGGTGTCATCTGTAAAATTAGCTACCATGCCTTTACTTCCCTTTTCTAAGGTCAGAAATCACATGACACCAGGTTATAGGCCAACAGGTTTATTTGAAAACATAGGCTTTTGGAGCCTCATTCCTTCTTCAGGTGATAGTGAGAGGGATAGTATCAGACACAGAATTTATAATTAAAAGATCAATGGTTCACATCATAGATGAAGATGTACTAAACAAGCTTAAATACTGTTAAATCTTTAATCAGTTGTGCATGTAAATCCCCAAATTCCATTCAAGTCATGATCCTGAGAGAACTAGAGGTTTATCAATGTAAAGAAGAGATGACATTTTAGGTCAGACAATGCATGTTAAGTGTGAGACCTTGTTTAGAATCTGTTTGTGTTTTAGTTTGGAATCAGACCAACTTTATTACTAAAGTTGGAATTTATAAAACGCCATGTTGACTGACTGTCTATACTTTTTGAACAAAACAAAATGTATCTGCAATACAAATTCCCCCATAGATTCATTTGTATGTGTGTGTGGGGCAGATGTGGGGGTGCAGTTTGGTGAGTTGGGTGTGGGTGTGCGAGAGTGTTTGGGTGAGCAAGTGTGTGTATATGTGTGTATGTGTGAGAGTGTATAGTGTGGTGGGGTCACCTGTACTGTGACATAAACCCAAGATCCCAGTTGAAGCCATCCTCATGGGTACCGAACTTGGCTATCAGTCCTGCTCAGCGACTCTGCGTTTTTATGTATTACAAAGTCCACCTTGGAGGACGTTTACCCAAAGTTCTGAGGCCGAATGTCCTTGATCGCTAAAGTGTTCCCCCACTGGGAGGGATCCCTGTCTGGTAATTGTTGTGCGATATCCATTCATCTGTTGTCATTGCCTCTGCATGGTTTGGCCAATGTATCTTGCTTTTACTAAGTCATTGATGTAAATTGTAAAAAGTTTAAGCGCCAGCACAGGTCTCTATGGGACTCCTTTTGTCACACCCTGGTAATCAGACATAGACCTGTTTACTGCGAGCAAGCCATGCTAATATGTCACCAACTATAGCGTGAGCTTTTATTTTCTGCAATAGCTTTTGATGTGGTACCTTATCAAATGTTTTCTGGGCTGTCCTTCCCTTTGACAAAATCATGCTGACTCTTTCTGGTTGCCTTTAGTTTTCTAAGTGTACAGCCATGATCTCTAGTTACTGACTCTAGAGCCTTCCCCTGAATAGACATCAAGTCAACTGACATTTAATTTCTTGTTTCCTGCCTCTATCCATTCTTGAATAGAAAGGCCATATATGCCACTTTCCAAACTGATGAATTCTTTCCAGAATCTAGGGTATCATTGAAGATTAACAATAGTGCATCTACTACCTCATCAGCAGCATCTTTTAAAACGCTAGGATGAGTCCCTCTGGGCCCAAAGACTTGTCATCCCACAGCTTGGTCAATTTGCTTAGTACCACTCCTTTACAACTGTAATTTCACAAAATTCCTCTCTTCCTTCCAATCCCTGATTTAAAGCTATTACTGGAATGCTTTTTGTATCCTCTGTGGTGAAAACAGAAGCAATATATATTTGTTTACTTCATTTGCCATCTCCTTATTATCTTTATTAACTGCCCATTTGCACTCTCTAAAGGACCAACATTCACTTCACTTACTCTTTTCCTTTTTAAATACCTGTAGAAACTCTTGCTATCCATTTTTACATTCCCAGCTACCTTCCTCTTATATGCTCATTTCTCCCTCCTGATTAACCCTTTGGTCATTCTCTGGTGTTCTTTATAAAAACCCGAAGAAATGCAGATGCTGTAAATTAGGAACAAAGTCAGAAGTTGCTGGAAAAGCTCAGCAGGTCTGGCAGCATCTGTGAAGAAAATATCAGAGTTAACATGAGTTAACTTCCTCAGAACTGATGGTAGCTGAGAAAACGTCAGTTCATATGCAGAAAATAGGGAGGGGTTGGGGTAGGGAGTAAACAATAGGATAGAGCCTAAAGAGAGAGAAGAACAGTTGGACAGACAAAGGAATTGCTAACGATCAGGCTGGAGGGTGAATAGTTGTTAATGGGAACTATTAGTGACTAACAATAGATGGTGTGTAATGGCAGGCTATATGATAACAAGGCCTGCTGTGTGGGGTAGGGGGCTGGGACATGGGAGAGTTTAGGCCCTAAAATTATTGAACTCGATATTGAGTCCAGAGGACTGCAGGATCCCCAAGTGGAAAATGAGGTGTTGTTCTTCCGGCTTGCATTGAGCTTTACTGGAACACTACAGCAAGCCAGAGACAGAGATGTTGGCCAGGGAACAGGGTGGTGTGTTGAAGTGGCAGGCAACAAGCAACAGGAAGTGTGCTTAACCTGGAAGGTATGTTTGGGCGGTTGGAAACTGAGGTGGGGGGATGGAGGAGGTAAATGGGCAGGTGTTGCACCTTCACTGGTTCCAGGGGAAGGCACTGTAGGGCTGTTGGGGGTGTTGGGGGTGAAGGAAGTGTGGACCAGGGTGTCCCAGAGGGAATGGTCCCTGCAAAAGGTGGACAAGGGAGGGGAGGAGAATATGTTTCTGGTGGTGGTATCTCGCTGGAGTTGATGGAAATGGCATCTGATGGTTTTCTGGAAGTGGATGCGAGTTGGACCTTAGGTAGGGACAAGGGGAACCCTACCACTGTTGCGGAAGGGAAGAGAAGGGTGAGGGCAGAAGTGCAGGAGATGGGTCAGACCCGGTTGAGGACCCTGTCAACAACAGTGTTGGGGAAACCTTTGTTGAGGAAGAAAGTGGTCATTTTGGAGGTTCCCTTGTCGAAGTTGGCCTCGTCTGAACATATATGATGGAGCCAGAGGAACTGAAAGAATGGAATGGAGTCTTTACAGGAAGCAGGGTGCAAGGATGTATGGTGCTGGTAGCTGTGGGAGTCAGTGGGTTTATAGTGGATATTAGTGGCCAGACTATCCCCAGAAATGGAAACAGAAATGTCGAGGAAGGAAAGGAAGGGGTCAGAGATAGACCAGGTGAAAGTGAGGGCAGGGTGGAAATTGGAGGCGAAATTGAGGAAGTTTACCAATTGCAGATGAGAGAGGGAAGCAGCACCGATGATATAATTGATGTATTGGAGAAAAAGTTGTGGGTGGGACTGGAATAGGACTGGAACAAGGAACGTTCCACATACCTCATGAAGAGACAGGCATAACTAGGGCCCATGCCAGTACCCATGGCCTCCCCTCTTAGCTGAAGAAAATGAAAGGAGTTAAAAGAGAGGTTGCTGAGGGTGAGGATGAGCTCAGCCAAGTGGAAGAGGGTGGTGGTGGGTGGGGATGGTTCAGGTCTTTGCTCCAGAAAGAAGTGGAGATCCCTAAGACCCTCCTGCTGGGGAATGGATGTGTAGATGGATTGCACATCTATGGTAAAGAGGAGGCAGCTGGGACCGGCAAACCGGGAGTTTTGAAACCGGCATAAGGCGTCAGAGGAATCATGGATGCACGTGGGCAGGGACTGGGCATGGGGAGAGAAGACTGAGTCAGGGTAAGAAGAGACAAGTTCTGAGGGGCAGAAACAAGCTGAAACAATGGGTCTGCCTGGACAGTCCTATTTGTGGATTTTTGGGAGGAGGTAGAAGCAAGCTGCGCAGGACTCGGGGGCTATAAGCTTGGAAGCAGTGGGAGGTAGGTCACCGAATGAAATGAGATCAGTTACCGTGTAGATACAATGGCCTGATGTGTCATGGTGGGGTCATGGTCCAGTGGAAGATAAGAGGAGGTATCTGAGAGTTGGTGCTCAGCCTCTGCAAGGTAGAGGTCAGTACGCCAGACTCCGACAGCACCACCCTTATCGGCAGGCTTAATGACAAAGTCAGGGTTAGATTTAAGTGCACAGAGTGCTGTCAGTTCGGAGGGAAATAGGTTGGATTTGGTGAGGGGGGGCAGAGAAATTGAGGCGATGACTATCACGTCAACTGTTCTCAATGAACAGATCAAGTACAGGTAAAAGGCTAGAGGGAGGGGTCCAGCTGGAGGAAGAATATTGGAACTGGGCGAAAGGGTCTGTGGGATGGGGAGAGGACTCCTGCCCAAAGAAAAGGGCACAGACGCGAAGACGGCAGAAAAAAGTTTGGCATCATGTCATGCCCGAAATTCGTTAAGGTGGGAACGCAGGGGAATAAAGCTGAGGCCTTTGCTGCGTACAGAACGTTCAGCATCGGAGAGCAAAAGTTAGGAGGGATGGTGAACACCTGACAGGAGGTGGGATTGGGAGAAGGGGTGGATTCAGAGGGAAGAGGGGAGAGGAAGGTTCCAGAGGGCCATGGGTATCTTTGAGTTGTTGCATCTTATGGGCCTAGATGCTTGGAAGGAAAAGAAAAAGTTTCTTGTTAGCCCGGCGAATGAGCCGGAGGATGAAGTGGAACTGCAGAGTGGTGCAGCCCTAAGCCAATGTGTTGCAATGCTGTTGGAGAGAAAGGTTGAGAGTGTGCATGTGACACCGCGTGGCACTGAGTGTGGATCTCAGGATGCAGTGAGAGCAGCTGTCTGTGGAACATTGAACATCACGGAGATAACTGTGATCCTGGGAGGATTCAAAACATGAAAGATGAAACTTCAGTTGGAATCCACGTGGGGTGAGTCTGAGCCAGAGGCAGTCACTGAGGAATGTGATATGGCTGTAGAAACCAGTTTTAGCAAATACTCAGTCAAACACCAGGAGTGACTATGAAATTAGTATCGGTGGGCAAGATGGAAGATGGGAACGGAAATCCCGTCGGAGAGAGGAGCAGAACTTCTTCAATGTGGGCATGCCTAGAAGCGATGTGGCAGTGAGTTAAATACTAAATAAAAACCGAAAGAAATGCAAATGCTGTAAATTAGCAACAAAAACAGAAGTTGCTAGAAAAGCTCAGCAGGTCTGGCAGTAACTGTGAAGAAAATATCAGAGTTAACATTTTGGGCCCGGTGACCCTTCCTCAGAACTGATAGTAGCTGGGAAAATGTCAGTTTATATGCAGAAATTAGGGAAGGGGGTGGGGTAGGGAGTAAACAATAGGAGACAGGGAGAGTTAGCCAGGATAGGACTTTATTCCTTGGAACGTGGGAGAATGAGGCATGACCTTATTGAGGTGTATAAAATCATGATGGGCATAGATAGGATGAATGCATATATTCTTTTTCCCAGGGATGGGGAATTGAAAACTAGAGGGCATAGGTTTAAGGTGAGAGGAGTACAATTTAAGAAGGACCTGAGGGGTAACTTCTTCACACAGAGAGTGGTGCTTATATGGAATGGGCTGCTGGAGAACGTGGTTGAGGCAGGTACAATAGCAACATTTTAAAAAAAACATTTGGATGAGAAGGATTTAAAGGGACGTGGACCAAATGTGGGCAATTGGAGCACCCTGAGAAGGCACCATGACAGCATGGACAAGTTTGGGCCACAGCGCCTGTTTCCATGCTGTATTACTCTATGACTCTATGACTGTACTTTGTATTTACACCCTTGTAACATTTGCAGTGTTCTCGTCTGGCACTATCTTGAAGTCCAAGGAAGATCGAAAGATATTGGCCGATGCTCTGCAAACTCCAATTTCACATCTTTCAGTATCTTTGGATCTGCCCCATCTGATGCCAGTGTCCTATTCACTTTTAAGTACAGCAACCTATCCAACACCACTTTTATATCAAATTTAAACCCTTCATGTGTGTGGAGAGCATCTTCCTTGCTAAAAGCAGAAGCAAAGTATTAATTTAGTACTTTGGTCTTGCTTCAGCCTACATACAGAAATCCCACTTTTTGGCTCTACTCCTCCCTGTCCCACCGTCTCACCAGGTATAAGGTGCAAAGGGCTTTGGATTACTTTCATTGTTAGCTGCCAGTCTCCTGTATTTTCTCTGTTTTTTTCTTACCTTTCAGGTTAAGGGCTAACACTCTATTCTTGGAACTCCAAAGTGGTGTTGTTGTTAATCTGTCAAATTGGTCGAGTCTGTATTGTGAGATAACAAGGTGTAGAGCTGGATCAACACAACAGGCCAAGCAGCATCAGAGGAGCAGGAAAGCTGACGTTTTGGGTCTAGACACTTTTCAGAAATGGGGGAGGTAAAGGGGATTCTGAAATAAATGGAGAGAGAGGGGGAGGTGGAGGCGAATGGAAGATGCATAAAGGAGCAGATAGGTGGAGAGGAGACAAACAGGTCAAAGAGGCGGGTATGGAGCCAGTAAAGGTGAATGTAGGTGGGGAGCTAGGGAGGGGAGAGGTCAGTCCAGGGAAGACGGACAGGTCAAGGAGGCGGGATGAGACTGGTACGTAGGAGGTGGGGGAGGGGATTGAGGTGAGAGGAGTGGATAGGTGGGAGAAAGGACGGACAGGTTAGGGAGGCAGGGACGAGGTGGGCTGGTTTTGGGATGCTGTAGGGGGAGGGGAGAGTTTGAAGATTGTGAAGTCCACATTGATATCATTGGGCTCCAGGGTTCCCAAGCGAAATATGAGGTGCTGTTCCTGCAACCTTCGGGTGGCATCGTTGTGGCACTGGAGGAGGCCAAAGATGGACATGTTGTCCAAGGAGTGGGAGGGGGAGTTGAAGTGGTTCGCTACTGGGAAGTGCAGTCGTTTATCGCGAACCGAGTGTAGGTGCTCCACAAAGCGGTCTTCAAGCCTCTGCTTGGTTTCCCCAATATAGAGGAGGCCACATCGGGAACAGCGGATACAGTATATCACATTGGCAGGTGAACATCTGTTTGATGTGGAAGGTTTTCTTGGGGCCTGGGATGGGGGTGAGGGGGGAGGTGTAGGGGCAGGTGTAGCACTTCCTGCGGTTTCAGGGAAAGTGCCGGGAGTGGTGAGGCTGGTGGGGAATGTGGAGCAGACAAGGGATTCACGGAGAGAGTGGTCCTTCCCGAAGGCAGATAAGGGTGGGGAAGGCAAAATGTCTTTGGTAGTGGGGTCAGATTGCAAATAGCGAAAGTGCCTGAGGATGATGCGTTGGATCTGGAGGTTGGTGAGGTGGTACCTGAGGACGAGGGGGATTCTGTTTTGGTTGTTATTGCAGGGAGGGGGTGTGAGGGATGAGTTGCGGGAAATGTGGGCGACACCGTCGAGGACATTTTTGCCCACTGTGGAGGGGAAACTGTGGTCCTTGAAAAACGATGACATCTCGAATGTCCAGGAGTGGAAAGCCTCACCTCAGGAGCAGATGCAGTGGAGGCGAAGGAATTGGGAATAGAGGATGGCATTTTTGCAAGAAGGTGGGTGAGAGGAGGTGTAATCTAGGTAGCCGTGGGAGTCAATAGGCTTGAAATGGATATTGGTTTCCAGGTGGTTGCCAGAGATGGAAACAGAGAGGTCCAGGAAGGAGAGAGAGGTATCGGAGATAGTCCAGGTAAACTTAAGGTTGGAAGGTGTTAGTGAAGTGGATGAATTGTTCGAGCTTCTCGTGGGAGCACGAGGCGGCGCCGATACAGTCATTGATGTAACAGAGCAAGAGTTGGGGGATAGGGCCAGTGTAGCTTCGGAAGAGGGACTGTTCCATGTATCCTACAAAGAGGCAGGCATAGCTTGGGCCCATGTGGGTACCCATGGCCACCCCCTTTGTCGGTAGGAAGTGGGAGGAATTGAAGGAGAAATTGTTAAGGGTGAGTACGAGTTCAGCTAAGTGGATAAAGGTGTCAGTGGAGGGGGACTGGTCAGGCCTGCGAGACAGGAGGAAGCAGAGGGCCTTTAGGCCATCTGCATGGGGAATACAAGTGTATAGGGACTGGAAGTCCATGGTGAAAATGAGGTGTTGAGGACCAGGGAATTGGAAGTTTTAGAGGAGGTGGAGGGCATGGGTGGTGTCACAGAAGTACGTGGGGAGTTCCTGGACTAAGGGGAGAAAATGGAGTCGAGATAAGTGGAGGAAAGTTCAGTCGGGCAGGAGCAGGTGGAGACAATGGGTCGACAATTTGTAGGCTGCCTGGTGATGATCGGATGAAATTGCATTTTACTTGTAAAGCGTTTGCAATGTGTTATCCTTCCATCATTGTCGGTGAGAATAAACCTGTTATTTGCAGTCGTGCTGCCAGTAAGCAAGTCATGAAAAAGTGACCTGGCAACATCTCTTAATATGCAGTAATTCTCCAGTATCCTTAATTAGTCATAGAATCATACAAAATAGAAGAGGCCTTCTGCCCATCAAATCTGCAATAACATATCTGAACTACTTCTACCTTTTACCACTTGACCCTGTAAACTTGCATGTTAGTACATTTCAAGTGCTCGTTCATGTACTTTTTAAAGGTTGTGGGATTTCCTGCCTCTACTAACACCCCAGGCAGTGCATTCCAGACCCCAACCATCCTCTGGATGAAATTGTTTTACCAAAATTTCCCACAGAACCTCCTGCCCTTCACCTGTGAAGTGTGACCTGTCCATTATTGACCCCTCATCTAAGGAGAATGACTGTCCACGCCCCTCATAATCTTACACACCTCAATCAGGTCCACCCTCATACGTCTCTGTTCTAAACAAAACAACCAAAGTCTAACCAGCCTCCCATCATTGCCAAAATGCTCTGTTGTAGGCAATATTCCAGTCCCTCTAAACCTGCACCTCTAAAGGTGAGGTGCAACAAGACCTGGGTGTCATAGTGGAACAGTCACTGAAGGTTGGTATGGAAGTGCAGCAGGTGGTAAGGAAAGCTAACGGAATACTGGCCTTCATGGTGAGAGGATTTGATTATTGGTGTAAAGATGTCTTGCTGCAGTTATACAGGTCCTTGGTGAGTCCACACCTTGACTATTATGTGCAGTTTCTGTCTCCTGGTCTGAGGAAGTAGATTCTTAGTATTAAGGAAGTCCAGTGAAGGTTTACCAGACTGATTCCCAGGATGGCGGGACTGACAAATGAGGAAACACTGGATCAACTAGGCGTGTATTCACTGGAATTTAGAAGAATGGAGGGGGTGGGTCATTGGATTTCATGGAAATATGTAAAATCCTCATGGGACTAGACTGGCTCGATAGGGAAGAATGTTCCTAATGTTGGAGAAGTCCAGGACAAGGGATCACAGTCTAAGAATAAGGGGTAAGCTATTCAGGAGTGAGGTGACAAAAAATTTCTTCACTCAGAGTTGTGAACCTGTAGAATTCTCTCCCTCAGGAAACTTTTGGGACCAGTTCGTTAGATATATTTAAGAGGGATCGGGACATGGCCCTTGCAGCTAAAGGGATCAAGGAGTATGGGGAAGAGGGCGGAAATGGGGTACTGAGATTGCGTGATCAGCCATGATCGTATTGATTGGTGGTGCAGGCTCGAAGGGCCGAATGGCTTACTCCTGCACCTATTTTCTATGTTTCTTTTAGCAGCAGAATCAAGCTTTTAGTTCAAGGGAATCAGTCGCTGTCAACAAAATCTTTGAGGTTACAAAGCTTCCAAGTCAGGATAATTTGGATCAAAATCTTCAAGTTCTTACAAGCAAAACAAGCTATTTAAAGTTGTTACAATGGGTGGCATGGTGGCACTGTTACCTCGTAGCACCAGGAGCCTGATTCAATTCCAGCCTCAGGTGACTGCCTGTGTGGGGTTTGCATGTTTTCCCTGTATCTGCGTGGGTTTCTGCTAGGTGCTCTGGTTTCCTCCCACAGTCCGAGGTTGTGCAGGTTAGGTGAATTGTCCGTAGTGACCAGGAATGTGCAGGCTAGGTGGATTAGCCATGGTAAATGTAGGATTATGGGTAGGGGGCTGGGTCTGGGTCAGATGCTCTTCAGAGGGTTGGTGCACACTTGATAGACCAAATGCCTCTTTCCGCACTGGAGGGATTCTTTGAAAAAGCCTGGGCTCACAAAATTGTGATACGAACACGACTCCAAAAGGAATCAAAAATATTGTCTCTTCGATCCAAGCAGAAGGAACAGGAAGGAATTAAAACTGTCTTAGAGATGTGGCTTTGTTTATTCCATTAAATGGCCCTATCGTAGCTGCCTCCACCACCACCCCTGGCAGCGCATTCCACGCTCCTGCCACTCTCTGGGTAAAAAACTTGCCCCTCTCATCTCCTGTGAACTTTCCCCCTCTAGTCTTAGACAGTTCACCTCTGAGAAAAAGATTCTGACCATCAACCCTTTCTTTACACCTCGTAATTGTATAGACTTCCATCAACTCTCCCCTCAGCCTCCACCGTTCCAGAGAAAACAACTAGAGTTCTTCTAGCCTCTCATTGTAGTTCATACATTCTAATCCAGGCAGCATCCCAGTAAACCTCTTCTGCACCCTCTCCAAAGCCTCCACATCCTTCCGGTAATGTGGCAACCAGAATACTTTTCAATGACTAACTACCACAGTAACAAACTGCAAAAATTAAACCTATAATCTATCAGGCTAGGTTTGCTTCTGTGATCTGACTTTTCGTGTATTATCATCAGCTATGACGATAGCAAGTGTCATTGGTGTAGATACATTCACAATGTTGCTTCAGAAGGAGTTTGGAGAATTTGATCCAAAGAACAAAAGAACAAAGAAAATTACAGTACAGGAACAGGCCCTTAGGCCCTCCAAGCCTGCACCAACATGCTGCCCGTCACAACTAAAACCCCCTACCCTTCCGGGGACCATATCCCTCTATTCCCATCCTATTCTTGTATTTGTCAAAACACCCTTTAAAAATCACTATATCTGCATCCATTATCTCCCCGGCACTGAGTTCTAGGCACCCAAGACCCTCTGTGTAAAAAACTTGCCTCGTACATCACCTTTAAACCTTGTCCCTCGCACCTAAAACCTACGGCCCCTGGTAACTGACTCTTCCACCCTGGGAAAAAGCTTCTGACTGTCCATTCTGTCCATGCCCTTCATAGTCTTGCAGACCTCCATCAGGTCGCCCCTCAAGCTCCATCGTTCCAGTGAGAACAACCCAAGTTTCTCCAACCTCTCCTTATAGCTAATGCCCTCCATACCAAGCAACATCCTGGTAAATCTTTTCTGTACCCTCTCCAAAGCCACCACATCCTTCTGGTAGTTTGGCGACCAGAATTGAACACAATATTCCAAATGCGGCCTAACTAAGGTTCTATAAAGCTGCAACATTACCTGCCAATTTTTAAACTCAATGCCCCGGCCGATCCAGTGACAGTGACATAACGGGGATATAGTTCCAAATGCCCAAAGTCTTTACAATTTCCAGTGTCTTAAGTGATTTCTTGATATCATGTGGAGGGAATAAAACTGACTAAAGACTTCCATAAAAGCATGGTACTGCGGATACTGTAAATCTGAAAAAGAAACAAAGTGCTCGAGAAACTCAGTGGTTCTGGCAGCATCTGTAGAGAGAGAAACAAATCTACTGTTTCAAGACTGATATGACTCCTTTTTTGATACAAAAGCGTGAAAAATCGAGGTGTTATGCTATTGAGTGGAAGACCAAGAACATAAGTGAGTGCCCAAAGCAAAAGACATGGGAAATCTGATGATTGTAGGGGAGTAATAGGGATTTTTAAAAAAGAACAAGTGTTAATGGTTGCTGTGTATAAGAGAAAATAGGTCAGTTCTGCTGAGAACAAACCCACGTAAATAAGAAATGTGGTGAACTGGACATGATAAAAATGGAGGGCAATATTCAGGCTGTGATCTTGCTGAACTCAATGTTGAGAGTCCTGGAAGCTGTAAAGTGCCCAACCGGAAAATGAGCTGCAGTTCCTCCAGCTTATTTTGGGGTTAACTGGAACACCGCAACAGGCCTAGGACAGAAATGTTACAACCAGAGAAAGATGATGCATTGAAATGGCAAGCAACTAGAAGGTCTGGGTCATTCCTGTAGACAAAGTAGAGGTGTATCATAAAGCAGACACCCAGTCTATGTTTGGTCTCACCAAGGTAGAAGAGCAATGAATTCGGTGGACTAAATTGAAAGAACAAGTAAAATGCTGCTTCACTTATAGGTGTATTTGGGCCTAGAGCAGTGTGGAGGTACGAGGTGAAAGGGCAACCATTCCACTTCTGCGATTGCATGGGAAGGTGCCATGGGGGAGTGAGGAAGTGTTAGAAGTGATAGACGAATGGACCAGGATATCACAGAGGGAAGATTCCTTGCGGAATGTTGAGATTGGAAGGGAGGGAAAGATGTTTTTACTGGTGGCATCCTGCTGGAGCTGGCAGAAATGACAGAAGGTGATTTTTTGATTATAGACGCTGGGGGTGTTGAAAGTGAGGAAAAGGGGAACTCTATCATAATTCTTGGAGATAGGGGATAAGGTGAGACATAATTGTGGGAAATGTTCAGACACTACTGAAAGCACTGTCAACCACGATTGTGGAGGGGGTTTACTCAGTTGAGTGAAAAGGAGAACATATCAGAAACACCCTTGTAGACAGTGGCATCATCAGAACTGATGCTAGGCAGACTTATGCTGCCAAACTTGTTGGGTTTCTCTGGCACTTTCTGTTTTTATTTGAGATCCAGCATTTCAATACTGTGCATCCACTTTTAGGTATATTTGGTGCTGCTCCTGGTCCTCTCTTCATTGAACCAGTGTTAATCCAGGTAATGTTAATAGTAGAAAGGAAGATAAGCTGGTCCAGTTGCAGTTTGTGGCTGAATACAATTCCCCAGTTGCTGATGGCCGATAATATCTCATGGATGCTTAGTTTTGAGTTACTAGATCTATCCCATTTGGCGCAGTGGTAGAGCTATGCTACAAGATGATGACCATGCTTAATTTGTAGATCGGACTTTGACTCCACAAGGACTATGAGATGGTCACTCCTATCAAAATAATCGTGCTCAGAGGCATTTGTGACAGCCAGATGGGTGAGGATGAGGTCAAGCAAGCTTTTCCTTATTGATTCTCTATTGACCCGCTACAAACACAGTCTAGCAACTATGACTTTAGGAGTCAGCAAGCCTGCTCAATAGTGGTGCTACCAAGTCATTCTCAGTGATGGACATTAGAGATCTGGCACCCAGAATATGTTGAGTGTCCTTGCCATCATCAGTGCTTCTTCCAAGTGTTAAATATGGAGGAGTACAGATTCATCAGTTGGTGGAGGGGTCTTGGCCGGTGAGTACGCATGAGGAGATTTTCTCATCCAGATGTCTTGAGACTTCATGGGATCCAAAGTCACTGCTGAGTTGCCCTTGCAGACAGCCAACAGCAATATGACTGTTCAAGAGGCCTCCTTCTCTGCTCTAAACATTCAGCTAAGATAAGGCATACAAAAAATTATGTGAGCTATCTTGTAGCAAAATTAATATAATACAATTCTATATTATAATAGTGAAGAAATCAATAGGCAAGTAACTGCCTGACATTGGATTTTATTAATTTAAACATTCCACTCAGCTAAAATAATAGTTGTTTTAATCTGACCGATTTTGCTAGAGTTTTACTATGGCCTCTATGTTCTATGCAGATGACAACATCATCTCCATTCTGTCAGAATAGAATCTTCAAGAGTTGCCTTTGCAGAAGCATAACAAAGAACTGGTCCTGGTTTCAACCTCAAGAAGACTTAAACCCTTTCCCTACCTGTCTCAGGTTGTGTTTTGATCCACCTCTCTATTAAGATCAATGGAGAAATGCTCCCAAACATGGAATATTCCACATAACGGTGAAGCTGCCTGTCTTCTTATGTTGACATCGACGCAGAGATTCAACATCATATTCCAATCTGTGAACACTACCATTGGAAGCCTGAGGATGAGAGTCTTTAGCAACCATGACATCCATGTTGATACCAAGATCCTTGTGTATAAGGCAAATGTCCTTCCAACTATTCTATATGGCTTCGAAACCTGGATTACACTTAGGTACTAAACCAATTAACTTGAGAAGTACTGTCAGCACCATTTGAAATGGTTTCTCTGCATAAGCTAGGAGAACAAGAATACTAACATCAGTGTCTTTGAAGCAACCAATAGCACCAGCATTGATGCCATGGTCATCTGAAACCAACTCAATTGAGACAGCCATGTGCTTAGGATGTCTGAGCTCTGACTGTCAAAACAAATCATCTTTTGTCAGCTCAAAGAAGGCACTCATTCAAGAGGAAGACAAAGGAAGTGTTTCAAAAACTCCCTGAAGGCTTCCCTTAGGAAATGCAACATGATGTCAACACGTGGAAGACACTTGTAAAAAGAAACTCACTTAGAGGTCCGAGATAATAGGTACTGCAGATGCTGGAGAATCCGAGATAACAAGGTGTGGAGCTGGATGAACACAGCAGGTCAAGCAGCATCAAAGGAGCAGGAAAGCTTGATGTTTCGGGCCGAGACCCTTCATCAGAAATGGGGGAGGGGAAGAGGGTTCTGAAATAAATAGGGAGAGAGGGGGAGGCAGACAGAAGATGGAAAGAGGAGAGGATAGGTGGAGAGGAGGCAGACAAGTCGAAGAGGCGGGGATGGAGTCGGTAAAGGTGGGTGTAGGTGGGGGGGTAGGGAGGAGATAGGTCAGTCCAGGGAGGACGGACAGGTCAAGGGGGCGGGATGAGGTTAGTAGATAGGAGATGGTGGTGGGGCTTGAGGTGGGAGGAGGGGATAGGTGAGAGGAAGGACAGGTTAGGGAGGCGGGGACGAGCTGGGCTGGTCTTGGGATGCGGTTGGGGGAGGGGAGATTTTGAAGCTTGTGAAATCCACATCACTACCATTGGGCTGCAGGGTTCCCAGGCTGAATAGGAGTTGCTGTTCCTGCAGCCTTCGGGTGGCACCATTGTGGCACTGCAGGAGGCCCAGGATAGACATGTCGTCTGAGGAATGGGAGGGGGAGTTGAAATGGTTCGCGACTGAGAGGTGCAGTTGTTTGTTGCGAACTGAGTGCAGGTGTTCTGCAAAGCGGTCCGCAAGCCGCCGCTTGGTTTCCCCAATGTAGAGGAAGCCACAACGGGTACAGCGGATGCAGTATACCACATTGGCAGATGTGCAGGTGAACATCTGCCTGATGTGGAAAGTCTTCTTGGGGCCTGGGATTGGGGTGAGGGAGGAGGTGTGGGGGCAGGTGTAACACTTCCTGCGGTTGCAGGGAAAAGTGCCGGGTGTGGTGGGGCTGGAGGGGAGTGTGGAGCGGACAAGGGAGTCACGGAGGGAGTGGTCCCTCCGGAAAGCAGATAACGGTGGGGAGGGAAAAATGTCTTTGGTGGTGGGGTCGGATTGCAGATGGCGGAAGTGTCGGAGGATGATGCGTTGGATCTGGAGGTTGGTGGGGTGGTACGTGAGGACGAGGGGGATTCTTTTTTGGTTATTATTGCAGGGATGGGGTGTGAGGGATGAGTTGCGGGAAATGCGGGAGACACGGTCGAGGGCGTTCTCGACCACTGTGGGGGGGATGTTGCGGTCCTTGAAGAATGAGGACATCTGAGATGTACGGGAGTGGAATGTCTCATCCTGGGAGCAGATGCGGCGGAGGCGAAGGAATTGGGATTAGGGGATGGCATTTTTGCAGGAAGGTGGGTGGGAGGAGGTGTATTCCAGGTAGCTGTGGGAGTCAGTGGGCTTGAAATGGACATCGGTTTCCAGGTGGTTGCCAGAGATGGAAACAGAGAGGTCCAGCAAGGAGAGAGAGGTATTGGAGATAGTCCAGGTGAACTTCAGGTTGGGGTGGAAGGTGTTGGTGAAGTGGATGAACTGTTCAAGCTCCTCGTGGGAGCACGAGGCGCTGCCGATACAGTCATCAATGTAACGGAGGAAGAGGAGGGGTTTAGGGCCAGTATAGGTACGGAAGAGGGATTGTTCCACGTAACCTACAGAGAGGCAGGCATAGCTTGGACCCATGCGGGTACCCGTGGCGACCCCCTTTGTCTGTAGGAAGTGGGAGGAATTGAAAGAGAAGTTGTTGAGGGTGAGGACGAGTTCGGCTAAGCGGATGAGGGTGTCGGTGGAGGGGGATTGGTCAGTTCTGCGGGACAGGAAGAAGCGGAGGGCCTTTAAGCCCCAACACCTCATTTTTACTATGGACGTCCAGTCCCTATACACTTCTATTCCCCATGCAGATGGCCTAAAGGCCCTCCGCTTCTTCTTGTCCCGCAGAACTGACCAATCCCCCTCCACCGACACCCTCATCCGC
>JAHRHZ010000024.1:36880168-36904587 GCA_024137785.1 Ginglymostoma cirratum | reverse complement strand
CTTTCAATTCCTCCCACTTCCTACAGACAAAGGGGGTGGCCACGGGTACCCGCATGGGTCCAAGCTATGCCTGCCTCTCTGTAGGTTACGTGGAACAATCCCTCTTCCGTACCTATACTGGCCCTAAACCCCACCTCTTCCTCCATTACATTGATGACTGTATCGGCAGCGCCTCGTGCTCCCACGAGGAGCTTGAACAGTTCATCCACTTCACCAACACCTTCCACCCCAACCTGAAGTTCACCTGGACTATCTCCAATACCTCTCTCTCCTTGCTGGACCTCTCTGTTTCCATCTCTGGCAACCACCTGGAAACCGATGTCCATTTCAAGCCCACTGACTCCCACGGCTACCTGGAATACACCTCCCCCCACCCACCTTCCTGCAAAAATGCCATCCCCTATTCCCAATTCCTTCACCTCCGCCGCATCTGCTCCCAGGATGAGACATTCCACTCCCATACATCTCAGATGTCCTCATTCTTCAAGGACCGCAACTTCCCCCCCACAGTGGTCGAGAACGCCCTCGACCGTGTCTCCCGCATTTCCCGCAACTCATCCCTCACACCCCATCCCTGCAATAATAACCAAAAAAGAATCCCCCTCGTCCTCACGTACCACCCCACCAACCTCCAGATCCAACGCATCATCCTCCGACACTTCCGCCATCTGCAATCCGACCCCACCACCAAAGACATTTTTCCCTCCCCACCGTCATCTGCTTTCCGGAGGGACCACTCCCTCCGTGACTCCCTTGTCCGCTCCACACTCCCCTCCAGCCCCATCACACCCGGCACTTTTCCCTGCAACCGCAGGAAGTGTTACACCTGCCCCCACACCTCCTCCCTCACCCCAATCCCAGGCCCCAAGAAGACTTTCCACATCAGGCAGATGTTCACCTGCACATCTGCCAATGTGGTATACTGCATCCGCTGTACCCGTTGTGGCTTCCTCTACATTGGGGAAACCAAGCGGCGGCTTGGGGACCGCTTTGCAGAACACCTGCACTCAGTTCGCAACAAACAACTGCACCTCTCAGTCGCGAACCATTTCAACTCCCCCTCCCATTCCTCAGACGACATGTCCATCCTGGGCCTCCTGCAATGCCACAATGATGCCACCCAAAGGCTGCAGGAACAGGAAATCATATTCAGCCTGGGAACCCTGCAGCCCAATGGTAGTGATGTGGATTTCACAAGCTTCAAAATCTCCCCTCCCCCAACCGCATCCCAAGACCAGCCCAGCTCGTCCCCGCCTCCCTAACCTGTCCTTCCTCTCACCTATCCCCTCCTCCCACCTCAAGCCCCACCACCATCTTCTATCTACTAACCTCATCCCGCCCCCTTGACCTGTCCATCCTCCCTGGACTGACCTATCTCCTCCCTACCTACACTCACCTTTACTGGCTCCATCCCTGCCTCTTCGACTTGTCTGCCTCCTCTCCACATATCCTCTCCTCTATCCATCTTCTATCTGCCTCCCCCCCTCTCCCTATTTATTTCAGAACCCTCTTCCCCTCCCCCAATTCTGATGAATGGTCTCGGCCCGAAACGTCAAGCTTCCCTGCTCCTTTGATGCTGCTTGGCCTGCTGCGTTCATCCAGCTCCACACCTTGTTATCTCACTTAGAGGTCCTCCTGTATGAAGGGATAGAAATCTTTGAGAAGACCAGTTGGCTAGAGGAGGTACAGAAGAGGAGCCAGAGAAAAGAATGTCAGCAATCTGAAAGCCAAGGACCAATTTCACCTCGTGAAACACCTGCCAAATACATTGTTAGAGATGCGGCTCTCGCCATGCAAGGACCCAAAGGTTCTTCAGTGACACAGAATTTTCTAGGTGGACAATTATCCTTGCCGGTGAGTGATTGCCAATGACTGTGGCCTAAGACATTAATTTGTAATTGAATTTCAGAAATTTAAGTCTTCTTTTTCATTCCTAAGAAACAGGTTTCAATTCTTCATGCAGAGCTTCGCTAATTCAGAACAAAATGCTTTGCATGCATAGCATTATATTTACATATATAAAGGGACTATGTAAAAAAGTCCTCTGTTTTCAGCCTTTTTGCTGTCTTTGTTAACTATTTTACTTTCAATTGTGTTTTAAATTAGGAACCAATCAGCTATTGTACTGTAACTACCTAAATGGTCAAAAAGGACAATGTCTCACATTTACCGTCAGCACTTTCCTCTCTCCCTACCCTCAACTTTGATCCTCAAATTTGAAGAGCACTGTCTTAAATTTAGTGTTGCTTTACTGTACAAGTTGTATGCTTTGACTTACTGAGTGTTCCCAGCATTATCTATTTTTGTTTCAAATTTTTAACAACTAAAATACTAAGTTTTTTTTGCTGACTTTGCTCCATGTTTATTTCTAGCTAGCCTCAGGCCACTGTCTCCCAGACTCAGGCATCATGGTCCCAATCAACTGCCTGCCTTTCAATCCAATCCACCTCCAAAATTTCAAGGCACTTCGACAGGAAGGATCAGGAAACTAGAAGCCAAATCAACCCATCTAACGTGGTCTCAAGAACTGGTATGATACCACTTGTCTGCCATTCCACGATGAGAATCAAACCACTCCCCCTTTATATGTAATGCATTAACATCATTGAATCCCCACCGTCGGCGTCGTAGGGGTCACCACTCAGCCCTGATCAGACACACAACAGGATGAGTCACATAAATAACTGGTCAGACTGTTGTAGTTCTGTCATGAGTAACTCACCTCCTGAATCATGGAGTGGAATGATGAGATGAACAACTAAAACAAAACCACATCATTTTCAAAAATTGTTAATCAATAGTAAAACTTTTTAGTTTAATGTTCTGGTATGTTTGGCCCATTTATTATTTACATACATGTACGTTTACTTACCATAATTGGTTGGGTGCTTGAGCCATGTATATATTTGCAAGAATGCCCTTACTAATGTAAGATTAATATTGGTGCAGTATATTTGACCATCTGTGATATGGAGAAAGCTATACACAATGATATAACTACATGTCTGATCACAGACAATCTTTTGCCTTTGAGTATGCATTGTTATTACTTTGTTTAGCTGTGTTATAAGAAAAAAATCATATCCAAGCTATAGTTGTAAACATCCTTCACACATTTGACATCAAATTCTAAACATTCTCAGTGTATAGTTTAAATTTTATTATATATATTGCTTTGACGCAACACATCACCCCCCTCATTGTTTAATCTGTAGCAGATCTTGTCTCAATTGGAGCCAGGTGATATCTCCAAAATTGCTGGCCCCACTTTTCTGTTCCATAAATCAGTCTATAATACTGCCAGGAAACATATATAATGTTGTTCCTGACAGGAGAAGCGAAGATGAAGTGGAAAGTAAAATGTCTAAAATATTAGTCTGTTTTGGTTGAGCCCAAGCTCATCGTTCTGGCCTCAATTTAATTAAAGGTAGGGAAATCTGAAATCAGTCTTTCACAGGAATGAAAAAAAAGGCAACTCCTTGATGTGTCCTCAAGTGGAGTATGGAGCATAACTTTAGGAGGTTAAACGCTGACCCGTACAATGTACCTCTTAATGCACTCTTCGTGGTAAACAGTTTGATAACATCCAGATGGTTATCAGTAACAATTCTCAAGATCAGAATGGATTCATATGGTGCCAGATCTTGCCAAATGGACATATTCCTTATGGAGTATTATGCAAATTGTTAATATATGAACTGAAACAACTCCATACACTTTAGAGAAAAACCGCTTCCAAACTACAGGGGCCAAGTTAAGTGGGACAGTAGATAGTGAAGACTGGAGGGGAGCATTGCAACAGAACATTGATAGATAAAATGAGTGAGAAAAACTGTGACAGATGGAATTTAGCACAGGAAAACGTGAAGACATTCAGTTCGGACCTAAGAAAGATAGATCAGAATATTTTCTAAATAATGAGAGGTTAGGATCTGTGGATGAGTAGAGACACCAAAGGTCCACATAAAGAATTCACTAAAAGCTAAATGGCTAGATACAAAACCTTAAAAAAGACCCATAAAATGCTGGAACAAATGCAAAATTCTGTGAATACTGGGAATTTGAAACTAAAATAAAAATTGCTGGAAATGCTCATCAGGTCTGCAAGGATCAGTGGAGAGAAACAAAATTAACATTTTCAAGCCAATAACCTTTCAATAGCTAGTTAATATTTCATGCTACATTGATTTCACTTTATTCGTTATTTTGTGCTGAGACTAGCTTAGTCAGAGAACTCTACGTATCAGCATGCCTCATGGTTGGCATGCATTAGTGATTACAGAGAAATTTGTTGGGGAGGGAAAAATGTTTGATTTTTCCATTTACTCTTTATTGAATGTTCTTGTTAGTGCCTGGTGTATATACTCAGCACTGCGTGGGAGATGTCGGAACTTGCAGGTTCAGCTGGTCCTCCCTTCCAGGTATTGTAAAGAGTATTGCCTTGAATCTTCTGATTTGAGCCAGGAGCTGTATTTCAGAGCCAGATAAAGACAGAAAGTTGCCCATTTACTTTTCCAGGAGTTGTCCGACTAAACCTTATAGCCAGGAGCCTTCGCAATTGAGGTTGCTCAACAAACAATGCAGGCAACATCGGAATGGATCTGTGCAAAAGGTACGTCCCATTTTGACAGAGTTTATCACATTTCAGGACTCTAAAACTAGTTGACAGCTGCAAAGAGAAGGTAAGGTGACAGGAGAGTGGGGGCTAGAGTGTCTGGTGGGCAAAAGGGTAGGATAGCCGTTGCATGAGGGGATAGGATAGTAGCTGAGTGAGGGATACAGATTTCCAATGCGTGAGGGGTAGTGTATGAGGCAGGTGAGATGTACAGGTATCAGCTCCATTACATACTACACCTAAGACTACTTAATAAGTTAAGAGGTCACAGTGTTGGAGATAATATATCAATAAGGTTTGGCTAATTAATAGATGAAAAGATGTTGGAATAAAGGGGATATTTCTCAGGTTGGTAACCTAAAATTATTACTGGGCTCACAATTATTTACAATACATTAATGACTTCAAATCATAGAATCATTCCAATGTGGACAGAGGCCATTCAACCCATTGAGTCCACACTGACCCTCCAAAAAACATCCCACCCAGATTCACCCCCATACCCTATAACCTGGGCAATTTAGCACAGTCAATTCACCTAACTTGCATATCTTTGGATTGTCGGAGGAAACCAGAGCACCCAGAAGAAACCTATGCAGACAGCAAGGAGAATGTGCAAACTCCACACAAACAATCGCCACAGGGTAGAATTGAACCTGGGTCCCTTGCACTGTGAAACAGCAGCGCTAACCACTGAGCCACCATACCTACCCAAGAATGCCAATTTGGATGAAGGAACTGAATGTACTATTGGTATGTTTGGGGGTGATACAAAAGCAGGTGGGAAAGCAAGTAGTGGACATAACACAAAGAGTCTACAAAAGGATATAAACAGATTAAGTGAATGGACAAAAGCTTGGCAGATGGAAAATAAATGGGCAACTGTGTAGTTATGCACTTGGGCAGGAAGAATCGAGAGGCTAAATATTATTCAAATGAAGAAATACTGTTGAAAGCTATAGAACAGAAGGATTTGGTAATCCACCTGCATGAATCACGAAAAGGTGGCATCCAAGGCCAGCAGGTAATAGGAAAAGCAAATTAAATATTGGCCTTTATTTTAGAGGGAATGGACTATGAATAGTTTTGGTCCTCTTGTCTGAAGAAAAATGTGTTGCCTTTGGAGGCAGTAAACAATAGGTTGACTGGGTTGATCCAGGGTATGGAAGGATTTTCTTGTGAGGAGAGATTGAGAAGGCTGGGCTTGTGCTCATTGGAGTTTAGAAAAATAAGAGTAGATCTTTTTTAAACACATAAAGTTCTTAGAGAGACCCACAGTCGTCAATGCAGGGTGGTTGTTTCTCCTTGCGTGAGAGTCTAGGACCACAGTCAAAATCTCGCTGGAAGGAGTCATCCAATTAGGGCAGGAATGAGGTGGAATTTCTTCCCTCAAAGGGTAGTGAGTCTATGGAATGCTTTACTGCAGATGGCTGTTAAGGTTGGTATGTTAAATATAGTCAAGGCTGAGACAGATTTTTAATTAGTTAAGAAATCAAGGGTTATGGGAGAAGGCAGGAATGTGGAATGTAGGTCTATCAGATCAGATGTGAAATCATTGGATGGTGGGACAGAGATGATAGGCTGAATGGCACACTTCTGTTCCTATGTCTTACAGTCTTATGAACCCAATTATATGGTAGATAGTGATTTCCTCACAGCAACCTCACGAAACACAAATAAAATCTTAAGAAGGCTTCCTCAAAATGAGGTAAAAAGAGGAATGCTCTGAAGTAGCAGCATGCCCATACCTAAGCAGTCCCTACCCCTGTCATAGGCTTTCAATACCATGAAAGAACCAAAGCAAGCACAAACATGGGAGTTATGAAAGATGTCCTTCCACAGTTACAAGGTAACCTCAGGTGCCCATTTAAGACAGCAACAACTCCAGACCAGGTAGTTTTTGATACGCAGTTGGCTCCTGACAGAAACTATCCTTGTTAGGAACAGTGTTGATGACACCTTCATAAATTTCCATGGTGGATGCCCATTCAAATCATTTAAATGCAGTTTTTATTCAAAACCAAGAAGATAGTTCAATGCAACTGAAATGCTTTGCAACTTGGTTCTTGACAAAAATGGAGAAAAGCACTGGAGACTGAGAAGAGGACTTGACTGCCAGTAGTCCTGTGACAAATTTTTCCACTGTTTGATGGTGCTACACTTTCAAGTGGAATAAATCTTAAATGTCTGGTCACCATCTAAACTCTAAGAAGATAGTTAAGATGCCAGTGAGAGTCCAACAATCTAGACTTCATCCAATGCATTATATTAATACAATCATTTTTTATCCTGGAAAGACCTAAATTGTGGCAAATACAGTTTCCAGAACCATGGTCTGTTCTGTTACCAAGTTGACTTTTGTCTCAGAGGTGAGAGCTTTCTCCTCTGCCATCAGAACCTTTCTGCTGGATTCTGTAACAAAACTTTAAAATTGATACAGCTTGCTGATACTAAATGAATCCAGATTTGTATGTCTCTCCATGAAGGGTGGCCTGAGCTTACCTTGATTAAACAAAGTGATGGGATTGCACTATAAACAGCAACAACACTTTTCTCTGTTGGGTGATTTACTTGTCTTGCAACTGAATACAATATGAATGGATATTTTCCAGAGTATCCAGAAGGACCAAAAAGCAGAGCCAAAAGCCAGCAATTATTTCTTCCAGAGATACTTGGGAATTCACATCCAACAACTTTACCAAATGGACCATGATTATGGTTGGGCTTGAAATGGTTTCGTTTTTAAATCATAATTAACCATCTCATTGTGAAGTACTCGTGCTAAGTGAATTGAGGTCAGCGAACACAACACCCCCCAACTGCCAACAAAATCATAGACATGTTGAAGCATGTTTTTCTACTCACAGGATGCTGCTCGAGGTAATTTCAAATAATAGACCGCATTTTCTGAATGAGATCTTCAGAATTTTGTCTGCTACATAAGGGATTGACCACATCACAAGCTGATACTTTCAATCTCAAGCTGGCTAAAATTATCAACTGAGACTCAACTTTCTTCACCTGAGGCCCATGCCTCTCTGTAACAGTGTCTCACCATCAGAGCAATGATGAGTAGGTGATTAGAGACCCAGATTCTTGCAGATACTTTAAAGACATTTAAGCGACTCTTGGATAGACACATGGATGCTAGTATAATGTAGGGTATGGAGGGTAGTTTGATCTTAGTAGGATAATAGGTTGGCACAACATCGAGGGCCGAAGGGCCTGTACCGTGCTGTACTGTTCTATGTTCTATGTTCTATTCCAGTGTAACCAAGAAAGTTGAAGTGACATACCAAAAGACCGCAATAAAGGAAAAACCATTCTGAACAAGAGCAGAAGGACAGACAGACCATTTAGTTGAATTCTCAGCTTCAAGCTAGATCACTACTGTTTTTAATACCAGGACACTGAGTTCGGATTAGCAACAAGGCACAGATGGCATATGGGGAGTGAGGAGTAGGTGTTGGAGGAATAGTGGTAAAGTCATTATGGAAATGTAATCCAGAACCCGAGACCCAATTTTGGGATATGCGTTCAAATCCCACCATAGCAGATGGTGAAATTTAAATTCAATATTCTTCAGGAAAGAAAGCTACCATTCTGACCTACATGTGACTCCAGACCAACAGCAATATGGTTAACTCATAACTGTTCTCTGGGCAATGAGGGATGGACATAAACTTTTTTTTTTATGAGAATGAATTTTTTTTCAGGCAGCTTAACCACACTCCATTACTCAAACTCCTGATAATTTGAACATGAATGAATTTTGGACAGTTCATTAAATTTCACAGATAAAATGATCAGAAAGATGATTTTTTAACTGCATATGAAGCATGGTCAGATATTGACAAATTTAGAAAGACTGAGGACTGTAACTATGAAGGGTACGAATTGAATTCTGTAGGTTGTGTCTGAAGTTGCAGAATCTTTGTTTGGAAATTCCCCATGCCATGCTAGCGTTTACATTTTTGCACCATGTCAAAATATCATGAATGGACAGATTTCCAGTTTTCGTTAGAATTAAGTTTGTGAATAAAACTACACTGCGAGAACAAATGTCAGCATATTAAAACAATAGAATTGGCAGCATAAAGGGGCAATCAATGATACAACCGGAAATAGAGGACACAACGTTAACAGATTGGCAAGCCTGTCTAAATTTAAGCCACAGGCTACAGTATGAAAGGAGAATTGTTACTAATAGAAATGAGAAAAATGCTATTGCTTACTTGGCAAAGTGGAATTTGGAATTTACAAGTGAATGAATCCAGAAGTGCACAAGGTGTAGTTAATCAATGTTTCAGGTGTGGTTCAAAGTACCACTAAGTCATGTACTGTCTCAAATTCTATGATAAAGCATTCCAAACTAAATATCAACAAAAACTTTGGAGGAAGAAGGTCACAAGAAGCTTCAGCATGGAAATGAAAATATTGGTTGCAGAGTATTTCAGATGTGCTGTATTGCTGTAGTGAATGTGTGTTTACAGTGTGTAGAATAGCCTGGCTAAAATATTTCCTAGAGTCTGAGTTAGAAGTTAAGGAAATTGAGAGTTCTCCCAGTTTCAGATTTGTGAAATATAAGACACTGAAATCTTTGAAAAGATTGGTCATTCCTCGTAAACTAGCTGGAATCAATCATTTTAAGCAGCTTAAGAAATTGAGTAGGGGAGAAGATTTTAGATTTGTGGACAGTTCTTGGGGTTGGTGGGACCTGAAAAACTGAATGGATGACTCCTGAACCAGAATGGGTCCCTGCTAAAAGGTTTGCTCATGCTGTTGGGGAGATTTTAAACTAATCTGGCGGGGGAATTGGGGCACAGAGTAGATGTAAAGTCAGGAGCAATGTCAAATCAGATATAGAAGGAAAGCCAGGGGTTGAAGGAAGGGCAGCTCAACATTCCAGGGTATACAATCTTCAGACGAGATGTGATAGGATGTAAGAGAGGTGGAGGCTTTGCATTATTGATAATGGAGATCATCACTGCAGTAATGAGGAAGGATGTCCTAGAAGGCTCGTCAAATGACGCTATCTGGGTAAAGATTAGAAATAAAAAACACATTTTGCTGGGATCATACAACAGGCCTCCTAATAGTTGGAGGAAAATAGAGGAAATGATATGTTGGAAAATCGCAGAGAGGCGTTACAGGAATACAGTTAGGTAGTAGAGAATTTCAACTTAGCTAACATCTGTTGCGATCAATTCAGTGTGAAAGAATTAGGTGGCATGGAATTTTTAAAGTGCATCCAAGAGAGATCTTTGTGCCAGCACATAGATGATCCTGTTAAAAATGGGGCAGTGCTAAATTATAATCCCAGTACATGAATCAGGTCAAATAATTGAAGCATCATTAGGTGAGCATTTTGGAGATAGTGACCAAAAAGCTGTAAGTTTCAAAGTCATTATGGAAAGGGATGAGGATGTTGTGACTGAATTGGAGGAAGGCCAATTTCAATACCATTAGACAGGATCTGGAAAACATAGACTGGGAGCAGTTACTTGCAGGTAAGTCTACTTGTGGAAAGTGGGAGTCTTTTAATGTTATAGTGAGAGCTCAGCGCCAGTATGTTCCTCTAAGAGTGAAAAGCAAGAGCAGCAGGTCCAGGGAACCTGGGCTGTCAAGGGATATTGAGACTTTGATAAAGAAAAATAAGGAATCATACGTTAGGCATAGTCCATTAAAAACAGGGGAGGTCCTTCAAAATTATAACAAGTGTAGGGGATTGCTTAAAAAAGACATTAGGACGACAAAGAAGGGCCACAAAATATCTTTGGCAAATAGGTTTAAGGAGAACCTCAAGGTATTTTATGTATTGAGAGCAAGAGGATTACTAGAGAAAGAGTGGGACATATTAGAGATCAAAGGGGCAATCTGTGCGTGAAGCCAGAGAATGTGGGTGAATATTTCTCATCTCTCTTCACAAAAGAGAAAAACATTGTAGCCAAACATTTTAGTTCAGATGGTTAGATTCTACAGCATGTTTGGATTAGTAAGGAAGAGGTATTAGATGTTTTAGAGGGCATAAACGTGCATAAATCCCCAGGCCCTGATGAGATGTATCTCAGACTGCTATGGGAAGAAAGGGAGGAGGTTGTTGAGGCCCCAGTGGAGATATTTAATTCTTCACTGGCCACAGGTGAAATGCCAGATGACCAGGAGATAGCTAATATGGTTCCTTTGTTCAAGAAGGTCAGCAGGGATAGGCCAGGTAATTCCAGACCAGTTAGTCTGACATTAGTGGTAGAGAAATTCTATCAGACAGGATTAATGAACACTTGGAAAGGCAGCAATTGATCAGGTATAGCCAGTATAGATTTGATAGAGGGAGATCCTGTCTGACTAAATTAATTGAGATTTTGAAAATTTATCTAAATGTATTGATAAGGGTGGTGTAGATAATGTGATTTACATGGACTTCAGCATGGCCTTTGACAAGGTCCCATATGGAAGGCTGGTCCAAAAATAAGGGCCCATGAGATCCAAGGCAAGTTGACAAACTGGATCCAAGGTTGTCTTGCAAACAAGATGCAAAGGGAGATGGTGGACAGATGTTTTTATGATTCGTAGCCTATGACCAGCACTGTACCACATAGTAATCGGTGTTGACACCCTTGCTGTTTGTATAAATATTAATGGCCTGGATGTGGATGTAGAAGGTATAATCAGTAAGTTTGCAGATGATATGAAAATTGATGGTGTCGTTGATAATGAGGATCCCAGGCTGCAGTCTGATATTTCTCAGATGGTAAATTGAGCAGAACAATGGCAGATGGAATTTAATACTGATAAGTGTGAGAGGATGCATTTTGGGAGATCCAACAAGGGAAGGATATACACAATGAATTGTAGGTCTCAATGGAGTATTCAGGAACAAAGGGATCTTGGTGTATAAGTCCATTGCTCCCTGAAGGTATCAGCACAGGTAGACAAGGTGGTGACGAAGGCATACGGGATGCTTGCCTTCATTATCCAGGGTGTAGGATTATAAGAGCAAGGAAGTCATGTAGCAACGTTATAAAATATTGATTAGGCTACAGCTGTAATACTGTGTGCAGTTCTAGTCGACACATTATCAAAAGGATGTGAAATTCACTAGAGAGGGAGCAGAGGAGATTCACCAGGATGTTGCCTGGGATGGAAAGTCTTGGTCATGAGGAGAGACGGGACAGGCTGTATTTGTTTTCCTTGGTGGTGAAGAGGCCAAGGCAGGATCTGGTGGAAGTTTAGCAAACTTGAGAGGCATAATAGGATAGATCAAGAGAAACTTTTCCCCATGGGAGATGTATCTAAGACCAGACGGCATAAGTCTAAGGCGAGGAGTAAGTGGTTTAGAGGGGACCTGCGGATTTTTTTACCCGCTGGGTAGTAGAAATATAGAACATGCCATTTGAGAGGGTGATGAAGGCAGGTACTTTCACATGTTATGAACCTGACCAGAACTCCCCAAAATATATTAAGAAGTTAGCTTGGATCCTAACATTTTCTTATTTTTAAAGGTAAATGTGTAGAGATGTGTTCCAGATGCAATTCAATTAGTTAAACTACTCATTGTTAAGCAAAACGCAATTTATTCAAACACTATAGTAAACCATAACAAAAGAAAGAATAAAGAAAAGAATTGACTTAGCTGCAACTCTATTGGAATACTTAACAAAACAATAGATTCAATAACTATTACTAACTAACTTTTCCCATGTAGGAACATCCCATAAGAACACCCGTGGCAAAAGGCAAATTCAGAAAACAGATTGTCTCACATTTAGTTCTCCAATTTAGGAAGAAAGAACATCAAAAGACAATTCTGAGAGAAAGAGACCTCCAGCTTTCAGTTGCAGCCAAAAGAGATATGGCAGATTTTTCACAATCCCAGTAGCTTCTGCTGAAAGCTATATTAGAGATGTCTGGTTCTATGGGAGCCTGACCACATACATTCAGGCTGCTTCTATTATTCCAACTTTAAAAAACACCCAAGGCCTCACAAGCTTGTACAGTCTTACAGACTGCTCGTCACCCTCATTCAATCTTTATTTTAAAAAAGGACAAAAAAACCTCTTAAAACCACTGCATCATCACAAACAACATTTAAGAAGCATCTGAATGGGCACTTAAAATAACAGGGCATAGTAGGCTATGGACCAAGTGCAGATAAATGGGATTAGTATAATGCTTGTTGGCTAGCATAGTCGGTGGACCGACGGCCCTGTTTCTATGCTGTATGATTCTATGACTATGACACAGTCCAAAAGTGTGCAAGGCTAGGTGGATTGAACATGCAAAATTGTCCATGGCGTCCAGGGACGTGCAGGCTAGGTGGGTTAGCTGTGGGGAATCCAGGGTTACAGGGATAGGGTAGTGGGGAGAGTCTGGGTGGCATGGTCTTCAGAGAGTCAGTGTGGACTTGTTGAGCCAAACGGCCTGTTCCCACACTGTAGGGATTCTATGATTCTATATTATTTCCAGTAACATACCTTTATCACGAAGTAAACCATCAATGAAGAAATCACAAATGAACTGCTCATGGAAAATGACAACAGAAACAGAAGTTACTGGAACAGCTTCTCAGCTCTGAGGAAGGGTCACCAGACCCAAAACATTATCCCTGATTTTTCTTCACAGATGCTACCAGACCTGCTGAGCTTTTCCAGCAACTTCTGTCTTTGTTCCTGATTTATAGCATCCACAACTCTTTCAGGTTTTATTATAGAAAATGACAAAGCTATTATTTTTCAAAAATCTGTGAATTTGCAATTTACATCATCACTGCGTTAAAGTATTAATTCAAATGGAACATAACCTCTCAAATTAAAAATGTGTATTGACGTCAGGGAATAGCAATTTAGATGCAAAACGTCAATTGTTTTAAGATTACATTAGCAGCTCATCCAACTTCTAAGAGGTTGAAACTTGAGGTGCTGTGGGCCATCAACAGCAACAGAATTGTACCTCAGCACGACCCGCAACGTCATGGCCTGTCACATCCCATAATCAACATTTCTCATCAAGCCACGGATCAACATGGGTTCAATGCAGAATACAGCAGGTCATGTCAGGAGCAGCACAGGCATACGTAAAAATGAGGTATCAACTTGATGGAGCTACCAAACAGAACTACTTGCATGCCAAACAGCATAAGCAGCAAGTTCAAGGCAGTGCTAAGTAATACCATAATCAATGTATCAGAACCAATCTCTGCAGTCCTGCAACATCTCATCATGAATGATGATGGACAAGTAAACAACTCACTGGAGGAGGAGGTTCCACAAATATCCCTATTCTCAATAATGGAAGAATCCAGGACATCAATACAAAGATAATGCTCAAGCATTCACAACAACCTTTAGCTAGAAATGCCGAGTGGATGATCCATCTTGGCCTCTCCCAGTGGTCCACAGCATCACAGATGTCAGTTTCGAGCAAATTCAATTCCACTCAAGAAACAGTTGGACACTGGATCCTGCAACGATTACGGGCCCTGACATCATTCTAGCAATACTACTATAGTCTGGTGCTCCAGAATTTGCTGTTCCCCTAGCCAAATTCTTCCAGTTCAGTTATAACACTGGCATCTAGAACACAACGTGCAAAATTGACCAGGTATATCCTGCACATAAAAAAAAGGACAAATCCAACCCAGCTAATTCTTACCCCATCAGTCTACTCCCAATCATCAGCAAAGAGGTGGAAATTGTCATCAACAGTACTATCAAACAGCACCTGCTCAGTAATAACCTACACAGTGATGCCCAGTTTGAGTTCCGACAAGGCCACCCTACTCCTCATTTCAGCCTTGGTTCAAACATGGTCAAAAAGAATTGAATTCTAGAGGTGAGGTGAGAGTGACAGCCCTTGATATCAATTCCACATTCAAAACTAGAATCAATGGATATTGGGGTCAAATTCTGTCCTGGTTTGACTGATGCCTGGTACATAGGAAGATGGTCGTCTTTGTTGAAGGTCAGTCATCTCAGCTCCATGGCATTTTTGCAGGAGTTCCTCAGGGTAATGTCCTAGGCCCGTTCATCTTCAATTGCTTTATTAGTGACTATTCCTCCATTAAAATGTCAGAAGTAGAGATGTTTGCTGCTGATTTCACAATGTTCAGCAAGTGTTGCAACTCCTCAGATACTTGAAGCAGACCATCAGGTAGACAAGTCCCCAGGGCCTCATGGGATATACACCAGAATACTGAGAGAGGCAAGGGAGGAAATTTCTGGGGCCTTGAGAGAAATCTTTGTATCCTCACTGGCTACAGGGGAGGTCTCAGAGGATTGGAGAATAGCCAATGTTGTTCCTTTCGTTAAGAAAGGTGGCAGGGAAATCCAGCTAATTACAGGCTGGTGAACCTTACATCAGCGGTAGGGAAATTATTGGAGAGGATTCTTTGAGACAGGATTTACTCCCACATGGAAATAAGTGGGTGTATTAGCGAGAGGAAAGAGGTTTTTGAGAAGGGGAGGTCATTTCTCAATGACTTGACTGAGATTTTGATGGAGTGGTGAAGGTGATTGATGAGGGTAGAGCAGTGGATATTGTCTACTTGGATTGCACTAAGGCCTTTGACAAGGTCCCTCATGGCAGACTGATACAGAAGGTAAAGTCACATGGGGTAAGAGGTGAGCTAGCAAGATGGATAAAAAAACTGGCTTCGTCATAGAAGACAGAGTGTAGCAGTGGAAGGGTTTATTTCTGAATGGAGGGCTGTGACTAGTGGTGTTCTTCAGGGATCAGTGTTGAGACCTTTGCTATGCGTAATGTATATGAATGATTTGGAGGAAAATGTAACTGGTTTGATTAGTAAGTTTGTGGATGACACAAAGGTTGGTGGAATTGCTGTAGCAATGGGGACCGTCAAAAGATACTGCAGGATATAGATCGGTTATTGACTTGGGCAGAGAGATGGCAGATAGAGTTTCATCCGGAAAAATGTGAGGTGATACATTTCGGAAGGTGTAATCCAGATGGAAAATATACAGTAAATGACAGAACCCTTAAAAGTACCGATAGGCAGAGGGACCTGGGTGTACATGTACACAGGTAAGTGGCAACACAGGTGGAGAAGGTAGTCAACAAGGCATATGGCATGCTTGCCTTCATTGGCTAGGGCATTGAGTTTAAAAATTGGCAGGTAATGTTGCAACTTTATAGAACCTTAGTTAGGCCACATTTGGAATATTGTGTTCAATTCTGGTCGCCAAACTACCAGAAGGATGTGGTGGCTTTGGAGAGGGTACAGAAAAGATTTACCAGGATGTTGCTTGATATGGACGGCATTAGCTATGAGGAGAGGTTGGAGAAACTTGGGTAGTTCTCACTGGAATGACAGAGGTTGAGGGGCGACCTGATAGATGTCTACAAGATTATGAAGGGCGTGGACAGAGTGGACAGTCAGAAGCTTTTTCCCAAGATGGAAGAGTCAGTTACTGGGGGGCATAGGTTTACGGCGTGAGGGACAAGGTTTAAAGGTGATGTACGAGGCAAGTCTTTTACATAGAGGGTGGTGGGTGCCTGGAACTCACTGCTGGGAGAGGTAGTGGAAGCAGATACGATAGTGGCTTTTAAAGGGCGTCTTGACAAATGCATGAATAGGAAGCAAATAGAGGAATATGGTCCCCGGAAGGATAGGGGTTTTAGTTATGATGGGCAGCATGTTGGTGCAGGCTTGGAGGGCCAAAGGGCCTGTTCCTGTGCTGTAATTTTCTTTGTTCTTTGTTCCTTGTTTTTTGTTCTTGTTCTAATACACACCATTATAATTTCACATCATCTGAGATGAGCTTGCTTAACTTAAAACTGCTCAAACGGGTGTTCTAATCCGAGCTTCCCCAGTTATCCCATTGACACAAGGCCAAAGGAAACGTTTCCAAGACAATCTCATTGCCCCCATGAAGGCTTGCATTCTCCCATTCTAACGGACCTCTTGAGAATCTGGAATAATCAGGTGTCTCCAAATATTTTCAAGAAATAAAATCTACGTCTTTAAAAAGTTTTACCTCTTTTACAGGATACTTCTTACATAATACTTACTATCAAATGTCTGACATTGTGGCAATGCAAGTTCCTCAAGAACATTCCACTTTTCAACCACATAAAACGTGTAAACATTGTTTATTAAATCCTACTGCAAATTCAAGAACTTTTACTCATTTTCTGACAAATCAAATGCATAAAAGATAAAAATAAACCTGAAGAACTGTCAGTGTTTGAAATCAGAAACAAAATCAAAAATTGCTGGAAAATCATTCAGATCGGCTGAAAAAGGGTCACTGGAACTAGATGTTAACTCTATTTTCTCTCTACAGATGCTGCCAGACCTGCTGAGTTTGTCCAGAAATTTCAGATTTTGCATAAGACAGTTTTCTATCAAAAGTTACATTTAAGTTACAGCTATTGTTAACAAGCAGCCTTGGAATTTCTACTTTGTTTCTTTCCTTTTTTTTACTCACTCATGGGATGCGAGCATCACTGGCTGGCCAGCATTTTTCGCTTGTTCATAGGTGCCCTTGAGAATGTGGTGCTGAGGTGCCTTTTTGAACCATTGCATTTCCTTCTCTATATCTCAAGTGGACAGACACACGTGTAAATCGTGAATGCCTTGTCTGTATCATTGTGAAATGATTGACATTTAAATGATATTTTAAATATTAGCTACTGAATAGTTATACACGCTCCAGTTTTGGTCCCCTTATTTAAGAAAGGCATTGGAGGTTGTTCATAAGAGATCCTCAAGGCTGATTCCCAGGATGAACGGGTTAACTTGTCAACAACAGCTATTCATGAGAGTTTAGAACAATGAGGGATGATCTTATTGAAGCATACAAGATTCCGAGAAAACTTGACAGGAAAAATGTTTCCATGAGTGGGGTAATCTCAAACTAGGGGACATAGATACAGAATAAGAAGGCACTCAATTAAAACTGTGATGCAAGCAATTTCCACTCCCAGAGTCATAGAGAGCAACAGAAGCAGAAAAGGCCCTTTGGCCCTTCATGTCCAAAAACAACCACCTAACTATTCCAGTACTTGGTCCATAGTATTTTATGCCTTGGCACCACTAGTGGACAATTCTTAAATGTTATAAGGGTTTCTGCCTCTACCACCCTCACAGGTAGCAAGCTCCAGATTCCTTCCATCCTCTGGTTGAAGAGGATTTTCCTCACATTTGCTCTAAACCTCTGCTGTTTGTGTTAAATCTATGCTCCTGGTCATTGATCCCTCCATCAAGGGGAAAGCTTTCTTCCTATCTACCTTATGAATGCCCCTCACAATTTTATACATCTCAATCATGTCACCTCTCAAACTCCTCCAAACTAAGGAAAACAACTCCAGCCTGTCTAATTTCTCTTCATAATGTGAGATATTGTATTATAGGTCTCATTATCAACCCACTCACAAGTGCTCTATATTTACTAATGACCACGTTCTCATTCATTCATAACTCTTTTACTAACCACTCACCAAAGCACCATGTTTACTATACCACATTTCATTCATTCACTCATAAAACCGTGGTTTTGCTGTACAGTTTACTATTGCAACATTGACTAAATTAAAACATCCCTTCCAACCTATTACTGCTTCTTTACACCTTCAACTCCTTGATGATCCCACACCGCAAGCAGTGGTTAGACCTGTTTCTACGTCAAAGGCTACCCCGAATAAGTTTTAATATTTTAATCTATTCAGAACAATGCCATTCCTGCCATTGAGTCTCCATGACTCACCTGAAATCAAGGAAAGATTATAATATGAATCAGCCCCTTAGCAACCATCACTCAGGACTTCAATAGGTTGCAGAACATCTAACAAGTTTCCTCCAATAGCATGCATTTATTAAATACATATTAAATAGGGCCACTATCCCTGTTAAGAAAGTTACTATCAAAACAGCGCTTCAGCGAAACTGCATGAATGAATGTGTAAGAACTATCAGAACCAGTAATAGTAAATAAAGTCTCATGACCCAGCTGCTGTAATCGGTTAAAAATTCACTATACCTCTATTAAGTACATGTATAATTTCTAACTTATTTAGATCATATAAGTCTAGTATCTTTACTAACATTTACTAACTTACAAGATAAAAGGACTAACACCTCTTAATTATGCAAGCAGAACAGACAGGCATTCTAATCCCATCAGGAAATGGTTTAAACACTTAGCAAATGTTTAAAACATTTCCTGCTTCCCCAGGACAGATGTCATGCAAACGTTTGTGTACGATAGATACAGTTGTGTAACACCTTACTGCTAGAATTTTAATGTATGTAAGAACTGTGTATAAAGAGGCTTTTGTAAGAACTGTACTTCGGATTCCATTGCTGCCTCGAATGGATTTAACGAATGCTGAACAAAGAGGCTATTTTCGCCACTCACCGATTTAGGTTGTTAACTGAACACAATCCCGCAGTAACTAGAACGGCAACATCCTGGTGTAGTGATTATAACTAGGTCAGCCAGATGGACCTCATTGAATAGGAGTTCCCTGATTGGGCTGTTAATTTTGTTCAATCAGAGAACCCTGGCTGACAGATATAAGCAAGTGTCAGAAGTTCTGTTCACTCTGAGACCTGGCTCTGAGGAAGTTGAATCAGTGTCAAGGACTTTCCACGTGTAATTAAACAGTGACTTGGTGACAGGATATCAGGTTCTGTGGAATTATTTCACTTGATAAATCTCTCCAGTGCTATCACTTCCCTTCTATAATGTGGAGTCCAGAACCACAAACGATACTCTTGCAGTGGCCTAAGCATCATTTTATGCAGTTCCAGCATAACTTTTCAGCTCTTAAACTCTATGCAGAGTGTAGTGAACATCTGGAATTTTCTACTCCAGACAGTTGTGGAGATTAGATCACAAAGTATTTAAACAGGAGAATAGATTTTTGAAATATTATGGAGCTGATCGCAATGCTGAGCTGGCATGAAGGCAAGTTGACACCTGGCGCACATTAGCTATGATCTTGTTGAACGGTGGGGTAGACCTGAGTGGCCAAATTGATGACTCCGGCTCATATTTGTTAGGTTGCTATGTACTTCTACTAGCTGGCTAACTTGATCATTTTCAGCTGATATTAATCCTAATGGTTATTGAATGCCTTCTTTATAAATATATTTTGCTTGTTTACAGTGTGAAGTCCAAATTTTATAATTTTTGTGTTTTTTTTGGTTTTTAAATCTTATGATATTGGATTGGATTGGATTGGATTGGGTCAAGGCCACACAAAGCGTCTCCACAGAATGATGAACTGTGAATTTGTATAGCTGGTTTAACCAGTTTTAGTTTTCCAAATGTTTGAATTTTAAAATAACCAGCAGCAAAGCTTGAGTTTTAAACAAAATAAAAGTTAGTTCATTGCACATCTATCATCACTGCAAGCTATTAAGTAAAGAAAAGTGATGATCACAACAATATAAATGCAAAGTAAATCCAGATAAATGATGCTTATAACAATGAGAATAATGGTTATTTGTTTTCAAAGCAGACCTTAACTTCTTGAAGATTTCTCTTTACATGGTAAAAAGGTTGGAAACCTGAAGACAGATTCAGCAGCTACAATGCTTGCAAATTGCCTAGCCACTTGGCAAGACTGTGGTTGATTTCTGAATATCCTTTTTCTTGAATTGCCCTTACTAAGAATTTGCTCTCTAAGGCTATCTCTCAGAACCCCTTGTGGGAATTTGTGTCTCGTAGCTATCATATAACAGATCAATAGTTAAAAACCTGCAATGTTAACTTTTGATGAATCTAGTTTTGAGAAACTGGTGGTGAGTTGCATTCTTGAATTGCTGTAATCCATGTGGCATAGGTACACCCAACAATGCTATTAAGGAGATTCGGGATTTTGACTAAATGACACTGAAGGAACAGTGAATCATTGTTTCACAAAGCAAAGTCACTTATGCTGGGTATACCCCTTATTCTTCACAGAAATTTTGCATTCTCACACCTTTAGAAGCACCTATTTTGTTATCCAAGCACCTATTTTGTTGATTAAATTCTAAATGTTTCCCTTGGTGATGCTGAGATACCACAACAACCTCCTCAACTTTCTGGCCTGAAGTGAATCAATATAGATAGTCTTTGGACTTCTAGCAACCAATTTAAGTCTTGTTTTGTCCATTGAATGAGAGGCTAGTTTTTTTTCCAAAATATGTAATAATTACAGTCATTAAATATGTGCTTCATTTCAAAAGCTTTTCCCATCTGCAAAATATTCTTGTTGCGCAACCATTTCTATTGTTAAGTGGGCCACTGAGAAATGCTACACATACTAAGCATTATCTGTACGACCCAACAATCGTTATACAAGTTCATTAATATCAAGGTTCACTTGCAATCACAGTTAGAAAGCCAGACCATAAATGAACTCAGTTTTCAGGCCATGTGTTTGAATAAACTGAGGATGTGATGAACATCTTGATGCTTCAGTTAACTACAGCCATGTGTGGCTCCTGCTCCGCAGCAGGCAATAGATGCCACAGGCCTTATAGCAAGAAGGGTGTGTGATCACACATCACATCAGGCTAATGAGATCTTCAGGGGGAAAACACTGAATCCCTGAGTAGGGAAGATGTTTATTGCCCCAAGCAATCAGCACCACAATGCTACAGGAAGCAAAGAGAAAGAAGGGAAGCAGCAACAAGGCAAAGAACAAAGAGAAGACTGATATTAAATAGAGATAGCTGTGGAATTAAACCCATGTGTAACATCTGCTAACCGTGATGCTGTGCATAACGTTGTCACACTATCAATGAAATAATTAGCTGTCTTAAATCTGTCTTGTTACGTGTCACAGGTTAACATGGTGTTTATTTCTAATTAATTGTTTAATAAAATTACATTTATTACACATAGGAACTAGGTGTTATGGTGGATTAAAATGCTATTCTTTCACCTCTGTGTTCCTGGTTTGAAATCCAATTATGAGAGACGGGTTAAAGTTATTTTTCTCGTGTTGTATGCTATCTGTAAGTAGGCTCAACCCAGTTCCTAGCCAGTGGATATGCACAGCACAAATTGCTCCAATTGAGCCTTGAAGAGTGAATGTCATCCAGAGGTATCACAAAGTTGACGTAGGCCAGGGAAATAGCATATTGATGCAATAGATCATGATTTTTATAGGTTAGAGTGAATGGAGTTTTTGGGGTAGAGCAGAAAACAGCAATGTCTTATAGAGTTTCTCTAGTTTCATTTTCTTTGCTCTGGAGCTGATGCAGAATGTGGTTATTTGTAAACGTAGAATTAAACTTCATTTAAAAAACATAAGCAAAGAAAAGAAACTCTATACACATATTAAAAAGAAATGCAAATATAGCCAAAACAAAATGAACATTTCAATCCTAGCCCCTCCTATGAAATCCACAAAAACTGAAAGAACTATGGATGCTTTAAATCAGAAACAGAAATTGCTGAAAAAGCTCAGCAGGTCTGGCAGCATCTGTGGAGAGAAATCAGAGATAACGTTTTGAGTCGAATGATCAGTTCTGAGGAAGGGTCACCAGACCCAAAACGTTAACTCTGTTTTTTCCTTCACAGATGCTGCCAGACCTGCTGAGCTTTTCTAGCAACTTTGTTCTTGTTCCTGATTTACAGTATCCGCAGCTTTCAGTTTTTACTAAGAGGATGCAGTTGTCTTTCTGGTAATTGTTTTAAGAATGACACATGTAATGCCTAATGACTGCTGCTTCTCAAACTTTTATGTGCATAATAGTAGATACATCATAACATTGTTGACAAATGAGTCAGAGGTTGTCGAAAAACAGGAATGCTGTGCAAAATAGCATAATTGGAGCATTTGTTTATCATCAGCTGTGGAAGGGAGGAGGATCAGAATCTGTGAGTGTCAAACTAGAATTTGAATTTACTACTATTTTATACAATAAAAGAAAGATTTGCATTTAAAAATATTTTTCACAACCAGCATACATCACAATGTATATCACAACGAATGAAGTACACTATTGTAATGCAGGGAATGTTGCAACTAATTTATGC
The DNA here is from genome assembly GCA_024137785.1 of Ginglymostoma cirratum. Lineage (NCBI taxonomy): Eukaryota > Metazoa > Chordata > Chondrichthyes > Orectolobiformes > Ginglymostomatidae > Ginglymostoma > Ginglymostoma cirratum. The sequence continues at coordinate 36,881,976 of JAHRHZ010000024.1, read as the reverse complement.
ACAATAAACCGACAATTGTTTTTGTGATGTTGATTTTGATTTAACTAGGATCAGGACACCAAGGATAACACCTCTGCTCTTCTTCAAAATAGTGCCATGTGGTGGATCTTTTGCATCCTCCTGAGAGGGCAGAATGGGGTCTCTGAAATCTCATCTTGAAGACAGCGCCTCTAACAGAGCAGCATTCCCTCAACATTGCACTGATATATCAGCCTTGCTCTTGTACTCAGGGTGTGGAGTGATTTTTGAACCAGACAACTTAATTTGACTCAGAGAAGAGTGTTACTTTTGAGAAGATCAGAAGTCTCACAACACCAGGTTATAGTCCAACAGGTTTATTAAAATCACAAGTTTTCGTAGCATTGCTCCTTTGTCAGGTGAAGTGGAGGAAAGTGCACAGGCACGAATATACAGGTGGAGAAATAACGACAAGATAGTTCCAGGTAATTAAGAGTGTCAGCAGAATAAGTGCAAATAGTGTGAGTGGTGTATTGACAGGCTGAATAACAAGTCTTTGCAGGTGATCAAAAGTGTCAAACAGTGTGAGTAAACTATCAACCGCTGAATAACTAATGAAGGAATGACTTATGAATTGATTAATTAAGGCAGAGACATAATTACAAGTAGTTAAAAATAAGATGGTGCTAGAGGTAAGCCAAAAGGCTGGAATAACATGTGCAGGTATCAAAGTTGTATGACGAGGGTCTTAACAAAGTAATAAGCAATCAAAAACTGTACAAACTAATTGAGGTAGACACTGTGACAAACAATGAACGGATACCATGCAACAATCGTCAGGCAGAATTGTTCACTCCAAGTCAGGGAACACTTCAGCCGTCAAGGACATTTAGCCTCCAATCTTTTGGTAACCGTCCTCCAAGGCAGCCTTTAAGATACATGACAATGCAGAATTGCCCAGCAGAAATTGATAGCCAAGTTCCGTGGTCATGAAGGTGGGTCTCAACCGTGATCTTGGGTTCGTGTCACATTACATGTAACCCCATCACACTGTTGTGCGCTTGTAAAATCTTCCTTACTGTTCTGTTTTGACACGATTACCTTGATTATTTGTATTATCTTTCTACCTTAATTAGTTTGTACAGTTTCTGATTACTTGTTACCTTGGTTGGACCCTGGTCATGCAACTCTGATACCTGCTCATCTTATTCCAGTAATTTGGTTTGTGTCTAGCGGCATCTTGTTTTTGATCATTTGTAATTATCTCCCTGCCTTAATTAAGTGATTCATAGCTCATTCCTTCACTTGTTATTCAGCTGTTGGCACTGTTTGACACTTCTGATCACCTGCTAAAACTTGTTATTTAGCCTGCTGACACTCCACTCATACTATTTGTACTTATCTTAATTACCTGGATTTATTTTGCCATTATCTCTCTGCCTATTTGTACTTATTCTGTTGACACTCTTAATTACCTGGAACTATCTTGTCATTATTTCTCCACCTGTATATTCTGTGCCAGTGCACTTTCCTCCACCTCACCTGACGAAGGAGCAGAGCTCCAAAAGCTTGCGATTTTAAATAAACCCATTGAATTGGAACCGGATGTTGTGAGACTTCTGACATTGTCCACCCCAGTCCAACACTGGAATCTCCACATCATGGCGATGATTAACACCACAAACTGTTGGCTCAAAGTGGAGAGGATCTCCAAGAAGATTGTGCATATTGATACAGACAAAGAGTTTCCACATAGATGCAAGAAAGCAGACAAGATCCCAAAATGACTACAGATCACAAACCTACTCAAGTCGACTTTCAACACAGACTATGTTGAGAGACTCTGCCGT
>JAHRHZ010000024.1:36816497-36875168 GCA_024137785.1 Ginglymostoma cirratum | reverse complement strand
ATCTCTTTACCTTAATTAGTTTGTACAGTGTATGATTACTTATTACTTTGGTTAGACCCTCATCATGCAGCTACTCATATCATTCCAGCCATTTGGTTTGTCTCTAGAACCATCTTAGTTTTGATTATTTATAATTATCTTCTAGCATAATTAATCACTTCATAGGTCATTCCTTCACTAGTTATTCAGCTGTTGATAATGTCCTGACACTGTTTGACACTTTCGATCACCTGCAAAGACTTTCTATTCAGCCTGTCGACATTCCCCGACACTATTTGTACCTATCTGTTGACACTCTTAATTATCTACAATTATCTTGCCATTATATCTCCACCAATATATTCTGTGCCTGGGCACTTCCTCCAATTCACCTGACAAAGGAGTGGTACTCCGAAAGCTTATGATTTTAAATAAACTTGATGGATCATAACCTGGTGTTGTGAGACTCACGACTTTGTCCACCTAAGTACAACACCGGCATGTTCACCCTTTTGAGAAGAATTGTAGGGTTCGGGAGCACTGCAGATCACCTTCTTGTCCAGGAATACTGTCAAGAAAAGTCCTGGGAATATTTGAGATCGCAATAACTGCAGGTGCTGGAGTCAGAGTCAATACAATGTGGAGCTGGAGGAACACAGCTGGTCAGACAGCATTTGAGGAGCAAGAAAGTCAATGTAACAAGGTATAGAGCTGGATGAACACAGCAGGCCAAGCAGCATCATAGGAGCAGGAAAGCTGTCGTTTAGGGCCGAGACCCTTCTTCAGAAATGGGGGAGGGGAAGGAGGTTCTGAAATAAATAGGGAGGGGGGGGGAGGCGGATAGAAGATGGATAGAGGAGAAGATCGGTGGAGAGGAGACAGACCGGTCAAAAAGGCGGGGATGGAGCCAGTAAAGGTGAGTGTAGGTGGGGAGGTAGGGAGGAGATAGGTCAGTCCAGGGAGGACGGACAGGTCAAGGGGGTGGGATGAGGTTAGTAGGTAGGAGATAGTGGTGGGGCTTGAGGTGGGGGGAGGGGATAGGTGGAAGCACAGGTTAGGGAGGAGGGGACGGGCTAGGCTGGTTTTGGGATGCGGTAGGGGGAGGGGAGATTTTGAAGCTTGTGAAGTCCACATTGATACCATTAGGCTGCAGGGTTCCCAAGCGGAATAGGAGTTGCTGTTCCTGCATGCTTCGGGTAGCATCGTTGTGGCATTGCAAGAGGCCCAGGATGGACATGTCGTCTGTGGAATGGGATGGGGTGTTGAAATGGTTCGCGACTGGGAGGTGCAGTTGTTTAGTGCAAACCAAGCAAAGGTGTTCTGCAACACGGTCTCCAAGCCTCTGCTTCGTTTCCCTGAAGTAGAAGAGGCCACAACGGGAACAGCGGATGCAGCATAACATACTAGCAGATGTGCAGGTGAACATCTGCTTAATGTGGAAAGTCTTCTTGGGGCCTGGGATGGGGGTGAGGGAGGAGGTGTGGGGGCCAGTGTAGCACTTCCTGCGGTTGCAGGGAAAAGTGCCGGGTGTGGTGGGGCTGGAGGGGAGTATGGAGCGGACAAGGGAGCCACGGAGAGAGTGGTCCCTCCAGAAGGCAGATAAGGGTGAGGAGGGAAAAATGTCTTTGGTGGTGTGGTCGGATTGCAGATGGCGGAAGTGTCGGAGGATGATGCGTTGGATCCGGAGGTTGGTGGGGTGGTACGTAAGGACGAGGGGGATTCTGTTTTGGTTTTTTTATTGCTGGGGATGGGGGCGTGAGGGATGAGTTGCGGTAAATGCGGGAGACATGGCCGAGGGCGTTCTCATCTACTGAGTGGGGGGGAAGTTGAGGTCCTTGAAAATCAAGGACATCTGAGATGTACGGGAGTGGAATGCATCATCCTGGGAGCAGATGCAGCGGAGGCGAAGGAATTGGGAATAGGGGATGGCATTTTTGCAGGAAGGTGGGTGGGAGGAGGTGTATTCTAGGTAGCTGTGGGAGTCAGTGGGCTTGAAATGGATATCGGTTTCTAGGTGGTTGCCGGAGATGGAGACAGAGAGGTCCAGCAAGGAGAGAGAGGTATTAGAGATGGTCCAGGTGAACTTAAGGTTGGGGTGGAAGGTGTTGGTAAAGTAGATGAATTGTTTGAGCTCCTTGTGGGAGCACGAGGCGGCGCCGATACAGTCATCAATGTAACGGAGGAAGGGGTGGGGTTTATGGCCAGTGTAGGTACGCAAAAGGGATTGTTCCATGTAATCTACAAAGAGGCAGGCATAGCTGGGGCCCATGCGGGTCCCATGGCCACCCCCTTTGTCTGTAGGAAGTGGGAGGAATTGAAAGAGAAGTTGTTGAGGGTGAGGACTAGTTTGGCTAAGCGGATGAGGGTGTCATTGGAGGGGGCCTGGTCGGGTCTGTGGGACAGGAAGAAGTGGAGGGCCTTTAGGCCATCTGCATGGGGAATGCAGGTGTATAGGGAGTGGACATCCATTGTAAAGATGAGGTGTTGGGGACCGGGGAATTGGAAGTTCTGGAGGAGGTGGAGGTCGTGGATGGTGTCACGGACGTAGGTAGGGAGTTCATGGACTAAGGGGAGAGAAAATGGAGTCCAGATAGATGGAGATAAGATCGGTGGGGCAGGAGCAGGCGGAGACAATGGGTCGACCACGGCAGTCAGATTTGTGGAATATTGCATCCGCAGTTCCCGTTATGGCCTCCTCTACATCGGGGAAACCAAGCGGAGGCGTGGGGACCCCTCTGCAGAACACTAGGCTCGGTTTGCACTAAAAACTGCACCTCCCAGTCACAAACCATTTCAACTCCCCCTCCCAGTCCACAGACGACATGTCCATCCTGGGCCTCCTGCAATGCCACAACGATGCTATCAGAAGGTTGCAGGAACAGCAACTCATATTCCGCTTGGGAACCCTGCAGCCTAATAGTATCAATGTGGACTTCACAAGTTTCAAAATCTCTCCTCCCCCTACCGCATTCCAAAATCAGCCCAGCTCATCCCCTCCTCCCTAACCTGTGCTTCCACCTATCCCCTCCCCCCACCTCAAGCCCCACCACTATCTCCTACCTACTAACCTCATCCCACCCCCTTGACCTGTCCGTCCTCCCTGGACTGACATATCACCTCCCTACCTCCCCACCTACACTCACCTTTACTGGCTCCATCCCCGCCTCTTTGACCGGTCTGTCTCCTCTCCACCTATCTTCTCCTCTATCCATCTTCTATCCGCCTCCCCCTCTTTCCCTATTTATTTCAGAACCTCCTTCCCCTCCCCCATTTCTGAAGAAGGGTCTCGGCCCGAAACATCAGCTTTCCTGCTCCTATGATGCTGCTTGGCCTGCTGTGTTCATCCATCTTTACACCTTGTTATCTCAGATTCTCCAGCATCTCCAGTTCCTACTATCTAAGAAAGTCAATGTTTTGGGTTTACACCCTTCATCGGGACTGGTGAAGGGTGTAATCCCAGGATGTCAATTTTACTGCTCCTCTGATACTGCCTGACCTGGTGTGTTCCTCCAGCTCTCTTCTGGGCATATTTGGGCAGGTTCTGTAACTGGCATTATTGTAGAAAAGATCTTATGATCTTGGAAAATTGGGCTGATCATGGATAAGGGAACATTGAAATAGGGATCCTGTGGTTTGATAGCAATGTGGAGTCACTGTATTATACGTGCCGTGTTAGACACTGTATAATACAAGGGAGGTGCAAGCAAATGTGTTTCAACACCTTTTGGACCATCTACCCAATTCCCTCATCACATACCACTGTAACAGCAATGTCAAGATCCTTCCAAATCCATCTGCCTTATCATGGCAGAGCTCCCACCTTAAGTCACTTCATAATTGCTGACTTCTACAGCATTCAAGAAAACATAAACTTCCATAAACTAACAAAAATTTCTAGGTTATGAAGTTTCCAAGTTTTGATACGAGATATGACAATACAAGGGGTGGCACGGTGGCTCATTGGTTAGCACTGTTGCCTCCCAGCACCAGGGCCCCAGGTTCAATTCAACCCTCGGACCACTGTCTGTGTGGAGTTTGCACATTCTCCCTGCGTCTGCATGGGTTTTCTCCGGGTGCTTTAGTTTCCTCCCACAGTCCAAAGACGTGCAGGCTACATGGATTGGCCATGCTAAATTGCCCATAGAGTTCAGGGATGTGAAGATTAGACAGGTTGTAGGGGATGGGTCTGGGTGGGATGCTCTGAGGGTCCATGTGGACTGTTCAGCCAAAGGGCCTGTTTCCACACTGTAGGGATTCTGTGAATTAAGCAACAAAATAATTTGTTGTATTCCTCAGATGAACAGGATTTTTAAATCTTTACTTCGGCACGTACAAGCCCTGCTATAACACAAAAGCAAATACTATGGATTCTAGAGATCTGAAATAAAAGCAAAAAGTGCTGTATGTTTCTAACATTTTCTGTTTCCTTTAGTTTTGACCTTGCATTGATTGACATGACATGAACAGCAGCCAAGTCACAGAGTGTAGCAACTTGCAAATACAACCAAAACAGTTTTCTAAATACCACCAGCTGAGAGAGGCAGTAAGAATGTCTCTGGTGACAATTTAATAAGGAAGATTTATGCAAAGTGGCAGGCTTTTTAAATTTGGAGCTGGTAGAGATGAACCTACAGGAACCTAGTAGTACAAAGGAAAAGATTTGGCCAGCAGTATAGTGGGAAGGAAATGTCTGGTAGATATATAGCTGAGTCTGGAGATATATTTCTGGATAATGATGTAGTCTTGAGGCCTATTGAAGTTTTGGGTTGTAGCAGGCCTTAGAATGGAATAGGCCTCATATAAACAGGCAAATTATTAAATGTGGGATCACCCCCACCCCAACTCCTGTTCTGTCCAGGAAAGATGGTTATATATAAGAGGTAGTCTCTGTATTTTAATTTATCAAAGGAATAATGATTGTAGGAAAATGAGTTTGCTATAGTTTCTAACGTTGAGATTTGAACGGGTCATGCAGAGTTGTATTGCTAGCAGACAGAGAACTAAGGAAATGTTTTAGGCGAAGTGCAAGATTGCCACCTAGTGAATGTATATTACAGGGGACATATTGTAACATTAAGAATACTGACAAATGTTGACAACGTTTAAATTTTGATCTTAAAAAAAACTCAAAAGTAAAGGATGTAAACTGGACCATACAAAGTGCACGCAATAGCCCAGAACAATGTGTCAAAAACACCAAAGGCTGAATTATACATTTCGTTCATCAAGACCAAATTGCGTTGAGTGTTATTAAAGGTTTTTAACCAGTTATCTCACAGTATTTTATCAAACATGCCGCACTACTTACACACCACACCCCTGTAGCATCTGGCACTTCCAATTCCAGCTCCATCTTACCACATACATTCTTAGATCTACTTGCCACTCAGTGGTCATTCACACAAAGACTGGCATCTCTTGTGGTCTTGTGCCACCTTTGAGTGAATTTTGAAGACCGCTAGACCAGTCCAAACTGCAGAACCGCACCTTCAACAGCACTACTGTGTGTGCTACCACAGCACTGGAAGAGGCAAAGATAGCATTAAATCAGAGGATTGCGTAATGTTGTCATGATCATTGTTGACATTCCTGGTATCTCAGTAACCAGCTTTGAGGCTTCTAGACCCTCAAACGCATCAAGGACATGAGAGTGGTCCAGAACATATGAATAGTAGGAGCTGTCAGGTTAGCAGAAACAACCTTCCAGGAAGGAGTAACAGTCATAACAGATGATCCCAAAATTAATCGAATTGAACTCCTTCGTGTTGATGAATTCCATAACGTTATGATACAGGTCCCTCAATGCTATGTGTATGCAGTTGATGGCATCCTGCAACTGTCGTGGAGAATCACCAGGAGACGTAGAGAAGTCTTCAAGAACGTAAACTTTTATTTGCAAGTAAAAGCTGTGACAATCAGAAAGCAGTTTTCAGATCGCCCGCGCCCCTCAGGGCCTCTTCTTCTTTATACCTTTTCTCAATTATCTTGTTTTTCTAAAGTTATCAGTATGACCAATTATGTTAGCTTTTCTCAGTTATCATGTTTTTCCAAAGTTATCAGTATGACCAATTATGTTCGCCTTTGTTATCTCTTCAAGGTTGCTCATCTTCTGCTTCACTTGTTAGCCACAGTGGTTTTCTACCCTAAGATATTGTGCTTTTTCGATTATTACATTCATGATTAATTTCTGCCATTATGTTTTCCTAGGACACTCCATCTATTTTATAAATTACCTTTCTACACTCTATATTCTGTGTATTATCTTTCTATGTATTACTTCATCTACTTTGCGTCCTCCGTATGTACTATGTATGCACCATTTTATTTTCCATATATTCCCCACTTTGAGACCTAGAGGTCTCACTACTGAGAGAGAGAAGACAATAAGGCAGGACCCCATCTAACAATTACTTAGAATATGGACCCTCCGACGGGTACTGTCAATTCACTAAAGGCCAACCGCATTTAAAGGCGTCTCTCTCTACCTCCCTTGGGTAACACAGCCAAAAACCTGTCCTGTTTTATAGTGGACAGGAGAAAAGACTGTTAAACCCGCACAATCTAATGTCGCGTCGCATAGTAGTCACATGGGATAGTCCAGAGACGCGTCCCGCACAGTGTTGGATGACCGATCATAATGGTAGAGCGGCGGCGCATCAGCCGGCGGGGAGACCTGCTCCACTTCTGCAGTGATGACTAACATTTGGTTCGTAGTAAGACGCACTATAAGGGACTTAATCAGAGGTATAGCACAACAGATCATGAATGCAATGATTATTAGTACAATGCCGATAATAATTCCCACCTTAGCAAACCAGGCTCCCCATGTCCCTAATGCATTATCCAGCCAATTAAATACTTCATGCCCGAATCCAGCATTATCCTTAAGTTCTTCCCTTAGTTTCTTCAATTTATCCATTGCTTTAGTGAATGAACCTCCAGGGCTAGTATTATTGGGAATAAATGTGCAACAGTGTTCCCCAAACATCACACAAACTCCCCCTTTCTCGGCCAACATCCAGTCCAGTACCTGTCTATTTTGCCAGGTCATTTTTGTAGTAGCATCCAATTGTTCCCCCAAGGCCGAGAGAGCATCATTGGTATAGTTAATAAATCGCTGTTGATTGTAATAGATATAATTGATCCACTCAGCATTCTTGCTGATTCCAACCTGTGGCAAGAGAGATTCAAATCCTGCAGCAATTTCATTTCGTGCCTTAAATTCATTTGGGATCCCTCTGGGTTGCCCTATGCCATCTATACGCACAGCTGGGTCGGGCGCATACTCGCGTTTCGGGCGATGGAAACCAGAATGTGAAAGAGTCTCCAGCTGCGCTTGGGGTGATACCACTACCTCATGTATTAGCATGACTCTGGTGCACAGGCCTCGCCAGTCAGGAGGAAGTGTGGGACGTAACCCACCTTCCTTCCCACACAACCACCAAGTATCTGCTAGAGGAACTTGTTGAGAATGCATTACAGCCCCAAAGGTTGTTGAAATGTCTACATGTATTATGTTACCACATAGCCCTTCAAACTGTCCCACTGGTGTAGTACCATTCTGTTTGAAACATTCGAACTTGAGGCCCATGCGTATCTTAAAATCTACGACAGGAAAGGGATGTGTAATTTCACTAGTTGACCAAAGAGAGCTACGTCCACACCACTTTTGGAGGTGCTTCTTCCCAGTTTCATCATGCTGATAAAATGAGGATGCCTGGAGAAGTAAACACCAAAAAGGGCATCGGGGCCATTCATATGACAGTGATTTAATCGGGTCAAATTGGCGCCCTGGGTTTTGTAAACGCCACTGATCAAGTTGGCGTGTTCGCCATTTAGTGCAAGTGGACGAATTATAAGGCATAGGCACAACAAAATAAGAAGGGTTTGCTTTATCACATAGGAAACAATTTTTCCTATCCAGCATAGCAGCAGTATAGTTAGCCCATCGATACCAGTAGTTGTCACGGGCTCGCGCCCATGTTAAGAAAACAGGTTCTGCACTTGTCCAGTCGTTATGTCTCTTATTCCTTACATAACTGATGTAATCAGGCCATGTCTGTGAAGTCTGCCAGGTTAATGGTCTGTAAGTCTGCGCACGAGTAGGCAGGGCTGACACCGGATGAGGGGGAGGGGCTGACACTGGTCGCGGGAGTGGCCACGGGTTCCCCTGCCCCCTCCCCACCCAATTCATCAGGAGATGAACTACTGGCCACAGAACCAGCATCAATCGATCCTGAATCATCAGTGTCTCCAAAGATCTCACTTACCAATTGATCAAAATCCCCCTGTTGCGAGGCAGCTATCTGTTCGTTTGGGCTATCTGTTGCTGGTGAACCTTCGTCCGTGCTTACCTCAGTATCGGAACCAGGCTGTACAGTTGAAATAGCTCTAGTGCAGTGATTGAGGTGGTACCACGTAGGCCTTCCTTCTACCTGAATAGCAGTGGGCGACGCTTTCACTACTGTGAAGGGTCCCTCACGCCTTGGCTCGTTCCACTTTCTCCAGAAGACTCGTACATACACCTGATCCCCGGGCTGGATGGGTCTGTCCTCACTATCAGGTACCGATTCTTTCTGTTTTTCCTGTGCATAAATAGACTTATGTATCATAGTTAGTTGCTGCATGTATTGCTTAATTTCTCTTTCCAATTGTTCCAGACTGGGGCCTTCATAGGGGCCCCTCCACTTGGGTACTGGCATAGATCTGCCTGTGAGCATCTCATGCGGGGTTAAATTTGTCATGCGATTAGTTTGCATGCGGTAGCTCATCAATGCCAATGGTAGTGCATCTACTCAATTAAGGTTAGTGGTCGCACAGATCTTATTCAATTTTGCTTTTAAAGTACCATTTATTCTCTCCACCATACCCTGTGACTGTGGATGATAGACACATTCAAACCTTTGTTTAATTCTTAATGCTTGCAAGACCAACTTAACCACTTTCTGTATAAAAGCAGATCCATTATCTGAGCTGATTTCCGAGGGTATACCAAATCTTGGAATGACTTCATTTGTTAAAAACTTCACAACTGTCCCTGCCCCTGTGTCTTTGGATGGAGTTGCCTCCACCCATCTGCTAAACCTGTCAATCACCACCAGCATGTATCGCTTTCCCCTCACTCGCTTTATCATATCCACATAGTCCATTACTAGATGTTTAAACGGTCCCTCTGGAATTGGTTTATGTCCAATTGGGGTTGCAATTCCCTTCCGAATGTTGTTCTGTGCACACACTTCGCTTTGAGATAGCATAAAATCTACTGAGGCTTGCAAATAGGGTGACCAAAAGCCATCCTTCTTTATTTTTCTCATCACTTCCCCTCTAGCACAATGATCCAACCCGTGTGCTTCCGAAATGAGGATGGTCAATAAGGGAGTAGGTGCCACCCACAGGCCTTCTTCTGTGCTCCATAGGCCCTCTGAGTTTTGCCTAGCCCCCCTTTGTTTCCATACTGCCTGCTCAGCCAGAGTAGCCTTATTTCGTATATCAATAACATCCGTTATGGTAGGTTCCGGGTCTAAATTTACCTGGGGTGCAATGACAGCTGATGTACATCCCGAGGCCATTTTTGCTGCTTCATCAGCTGCGTGATTTCCTTTTATTACCATATCATTACCTTTCCTATGTGCTTGGCATTTTATTACAGCTAGGGCTTTTGGTTTCATCATGGCCTCTGTTAATTCCATGATTTGCTTACAATGTTGTATAGGATCCCCATTACTTTTCTTAAAACCTCTTTGTTTCCAAACTGCTCCAAACAAATGGCACACACCGTGTGCATAGGCAGAGTCAGTGTATATATCTGCCTTCCTGCCCTCCATCATTTCACATGCAGCTGTCAGTGCCTTGATTTCAGCTAACTGAGCTGAACAAGGCTGTGGACACGACTCAAGCTTTATGGTTTTGAACTGCTGTTGCTCAAGCAGGACCACTGCAAAGCCTGCATGATTCCCATCATAATCCCTATAGCATGAGCCATCTACAAACAGAACCTTCTTATCTGCATCAGGTAAAGGCTCCGATTTCAAGTCTGCCCTCAATTTAGAAAAGGTATTCACCTCTCTAACGCAATCGTGAGGTTCTCCCTCATGTTCTAACGGAATGAGATCTGCTATATTTCTAGTGTTGCATCTCTGGATTGTGATGTCAGGAAATGTTAGCAACATTCGATATGCTAATATCCTAGCAGGTGTTAGCACAAACTGTCCTTTTTCTAATAGTTCAACTACCCTATGGTGGGTATGTAGAACAACCGGGTATCCCATGGTTACAGATGATGCTTTTTCATAGGCAAAATATGCTGCCGCCAATCCTTGATAACACAGAGGATAACCTTGTACTACCTCATCCAATCGAGTACTATAATAAGCAATGGGCTGTTTCGGTCTTCCTACCCCTGCCTCTTGGGTGAGTACTGCTGCTGCGTACCCTCCTTGTCTGTTTGAAACATACAGATGGAAAGGCTTTTCATAGTTGGGTAAGGCCAACGCTGGAGCTGACTGCAGGGCCTGTTTAAGAGTGTTAAAAGCCATTAAGGCTTCCTCAGACCAGGTTAATTCATTTTTTAGCTGTGAGTGTCCAGCTTCCTTCATTAGTCTTCTCAATGGTGCTGTAATCTCAGCATATTCCCCTATCCAATCTGAGCTAAACCCAGCCATTCCTAGAAAGGACATCATCTGTCCTACTGTCTTAGGTCTAGGGGCTTTCGTAGTCGCTTCTATCTGCTCCGGGGCAATCATCTTAATCCCTTGAGATATCAGTCTACCTAAGTACTCAACCTGAGTTTTGCAAAATTGTAGCTTTTTCCTGGAAACCTTATGCCCCCCTTTTGCTAGTCTTTCTAAAAGGTAAAGCGTGTCCTGCTCACACTGCTCCTGACTTTCCGAACACACTAAAAGATCATCAACATTTTGGATTATTGTGCTTTTCAGCCTCATGCCTTCTAAGTCTGCCTTCAGTACTTGATTGAACACATGAGGCGAGTGTTTAAACCCCTGAGGCATTCTGGTATACGTATACTGTTGATGTCTGTAGGTAAAAGCAAACAGATACTGGCAGTGTTGTGTCAATGGGACACTGAAGAAAGCAGAGCATAAATCAACAACTGAAAACCAGGCCGCCTGGGTAGGTACATTGGTCAACAATGTATGTGGATTTGGAACTACTGCTGGCCAGTCTTCCACTACTTCATTGACTGCTCTCAAGTCATGTACAAGCCTCCATTTGGATCCATCAGCTTTTAGAATGGGCAGCAATGGAGTGTTGCAAGGACTGCTTGTTTCCCTAAGTACTCCTGCTTCTAGCAACCCCTGTATTGTAATTGCTATTCCTTCCTCCGCCTCTGGTTTTAGCGGGTATTGTGGTCTTCTAGGTGGGATAGCTCCCTCCTTTAATTTTATTTCTACTGGACTTGCTGACTTTACTTTTCCTACATCAGTGTCATGCTGGGACCACAAAGAACTTGGCAACGTGTCCAGTTTCTTGTTTCCTAGCGTCTCGCTTTCCTGAGTTGCCACCAGCATGCATTTCTGGGGTGTTATCTCAACTTCTTTTGGATTTCCCCACATGTTTACGCAGGCTGTAATCTTAACATAATTGCTACTTTTAGATTCCCATATGCCCGATTCCATTATCTCCCAATCACTGATTGTTGTTACTTCCTTCATCATGGGGCCCAAATCTTTTGATTGATATCCTTCATTCACCAATAATGTTACATGGGGCGCAGCCTCGGGCACATTATACCACCTCTCAAGGAAATCATTATTTCTTATTTGCAGTGCTGCTCCCTGTTGTCCCACTATTATGGCCTCACTTGTTAGTCTTTGTTGATCTCTAACTGTCTCGTGCCATTGTTTCTCTAATGTCTCTTCCTGTGTTTCATCAAATATTATAGTATAATGCAGTTCAGATTTAGGTGGTTTAGCGTTAGGTATCCATGCCAATACTGTTGTTTTCCATCTTTCCCACAAGTTCCAAATGTAACATTCAATGTCTCCTAACCAATATACATTAGCATTCTCTACTCTCTGCAGCACTAACTGAGTACTTGCATGTTCTACACTCACTCCTTGTTCAGTGCATTCCAGTCTCAATTCTAGTTTTAGCAAGGCATCCCTACCCAACAAATTAATTGGTGTTCCTTGTGACACTAGAATGGGCAAAAATATTTCTTTATCTTCCAATTTTAAGCTTACTGGAGCTGTGAATCGTGTTAACTGTGATTTTCCCGAGAACCCTATGGTTTTCACGAATTTTCCTGACATGGGAAGGTGGGAGGCATATTGCGGCTGTACACAAGTGTAAGTTGCTCCAGTGTCTATCATTAGTGGTGTCAACCGTCCCGCCAAATTTACATGTATGATTGGTTCTTGATCTGCCTCCCTTGTTATCATGGGGTATTGTCCCTTCCCATCTAGGTTCTCTGGGCATCCCTAACTCATTCTGTATGGGTTAACAGGTCCCCCTGGACCAGTTGGAGGTTGCTGTGCGCCTACCAGGGGCCCCTTGACTGCCTGTCCATTGTGGGGCAACTGAGCCCAATTCCAGTATGGGCAATTTCTCCTGAAATGACCTGGTTGGTAGCAACCCCAGCAGACCCCTTCTATTTCTCCTGGCATCTGACCTCTAGTCATGTTTCTCATTCCTCCCCCTCTCTGTCCCTGCCCTTGAGGACCCCAGGGCTGTCTGGGCTGCTGTCTAAATTTGTTTCTCCCGAGTTGGGGTATTTGTGAGCACGCTCCCCCGACAATATATATTGCTGGCATGGGATTCTCTGGCCCTGATCTGGCAGTGTTAACAGGTCCCCCTTGTATCGGTAGCTTTTCCTCATTTATGTTATTTGCTTCATTAGATATTAGAGGCATTATCTTTTTAGCCTTCTCTTTTTCTTTTTCCTTTTTCTTAAGTTCTTCAAGCTGCAGTTGGACCAGCTTTCTCTGCACTTCCTCTTGTTGCACAGATAGCTTCTTTTGATCTTTACGATAGTTCTCAACCACATGGACCACATGATCTCTAAATTCTTGGTGAGCCCTTGTCATTAGACCCACTACCTCCTCCAGCTTTGTTCTAACTGGGGTGGGCAATGCTTCAATGATGGAGGTTCTAAACATTGCAGTCAGCATTTGATTGCCTTCAAGCTCCTGCTCAGTTTCCAGCCTCCATTTTCTCAGTTGCTTCTCTACATATGCTGCTGGATTTTCAGACTCCCCCAATGGTTCCCCCTTTAGAATCTTGGGGTCAAATTTGGGTGGATAAAAGTCTCTCAGGGCCTGCCATACCCTGTGTCTGACCTGGTCAAAACCAACTCCATCGATCATTGGGTTGTCTGCCACATTTCTTAGTCCAGCTTGTTCGAGGACCTCCTTCAGTTTGGGAAGACCCATCACCCTAACCAGTAGTGCCTTCAAATCACCCATAGCCAGCAACTTCCCTGTGGTTTCATCCTCAAAAGCTCTAATCCATTTTCCTGCTCCCTCATGTAGACTAGGTAAAGCAGCTTTCAGCCCTTCCAGATCCTGGCCTCCCCAAGGGACATATTGTGGTGGTTTATCCCCTTTTATTAATAAAGGAAACATTTTCCCTTGCTGGGATTTTCTGCTTTTGGTGTGTTTTTCTCCTTGTGTTTCCTCTTCAGACTCTGAGTCTGTTTCTATTTCTAACTCCTCCCATCCTCTTCTTTCTGAATCCCCTTTACTCTCACTTCTCACTTGCTCTTCTTCATCTGCTCTACCTGCTGTATTTCTTTCACCTCTCCTTTTTCCAGTCACCCGCCTTGAATGGGCTAGGTATTCCTGATATTCTTTCTGATCCCTCAGGGCCCGCAGTACCCCAATTTCATGTCTCAATTCTCGCTGTTGGTTCTGTATGTCCTCTATCTCCTGCTGTCTTTCTTTCTGTTCTATTTCCCTCTTTTCTCTTAACGCATTCCTGTCCTTATTACTTTGTCCCCACTCCAATTCTCCTTCTATTTCTACTGTTCCTTTTATCACTGGGCACTGTTTAGCACCCTCTCCTTCTGCATATGGGGGAGGCTCTTCTATGTCATTCAAGCTGGGATATAAGGATGAGGGTTTTCCCTGCTTCTCACTTTCCCCAGGTTTTTTAGTCTGGTCTTTTGTGGCACTTCGAGTTGTCACTGGTGCTTGATAGGCCCTTTGTAACTTTGCTCCTTCCTCTCTGAAGAGTTTAAGCATTTCTGTCTCTTTTTCCCTTTTCTGATTTCTTTTCTTTGATTTATCTCTTGGTTTATAGTTTTTGATTAAGCATTCCATTTCCTCACACATATTTACATCAAAAGTTCCCTCTTTTGGCCATTTAGTTAGTAATTTGTCAGTTCTTTTTCCCCATTTTTCCGAAATTTTTGCTATCTCATCCTTTGCCATTGGAAATTTTTTACCCAGTGTTTCAACTGCAGTCCGTTTGTCCATGGTCAAGTTCAGTCAAGAAAGTTATCAGTCAGTCCTACCTCTAATTCTACACACAAATCCAGACACACTGTTACTAAGATACGCTTTTCTTTACTCATTTTGCCCGTGTAGTCCCCTACTTTTTCAGGGCAGTATCCACCTAACCCTGTAGAACTTAGTATTAGAAACAGTACTATTCTGCTTGTTCTGCCCGTACAGACCCCTTCTTTCCCAGGGCGGTATCCGCAGAACCTTACAGTTATTATTATTAGAAATAATATCACTCTTCCTGCTCTGCCCGTACAGACCCCTATCATCCCAGGGCGGTATCCGCAGAGTCTTACAAACACTACTAGTAAAAACAATGTTTACTCTACTTATTCTGCCCGTACAGACCCCTGCTCTTCCAGGGCGGTATCCACAGAAACGTACTTACACCACTAGTAAAAACAATGTTTACTCTACTTATTCTGCCCATACAGACCCCTGCTCTTCCAGGGCGGTATCCACAGAAACGTACTTACACCACGTGGACTTTTGATTTAACCAATTACTGTACTGTGTTCTATACTTACACACCCCGTTCCCCACTGCGCAGTTTTCTTTGAACAGTTCTCTGCGTCTCCTTCAATTATAATTTACCACCCGCTACTTGGATCTTTTTGAGCGGAGAGACCCTTTGGCAATTTTCCCACACTTCTGAGTCCCTGAGGTCCCCCTTGACTTAACAGAATGCAGTCCGAATTAACAGCAAAACGCTCACCTATTTTGGTTGGGTGCACCCTTATTCTGTCAGTCACGGGAGAATCCCCAGTGGACCGGGAAGCGCCTTGTCGCTGCCCCTTTCGGGGTGGGTCCCTTCACGCACCCTGCTCGTTGCGCCAAATTTGTCGTGGAGAATCACCAGGAGACGTAGAGAAGTCTTCAAGAACGTAAACTTTTATTTGCAAGTAAAAGCTGTGACAATCAGAAAGCAGTTTTCAGATCGCCCGTGCCCCTCAGGGCCTCTTCTTCTTTATACCTTTTCTCAATTATCTTGTTTTTCTAAAGTTATCAGTATGACCAATTATGTTAGCTTTTCTCAGTTATCATGTTTTTCCAAAGTTATCAGTATGACCAATTATGTTCGCCTTTGTTATCTCTTCAAGGTTGCTCATCTTCTGCTTCACTTGTTAGCCACAGTGGTTTTCTACCCTAAGATATTGTGCTTTTTCGATTATTACATTCATGATTAATTTCTGCCATTATGTTTTCTTAGGACACTCCATCTATTTTATAAATTACCTTTCTACACTCTATATTCTGTGTATTATCTTTCTATGTATTACTTCATCTACTTTGCGTCCTCCGTATGTACTACGTATGCACCATTTTATTTTCCATATTACTTAACTATTATCATCGTGCAGTAGTGTGTACTACTAGTTGAAATAATTTGCAAAATAAAATAAATTAGGAAATAAAAAAGAAACACTGTCCAGTCAGGTACTTCTGCCCTTTCTTCGCCATAAACACCAAATGATGTGCATTCTTAAATGCCAACATTCATAAATAAAGCAATATTTAAAATGAAATATCATGTAAAACATAGAACCACAAATTAATTAGAGTTACTACAAATAAATATTACAAGCAAAATCATCCCCTGGTCTTATTACCAAGTATCATCTAATGGTGGAAGCTATTCAGTTCCAGATTGAAATACTTGCATGAACCAAAGTCTGCAATTAGATTGAATCCATAACTTTACTCCAAATCCAGAAAGGCAGGCACCAGTAAAAACCAGAGCTTTGAAGGTAAGAACTTTAAACTTTAAGACATTAAAGGAGGAACTGAGGAACTGGGAGCAGAAGCATGGGGAAAGTTCTTGAGAGCAGACAAACCATACAGGAAGTCTGAAGGATACAACATTAAGGCGCAAATTAAACTTTAAACAAATATACTGTCCCTATTTCTGATTGTCTTTAAAATTAAACAACTTTTAAACAAGGCTGCCCTGTAATTTGCCATTTAAGGACCTTAATTGGGGAGGGGTGGATGGACTACCTTAGACTTTTTACCTTGGACTACCTTTGTCAAAACGCTAGCAGATCAGGGATAGGCAAGAAGGTTATTCAGGAAACTTAACTGGCCAATTGCCTGAAAATCAGTTTCCCTGGAACACAATAAAAATGTGCCCAGTATTGCTAGTTTTTTTTTAATGAAGCTACTTCTTATAAATTTAGACATATTGTGAGATCAACAATTGGTTCTCATTCTTTGGCAGACCATAATATGTAAAAGCTCTGCTGCAAAAATACAAAAATTAACATCCAGGAAAACTCTGCTCCTTTAGTAACAGTCTTGCCTCTTCTTGAGTTAGAAGGCTAAGGTCCTAGCAGCGCACAAACATATAATGCAAGCTGATATTTCAATTCAGTACTGAGGGAGCACTGCATTTGCCACAGTTGCGGTAGCCTTTCAAATCAAATAATAGTCTAGTTGAAAGATCCTGTGAAAGCCTTATTACTCTACTCAAAAAGTCAGGAGTATGTAACAAGCATTTCTCTCTCAAGCAACACAATCAAAAATAGATTATTGAGAAATGTGTCTTATTTTAATAAACAAGAAAAGAAAACAAAGGGAAAATACAAAATCCACAATCAATGAATTAGATTGCTTCTTTGCAGTCCAGCCACATCCTGTTGTTAATGTTGGTGGGCAACTAAGTAACAAACAGGAGGAAGCTCCACAAACAATCCCATCCTCAATTATGAGGGAGCCCAGAACATCAGTGTAAAAGATAAGGATGAACTATTTGCAACCACCTTCAAACAGAAGTGCCCAGTGGATAATCCATCTCAGCCTTCTTTTGAGATATCCAGCAGCACAGATTCAATTAATTTTACATGATATCAAAAAAAAACTGGCTGCTGTCCCTGAATATTGCAAAAGCTACAGACACTGATAACATTCTAAAATGGCATCGGAGGCTTGTAATCCAGAGCTTGAAACACACCTAGTCAAGCTATTCCAGTACAGCTACAGCACTAATAATGTGGAAATTGCCCTGTGCAGGAAAATCAGAATAAAACAAACTTGGAAATTACTACCCCATCAATCTACTCTCAGTCATTAATAAAGTAACAAAAAGAATTTTTAATAGTGCTATCAAGCAGCTCTTGCTCAGCAATAAGAAAGGTTTGGGTTCCACTGGGTTACCCAGCTCCTGACCTTGTAACAGAGTTGGTGCAGACATAGTTAAAATAGAAGAACTCTAGAGGGGATTGAAGAGTGATTGTCCTTACATGAAAATTGCATTTGACTGAGTATGGCATCAAGAAACCCTAGAAAATACAGACTCGATGGGGATTGGGGGTGTGGCAAACTCTCTGCTAATTGGAGCTATACCTGTCTCAAATGAAAATGTGATTGCTGGAAGTCATTTATCTTAGTTCCACAACATCACTGCAGGAGTTCCTCAAGATAGTTTCCCAGACCTGACTATCTTCATGACCTCAGAAGGGGGGAATTTTTGCTAATGATTGCACAATGTTCCACACTATTCCTGACTTCTCAGATACTGAAGCAGTCCATGTTAGTAGGCAGCAAGAGCTAGACATGATCAAGGCTTGGACTGACAAGTGACAAGAAACATTTATGGCCAGTCCCTGACCATCTCCAACAAAATAATCCACCCATCACCCTTTGACATTCCAAGGGATTTCTGTTGCTTAATTCCACACTATCAACATCCTGGGAGTTACCTTTGTCCAGGAGCTGAACTAGATCAGCCATTTAAAAATAATGGCTCCTAGAAAAGGTCAGGGACTGGAAATTTTGCAGCAACTCAACTCCTGATTATGTCTGTGATCCTCAAAGCACAAAGTCAGGAGTGTGACAGATTACTCACCACTTGCCTAAATGGGTTAGACAGGTGTAGCTTTAACAACATTCAAGAAACTTGATGCTATCATGGACAAAGCAGTCAGCTTGATTGGTAACCAATTCACCACCTTCAACATTCACTCTCTTCACCACCAACACAAAAGTGGTAGCAATGTGTACTGTGTGCAAATTGCACTGCAGCAACTCACCAAGACTCTTTTGATAGCATTTTTAAAACCTTTACCACCTAGAAAGATGGGGCATACGATGCATTGGAACATCCCATGCAAGTTCCCCTCTAAGTCTCATACTATTCTTACTTTGAACTATATCCTTCACTGTTGCTGGTTTAAGATGCTGAAATTCACTACCTTTTGGCACCTTGGATTTACCTGCACACAATGAGTGCAGTGGTTCAAGAACGTGACTCACCACCAACCTCTCAAGTATCATTATGGATTAGCAACAAATGCTCCCCTTGCCAGCAACACCCACACACTGTGAATGCAGAAACATAGGAAGCAGAAAGGAAAGTAAAAAAGGAAAATGTCTAAACAGTTGTTACATGATCAGGTGACATGTGATCAGAAAATCACTGGATGAAACTCTCCTGGAATGCCTTAGAACACAGTTGACATTCTTAGTAGGTGACATGGACTTGTAGCATCAGACCTATTAGCTTAGTTATTTGTGAGACATCCTAATATGTTCTGAATCAGCAATTAAATAGAGATTAAGAGATGTAGAAAAACAGCAAGTACTAGAAATAACACATGGTAGCATCTGTGGAAAGAGAAACTGCTGAGGATTTCAGAGTAACATGACGCTTCTTCAAAACTGAAGGCAATAGAAATGTGATGGGTTTTATGCTGTCGAAAGGGCAAAAAGGAAGAATGACAAGCAGAATGATCCATTATAAGGGTGAGAGAGATTATTTGACAAATATGTCGTAGAACAAAACACAGAGGGAGTGGTTAAGGTAATAAGACAAATGGCTGGGACTTTTGATCAACATGCTGAATACTTTGCCACTGCCCGTGAAACATTTGCCAATCTGCTGATACTACCCATTTCTTCTGGAATATTCCGATCTCTGCTGAAGCTGAAATGTGCAGCGCATGTTGTAGAGTTGGGGGAAGGAGAGGACATGCCCAACTTTTATGGCAGGAGCTGTATTGTTCAGGTATATTTTAATAAATGAGCATGTGTTAATGAGGGGATGAGTGAATTGGTGAGTGGGTATGGTGAGTAGATGGGTCAAGTGGGTCAGTACAGGATGAATAGGTAAATTGAATAGGTGGGTGAGTGGATGGGATGGACAGGTGGATGAAGGTAATTGTGTGCCAGATGAATGTTAGATTTGTTTGTTGGAGGGGGGTCTAGTTGTGTTTTTCAGGGGTGGTAGGTGGGAGGGCGTATGTCTAATCTAGGGATGGAGTCAGTCATGTTGTTAGGTCAGGGGTCAATAGGACAGGTTAGGAGGCTACAAAAACAGAAGTTGCTGGAAAAGCTCAGTAAGTCTGGTAGCATCTGTGAAGAAAAAAATTAGAGTTATCGTTTCAGATCTGGTGACCCTTCCTCAAAGGACCCTTCTATGTTTTTATTTTAATTACCTAATTGAAAGACAAAGTGCTGTTCCTTAATTTTGCTTTGGGCTTCATTGGAAAATTGCAACAAACATCAGATGAAGTGCAAGATGATGAATTACAATGGCAAGCAACTGGAAGCTTGGAATCGTGCTTGGGAACTGCATCAAGATGTTCTGCAAATGGGCACCCAATTTGCATTGGTTTTACTGGTGTATGGGAGGCTACATTGTGAGCAGATAATACAATAGACCAGATTTATTAAAAAAAAGTAAATTGCTGTTTTCACCGAGAAGATATGTTTGGAGCCTTGGATGCTGAAGAAAACAAAATAAACTGTTCATACATGGGAAAGTATCAAAGCTTTGGGATCTACATTCCCAACCTACGTGCAGGACCAATCATGCACTGGAGATCAGACATAGTGAGAGTATGGGCTCCATTGGTGCAGAGAGATGCAGTGTTAAGGTCTTCACTGCTGTCGCAACTCTGAGGCCCTAGCACCACTGTAGTTCTACTTCTGACGGTTCCAGAGGGAGAGTTGGTGAACCGCAGAGTTAGCAAGAGGGATATTCGAGAAGGAGAAGAATCATGAAAAGGATGAGTCTGGAAGAAGTTACAAGATGGATGATTAGTGGCAAGAGAGTGGATTAGAGAACACAAGATGCTCAAAACAGGAGTATCAGCGATAGGAAGGGTCTACAGTGACTAGGATTTTCCGAGAAAATTTGGTAATGAGCAGGTTCAATGGGCAAAATTACTGGTGAGCAGGATCAGCGTAAAACTGATTGTAAGTAGGAAGTTACCATGTATTTTACCACATATTTTCAAATTTTAGTTGGAAAAGCTTTTCATTTACCAAATTGGCATGGATAGAGAATTGGGTCATAGGCAGGAAATAATGAGTGGAGATAAGGTTTTTTTTTCAGGTTGGTAACCCATGACCATTGGGATTCCGTAGGGATCAATGATGGGACTGCACTGTTTACAATGTATTAATGACTGGAGGAAGGGAATGAATGAACAGCAGCCAAGTTTGCAGATGACACAAAAATAGCTGGAAAGGCTGGTTGTGAGAGGGATACAAACAGTTTACAGAGAAATATTGGTAGGTTAAGTAAATAGGCAAAAAGTTGGCATATGGAGTATAACGTGGGAAAATGAGAAGTTCATTTTGGAAGGGAGAACAAAAGAACAGAACATTATTTAAATTGAGAAAAACTGCAGAAAGCTGCAATACAAAGGGACATGAAGGTACTTGCGCATGAAACACAGAAAGCTAGCACACAGTGCAACAGGCAATCAGGAAGAATAATGGAATCAAAAACAGAAATTGCTAGATAATTTGAGCAGGTCTGGCAGCATCTGTGGAGAGAAAGCAGAGTTAATGTTTTGGGTCTGGTGACACTTCTTCAGGATAATGGAATGTTGGCCCTTATTTCAAGGGGATTGGAGTATAAATGTAGGGGAATCTTACTGCAACTGTACAAGGTACTGGTGAGACTACATCCTAGAGTACTGTGAACAGTTTAGTCCCCTTATTTAAGGAAAGATATCATTTCATTGGAGGCAGTTCATAGAATGTTCCCTAGGATGATCTCTGGTATGGTGAGGTGGTCTTATGAACAAAGGTTAAACAGTTGGGGACTGTATTCACTGGAGTTTAGAAGAATGAGAGGAGATCTCATTAAAACATATAGAATTCTTAAGAGGCTTAACAGGGTAAATGCTGAGAGGATATTCCCCACAGGGAAGAGTCTAGGATAGACAGCATAGTTTCAAGATAAAAAGACACCATTTTAAGGTTGAGATAAGGAGGGATTTCTTCTATCAGAGGGTTGAGCGTCTTTGGAATTCCTTGCCACAGAGAGATGTGGCGACAGAGTCCTTGTGCATATTGAAGGTTGAGATAGAACAATGAATGAAGAGCAGCACAGCACAGGAACAGGACCTTCTGCCTGCCAAGACTGAACTGACACATGATGCCTTTCTAAACTAGAAATCTTTTGCTTCTATGTTGTCCATAATCCTCTATTCTGTGCCTATTCATATATCTGTCAAGATGCCTCTCAAATGCAGCTATTTTATTAGCCTCTACCACCTCCTCTTGCAGCACATTCCAGACACTTGCATTCCTCTCCTTTAAACTTTCCCCCTTTTAACTTTTCCCTTAGTAATTGACATTTCTACCTTGAGAAAAACACCTCAACTATCCATTCTACCAATGCCGCTCATAATTTTGTAAGCTTCTATCACATCGTCCCTCAACATTTGACGTGGAACTGAAAACAACCCACCTTTGTCAAAGATAACAAGGTGTAGAGCTGGATGACCCAGCAGGCGAGGCAGCATCAGAGGAGCAGGAAAGCTGATGTTTCGGGTCTGGACCCTTCTGAAGAAGGGTCAGCTGAAACGTCAGCTTTCCTGCTCCTCTGATGCTGCCTGGCCTGCTGGGTTCATCCAGGTCTACACCTTGTTATCTCAGATTCTCCAGCTTCAGCAGTCTTACTATCTCTGAACCACCTTTGTCAAAGCTCTCCAAACCAAGAATCAACCTGACAAACCATTTCTGTACCCTCCCCCAAGCCTCAACATCCTTTTGTAATGTGGTGACCAGACTGTACACAATATTCCAAATGTGGCTGAACTAAAATTATAAACCATAAGACATAGGAGCAGAAATTAGGTCATTCAGCCCATTGGGTCTGCTCTGCCATTTAATCATGGCTGATAAGTTTCTCAACCCCATTCTCTCACTTTCTCCCCATAACCCTTGATCCCCTTGACAATCAAGAATCTATCTACCTCCATCTTAAATGTACTTAGTGACCTGGCTTCCACAGCCCTCTGTGGCAGTGAATTCCATAGATTCACCACTCTCTTGCTCAAAATGTTTCTCTTTAGTTCCATTTTAAAAGGTCTTCCTTTCACTCTAAGGCTGTGCCTTGGGTCCTCGTTTCACCTGCCAATGGAAACATCTTCCCAACATCCACTCTGTCCAGGCTGTTCTGTATTCTATAAGTTTCAATTAGATCCCCGCTCATCCTTCTAAATTCCTTTGAGTATAGACCCAGAGTCCTCAAACTTTTCTCATATGTTAAGCTTTTCATTCCTGGGACCATTCTCATGGACATGCCCTGAACCTGCTCCAGGGCCAGTATATCTTTCTTGAGATATGAGGCCCAAAACTGCACACAATACTCTAAATATGGCCTGACCAGAGCCGAATATAGCCTTAGAAGTACATCACTGCTTTTATATTCATCGCCTCTCAAAATAAATGCCAACAGTGCATTTGCCGTCCTAACTATTGACTCAACCTGCAAGTTTATCTTGAGAGAATCCTGGACTAGAACTCCCAAGTCTCTTTGCACTTCAGACATCTTAATTTTCTCCCCATTTAGAAAATAGTCCTTGCTTCTACTCATTTTACCAAAGTGCATGACCCCACACTTTCCCACGTTGTACTCCATCTGCCACTTCTTTGCCCACTCTCCTAACCTATCCAAATCCTTCTGCAGCTTCCCCGCATCCTCAATACTACCTGTCCCTCTTCCTATCTTTGTATCGTCTGCAAATGTAGCCAGAATACCCTCAGTTCCTTCATCTAGACCATTATTGTATGAAGTGTAAAGTTGTGGTCCCAACACTGACCCTTGCGGAACACCACTTGTCCCAGCTGACGTCCTGAGAAAGACCTTTTGAACCTCACTCTCTGCTTCCTTTCAGACAGCTAATGTTCTATCCATGCTAGTATCTTGCCTCTCAGACCATGGGCCCTTATCTTACTCAGCAGTCTCCTATGCGGCACCGTGTCAAAGGCCTTCTTGAAGTCCAGGTAGGTAACATCCATTGGCTCTCCTTGGTCTAACCTGCTCATTTTCTCCTCAAAGAATTCTAACAGATTTGTCAGGCATGGCCTTTTCATGATGAAGCCATGCTGACTTTGCCCTATCTTACCACGCAATTCCAAGTATTCAGAAATCTCATCCTTCACAATGGACTCTAAAATCTTACCCAGTTCTACACAACTACAACATGATTTGTCAACTTTTATATTCTATGCCCTGACTGATGAAGGCAAGCATGCCATATGCCTTTTTGACCACTTTATCCATTTTGTGTTGCCATTTTCAGGAAACTGCCTTGATCCATCTGTATCTTGTTGTTACTCAGGTTTCTGCCATATACTTCCCTCCTGCGTTAGGTCTTCCAAAATACATCACCTCACATTTGTGTGGTTTCAGCTCCATCTACAATTTATTTGCCCAAGTCTCTAGCCTATTCATATCTTGCTGTATCCTCATGGTATCCTCCTCACTATCTGCAGCTTCTCCAATCTTCGTGTTGTCCACAGACTTACTATTCAGGCCATCTACATTCATATATATATTGTCAACAATAGGGGTCCCAGCACTGATCCTTGCGGAACACCACTGGTCACAGATCTCCAGGCAGAAAAACACCCTTCGACCACTAGTCTCTGTCTTCTATAACTAACGGGCAGCACGGTGGCTCAGTGGTTAGCACTGCTGCCTCACAGCACCAGAGGCCCAGGTTCAATTCTACCCTGGGCGACTGTCTGTGTGGAGTTTGTACTTTCTCCCTCTGTCTGTATTGGTTTCCTCCCACAGTCCAAAGATGTGCAGGCTAGGTGGATTGGCCATGTAAATTGCCCATAGTGTTCAGGGATGTGTAGATTAGGTGGGTTATGGGGGATGGGACTAGGTGGGATGTTCTGAGGGTCAGTGTGGACTTGTTGGGCTGAAGGGCCTTTTTCCACACTGTAGGGATTTTATGGAAGTCCAGATATACGACATCTACAGGACCTCTATTACCCAAATTAATTGTATGGGGTGGCACAGTGGCTCAGTGGTTAGCACATTTCCTTCCCTAAAGGATTTTAATGAAGCAAACAGTCACTTATAATAACTCATACATGACCACCATGAAATTAATTCAGGCTTTCTTAGGGGACACGGTGGCTCGATGGTTAGCACTGCTGCCGCACAGTGCCAGGGATTGGGTTCGATTCCAGCCTCGAGTGACGGTCTGTCCAGAGTTTGCACATTCTCCCCGTGTCTGCGTGGGTTTCCTCCAGGTGCTCTGGTTTTCTCACACAGTCCAAAGATGTGCGGGGTAGGTGGATTGGCTATGCTAAATTGCCCACAGTATCCAGAGATGTTTGGGTTAGACATGGGAAATGTAGGAATAGGGGAATGGGTCTGCATGGGATACTGTTCAGAGGCGTGGTGCAGACTTGTTGGGCCAAATGGCCTGTTTCCACACTGTAGGGATTCTATGGATCTAAGTCAGTCCTGTATCCATCTTACCAATTCACTGCAGATCCCACGTGACTTCATCTTTTGTTTCAGCCTATCACGAGTGATCTTGTCAAAGGAAAGAACACTAAACAGAAAGGTATCACTTGTTCTGCCAAAACCCAGGAATGATCCAGGGTCCTATAGGTAGATTGATTTTCGATCAGTAGGGAAGCCGAGGGTTAGTGGGAAAATGCAGGAAAGTGGATGCGAAGAACATCAGATCAACCATGATATAATTGAATGAGAGAACAGGTTCGAGGGACCAGGCGGCCTACTCATGTTCCTATTTCTTATGGTCTTATGGTTTCAATATAGGAGCTCAGCAATGTAAAACATTTCAACTTGCAGGATAAAATGTTCCAATTTTTTTCTGATGAAGTCCTCCAGAACCTAACTATACATTTTCCTTTATGGGGGAATGTGATACACATTTAAAGTCATGATTTTCAGCAATGCAAACACAATCTTAAGCGAGGATGTATTGTAGATATATTGCGAAAGAAGACTGTCATCAACTATTTGAGACAAAATGTATTACCACACTAATGTGCATTCTAGCTTACCATAATCATGTAAACGTCCACCCTGCGGTACTGAAAGGGGCATCCATCTTGCAGTCAGTTTTAATTAAGCTACATTTTAGGCCAGACATTTGCCTTAAGAGCTGTTAGTATGGTTTCTGGAGAGGAGCTCAGATTAGGTGTTGAACAGCTGTAAAAACAAAGTGCAGCTATTGACAAAGGGACTCGAAGATGTTCAAAATTATGAATGCCACTAAAAGAAACTGAAAAAGTGTAAAGAAGCAAATGACAGTTGAAACTAGTAAGACACAATGGCTGCAATTTTTCCTGCCTCAGCACTAGTCAATATCAATGGTGATATCAAAATGAACTATCAACTTTTCCATAAGCAATGGCAAAAATTCAAAATGCTGAGAGATCTACTTAATAAGCCAGAGCAACTAAGACAAGCTACTCTTTTATCACTGCTGGGAAGGGACTGTTTCAAAGTGCATTACACCATAAATCTCTCCGAAGAACTGAAAACAAAAGCAGAGATTTTGAAAATTTGAGGCCATGCTTTGAGGCACAAATGAGCATAACTTATGAATAGTATACATTCAGTACTATGGTTCAAGGTGAAAAAGAGTCTATTGATCAATATGTGATGGCATTAACAAAGTTTTCAGTATCCTGAGACTTTTCTATCCTGAAACTAAAAGATGATCTAAATAAATACTATCAGGATTGAGAGAGGTCCCACAGTGAGCGGGTCATAAAGTTATAGAGGTTTACAGAACAGAAAAAGCACCTTCAGCCCATTGACACTACGCTGGACAAAAACAAGCACCTAACCACCCCATTTTTCATCACGTTACCTATAGCCTTGTGTGCCTTGGCATCCACAAACCTCTTAAATGTTACAAGGGTTTCCGCCTCTATCACTATTAAAGGCGGTGAGTTCCAGATTCCCATCACTTTTTCCACCTGTGCTGATACCTTACAGGACCACTGTTCATTCACAAGGTCCCTCTAATTGTCAATCCTTCCCAGAGTCCTGATACTGTTTATCATGTATTCCCTTGCCTTGTTTGTCTTGCCTGAGTGTATCGCCTCACCTTTATCCAGATTGAATTCCATTTCCCACTGATCAGATCATCTGACCAGCATATCTGTATCTTCCTGTTGCGTACGGCTATCACCCTGACTACTTACCACCCCACCCATTTTGTATGATCTGCAAATTTCCTAATCAACCTTATGACATTCAAGTCTAAATCATTTATAGAAACAACAAACAGCAAAGGCCCTAACACTGATCCATGCAGAACCCACTGGACACAGGCTTCCAGTCATAAAGGCACCGCCTTTTGTTTCCTGCCACTCAGTTAACTGTGGATCCAATTTGCCAAATTTCCTTGAATTCTATGGGCTGTTACCTTTGCCAGCGGTTTCCCATGCGGGACCTTATCAAAAATCTTTCTGAAATCAGAGTCAACTATGTCAAATCCATTGCCCTCACGTACACATTTGGTCACCTCTTTGGAAAATTTAACCTAGTTGGTCAGACTCCACGCCTTGTTATCTTGGTCAGATATGCCCTCACCTTAACAAAATCATGCTGACTATTCTTGATTAATCCTGCCACTTCAAGTGCAGATTAATTCTGTCCGTCAGAATTGCTTCCAATAGTTTCCCCACCACTGAAGTTTGACTGACTGGCCAGTTGTCTCTTTGTTTATCTCTTGCTCCCTTGTCAAATAATGTCAAATAATGGCTGTCTTCCAGTCTTCTGACACCTCTCTTGTGGGCAAAGAGGAATTGAAAATTATTGCCAATCCCCATGCTATTTCCTCCTTTGTTTCACTCAGCAGCGTGGGATACATAATTTAGGATTTTTCATAATTTTACTCCATTTTTCCTTATCTCTGTCCTTCGCCCTTGTACACTCTATACTTTTCTAGGGTTTCTGTTGTTGTTAGCCCTCAGTATCTGGAATAAGTCTCCCTTTACTTCTCGTTTAACTTCTGTATAACCCTCGATATCCAAGGTTTGCTGGTCTAAGTATGACAGGGGAAACTTAATAGCCTAACAAAGAGAAGCTCTTTTCTTAAGCAAGATGTAGTTAATTACCTGCTAGCAACTATGTACAAGTTACTTTAATATGAAAAATCATTGTTACACAGACCTTGAGGAAGACCCAAAAAGTAGGCCTTACTCATTGAAATCCTCAGCTGTTCTCTCTCCACTTGCATACGACATCATAAAACTGAGTATGCTTAATGCATTCCTCAGCAGTAACCCTTTCATATCTTTACACCCTTATACAACAGGTGTATTGTTGAAGCATGCATCCATTAAATGGAGAATATTAGCATGCATATGCCTTGTAGACAGGTCTACTCTTTGTGAGAGGGCATCCTGCTGATGTTCTTTCCTCTTCACATCACATTAAAGTGACAAGAATAGAACTCATCATAAATTGTGCATGCGATGACGGGGTGTAAGCAGGATAGATACAGCAAAAAGCAATCTTTAAGGCAAAAACAAATCAAAAACCAATGATCAATATCCTCCATATGAATACTACGACTCACATTGACTCTTAAAACCAATCTTGCTAAATTTCGTTATCATGCAAGTTCACCATTGGATGGGCTTTACATTCTAAAATCACATTGGGGTTCAAGTGGGATTATATGACCTACTTCCTGTGGGTGCCTTGAATGACTAAAAAAGCCCGTATGACAACCACAGTAAGTATCTTGATGAAATTTTAACCTCGCTGCTTTCTAATTTTCCTTTGTTTGGGATGAAATATTTTGCATTCGTTAGTTCCTCATAGTCGGTATTTTCAATTCGCTGCACCAGAGGGCAAACAAACCTCAGTTCCCATTGGGAGATATGACCACACCCCCTTACTCATTTCAAGAGCTATAAATTTGCATAAAATATACAAAACAAAATCAAGTAATAATTGCATAAAAGCACTCAAAATAATGCAGTATGTGAATTCTCTGATTATTTGGAAAAATAGGTCCCCATATGAAATAAATGAATTTCACTCTTTCTTCTTTACCACAAATTCTTTCTCCTCCTTTCTTCAAAATGGTTCAATTATCACCTATCCTCTAACTCTATTTAACCTGAATACTACAGATAGTTTTCTTTCTTATGTACAAAGCCACAGGAAGTAACTTATATTTTAAGATACATTTACAACAGTGTATTTTAAATTGAACGATATTAAGTTCTATTGCTGAAAGATACAAATTAAATATGACAAATTTCCCCACTGTGCAGTATAGGTCTGCATTGTAAAAGGTAGATTTGCCCCATCTGACAATCGTGACCTAGTTCTGCTCAATCATTGACAAACACAATTTGGTCTCAAACTCTACCACCAGATTATGCGAAGTAGATGAACTGGGTGAAATGAATACCCCCGGAATATTACATTTTTGCCAACTTATTACTGAAGAAGTAGAATCCAAACCAGAACATATTTCCTACCATCCATTTCATATGGAATAAACTAGCCAGTACTTCAGAAAATTCATAGAAGACCAAAAGGTAGATACCAATATAACCTCAATATAACACATTATAACCAGAGTATCTTGCATATACTAGCCAGTTCAAGATGTCAATTCAACCAATTACTTTCATATTTAGAGATATTAGAAAATATGCAGCATGTTAATTTTCATCAGGACCTGCAGCAGGACCTCACGGCTCTTAAACTCAATTCCCCTGCCAATGAAAGCCAACACACCATATGCCTTCTTTACAACCTTATCAACTTGGGTAGCAACTTTGAGGGATCTATGGATGTGGACCCCAAGATCCCTCTGTTCCTCCACACAGCCGAGAATCCTGCCATTAACCCTGCATTCTGCATTCAAATTTGACCTTCCAAAGTGAATCACTTCACATTTTTCTGGGTTGAACTCCATCTGCCACCTCCTTTTATCTGTCTGGATTCCTGCAAGATAGGATATTCAGCTTCCACAGCTTAAAATAGAAGATTAATTACAGTAATTAGCTTTGCTATAAAACTTTATTGAACTACTAACCTTTGAGTGTGAGTTAGTTGCCCTTCCACCGACCCTGCCTCTAATGAAATTAAAAACTGTAATGGGCAGATGGAGGTCTCACCTCTTACTCACTTGTTCTTGAGGAGGTACAAATCCTCTTATATTTGCCTGAAAGTTCAACTTTAGATAGAGTAGATTTAAAAGAGTACTTTTTTTAACTTTCCAATGAGAATTTTGCCATGTAGCATGTGGAAAAATAAAAGATGGAACAAGTTGATCTTGACATTAAGATAAGCCTCACTGGACATTACTGAATTTCTTATCCAATTTTGTCACATATCTCATCATAGCCTACCTCGCTCAGACGCTTATAAGATTCTGACTAATATTTCCAACTTCCCCACAGCCATGCCACAAAAATTGTCATGATGTGGAGATGCCAGTGTTGTACTGGGGTGGACAAGGTCAGAAGTCAGATGACACCAGGTCATAGTCCACCAGGTTTATTTGAAACCTCAAGCTTTTGGAGCATTGCCCCCATTGTCAGGTGAAGTGAGACAGAAGCATGCAGCTACAGAATTTATAGGCAGAAAGATCAAGATACAAGAGTTCAAAAGGTCATACAAATGGTGTGAGTGGACAGTTGAAGTATTCAGGCTGAATAATAGGTCTCTGCAAGTGATCAAGAGTGTCAGACAGTGTGAGTAAAGTGACAACAGCTGAATAATAAGTGAAGGGATGACCTATAGTCTGATTAAATGAGGCAGAGAGATAATTACAAAATATTAAAAATAAGGTGGTACCGGAGACAAACTAAATGACTAGAGTAACATAACAGGTATAAGAGTCGCATGCAGAGGCTCTCCACTCACACCATTTGTATGATCTTTTGATCTCTCTGCACCTTGATCTCTCTGCCTATAAACTCTGTGTCTGTGTGCTTCTCTCTCACTTTACCTGACAAAGGAGCAACGGTCTGAAAGCTTGTGATTTCAAATAAACCTGTTGGACTATAGCCTGGTGTTGTCTGACTTTGACAAAAATTGTCCAAATGATTCATAGAGATTCCTGAAAGATTCCCGTCCATCCCCTCCTCATTGAGGCCGAAAACCTAGCAGGGTCTGTTTTTAATTGGAGAAAGCCCAATTTAAACAGGAAAGACCTTTCTAGAAAAGGTGTAACTTTAACATTAATTGAAAAACTGATCCAGAAAAAAATTAGATCCTTGCAGTCCAGAATGGATCATGTTCGTATTCAACATCTACAAATTATTTATTTGTAAAGATAGCAGTTAGAGACTGCAAGAGAAACCTTCAGCAAACCATACAAGTATGAAAGGGTTCTTCAGCCTAAGCCTAGATGATCAGGTGTTAAGTTTGTGAAAACACAGGTTGGCTTGAAGTTAAACATAGGAACAGGCTTGAACAACTCAGAACTCAATAAGAATTGGTACAATCCAACTATATCAGTAGGGCTGCTGAACTAGAAGTCCAGCTGTTAGCCATCGAACGGTGCATTCAACGTGAAGGCTGAAAATGAGATGTTTGTTGAAGATTTGTAAAACTCTTGTATTTAGGCAACCAAATATCATACTAGTGACACATCAGAAAAGTATTCTGATGGAAGAAAATGCTCCTTTGTAATGGAAATGTTTAGAACTCCAAGATTGCAGTGAATGTCTAGCTGTAGAAAATTCTGTTATAGTTAATGAATGATGTTGAGTCTTTTAAAAAATAATACTGGAGAGGGAGAACAAGAATCTTTGGTTGCGTATTAATTGCAGAGATCATCTGCAGGTGGCTGTCCTTTCAAATACCTCTGCAGATCAGAGTACCAAATAAAAGCTTCTTTTTCGTCCTGCTTTGTCAATTTATTCTATTCTCTGTGATGGTAAAGTTTGTATTTCTCATTGAATTCCCAAGATGTTCTTGTTTGCTTCAGTGATCTCATGCTGCAGCAAGTGCAAAGTGATAAAACAACCTAGAGAAAGAGAAATTCCTGCCCTGGTGGTGGACAAGTCTTCATCTCCTTGTGTACAGCCTAAACTTCAGAACACCCTTTATTATCACTGATTTTAACTGCTAGTACATTCAAGTTGGTGTGCCCGTACATCAACCATGATCAAAAGCTGTAATTTCACTCCATCTATGATTAGTTCCTAAAGCACAAGCAACCTGTGAAGTATGGTGGGGAATTGAGTGTAGGACAAGTGAAATAAAAATGTTGCCTGTCCATACTGAAATGTTAATAGTAGAAAGGAGAACCAGGAAAGATCTTTGGAGAAGATATGTAAATGGAATTGTAACTATACTGTGAGTAAAGCTACTGCACATATGCAAAAGGAGCTGAGTCACAGTGATGTCAGATCACATGCAACTGGACCCTGGGTCTGTAGGGCTCCAAGTGAGGTGTCGTCTCTTACCATCCACTGCACAAAGTTCAACGAACCACTGTTGCTGTGCAGTCACAAGGATATAGATCTCACATTATTACATAGCATACAAAGGACAATTACCAATTCCTGAAAACACTGATACTTGGCAAGGCAGCCATTTTGCAGCAAACAGCAGAATATATCTTTTCATTTGAGCAAGAGAGGATCCTAACTGGGTGTTAGTTTTATCATGCCTAGTCCTAATCACCCCAACCTCTCCCCAGATCATGAGAAATTATTTTAGGTTGTCTGTGGAAATTTTACTTTTAAGATCTAAAAGATCTCAATTGAAGAATTTATTTCAGCCCAAAGCAACAGTTTCTCTTGTTTTTCAGCATCTTTTAAAATCTATCTTGAAGGGATCTTTACAAAAAATCAGGACCATTAGAATTCAATCATAAGACAAGAGAAAGTGAATACTGAACTTGAATTTCTTCTTCAATATTTAATTCCATTCTTATTATAGGATCTCTACAGTATGGAAACAGGCCCTTTGGCCCAACAAATCCATGCTGATCCTTGGCTATCCCACCCAGGCCCATTCCCTTATAACCCACCTGATCTATGCATCCCTGAACTCTACATGCAATTTAACACAGCCAATCCACCTAGCCTGTTACATCTTTGTGACTGTGGGAGGAACTAGAGCACCTTGAGGAAACCCATGCAGACATGGGGAGAATGTGCAAACTACACATAGACAGTCACTTGAGGGTAGAATTAAACCTGGGCCCCTGGTGCTTTGAGGCAGCAGTGCTAACTACTGAGCCACTGTGCTGCCCAAATTATTATGCTGTTTTATTTCTCATTACTTACATTCTGCAATTTCTACAGGCCATATGCATGAAAAAGATGAAAACTGATCTTTCATTTTTGAGGGGGACCAGTTGCCCAATTTTAAATCAGTTATTTTGATAATTGAAAACACCATATTAAATGCTTGATTTTGAACTTTATAAATGTGAGTTGTTAACCATAGATTGTGAATGTTGTTTTTAGTCATTGCGTCAACTTCTAACCCCTGATTGCCATGTCTAATAGACATCAAACAGGTGTGATATTGGAGTTTAACAGGCAGGAGATTTGAATCTAATGGTTGGGATGGGAGATTACTGTG
Organism: Ginglymostoma cirratum; assembly: GCA_024137785.1. Taxonomy (NCBI): domain Eukaryota; kingdom Metazoa; phylum Chordata; class Chondrichthyes; order Orectolobiformes; family Ginglymostomatidae; genus Ginglymostoma; species Ginglymostoma cirratum. The sequence continues at coordinate 36,841,913 of JAHRHZ010000024.1, read as the reverse complement.
AATTTGAATTTAATAGGCAGGTTATTTAAATACAATAGGCATGATATTGAGTCTAATGGCCACAATTAAGACATAGGAATAGAAGTATGTCATTCAGCCCTTCAGGTCTCCTTTGCCATTCAGTGGGGTCATGACTGATCTGATAACCCTCAATTCCACATTCCTGCGTTTCCCCCTGTAATCCCCTTGATTCCCTCACTGATTAAAAATCTGTGTATCCCAGCCTTGAATATACTTAACTACCCAGCTCAATGATCCTTTAAGATAAAACATTCCAGAGATTCACTACCCTCTGAGAGAAGAAAGTCCTCCTCACCTCATCTAAAATGTGTGACCCCTTATTCTGATAATGTGTTCCCTGGTCCTAGGCTCTCAACCATTTCTTATTCTTCTATATTTCAATGAGTACAAGCTCAATCTACTCAACCTGTGCCCATAAGATAGTCCCTCCATACCTGTTATTAGCCCAGTGAAATTTCTCCGGACTGCTTCCCAATGCTAGTATATTTTTCCTTAGATATGGGGTCCAAAACTATTCACAATATTCTAGCTGAGGCCTGGCTAATGCCTTGTATGGTTCTAGCAAAACTTTCCTACTTTCATGTTTCATTCCCTTTGAAACAATGACTTTCCTTGTTATCGGCTGACCCGTCTTTTGTGATTCATGGACAAAGATGCCCAAATCCCTTCACTCTGTTGCTTTCTGCAGTCTTTCTCTATTTAAATAATACTATTATGCACAGGATATTTTCAATTTAAGAGGTGAGATATTTAAATCTAACATACAACTATCCCAGCTTTCAGGCTGAAATATGTATCTAACAGATGGAGTAATTGAGTGTAGCGGATGAGGTATTTGCATTAAATAAGTGGGATGTTAGAATCTAATGAGTGGGAGATTTAAATCTAACGTTGCGATATTTGAATCTGGTATGCAGGATATTTGAATCTAAGCAGTGGGACATATAAATCGAATGGCTGGAATATTTAAATCTAAAGGGCAGGAATTTGAACCTAACGGATGGGATATTTCAATCTAATATGCAGGATTTTTGTAATTAAGAGATGGGACATTTAAACCTAAGGGCTAGAATATTTAAATTTAACAGACAGGATATTTGAACCCAATAAGTGGATTATTTGAATCGAACGGGTGAGATGTTTAAATCAAATGGGCGGGAATATTTAAATTTTACGGGTGGGATGTTTGAACAAAAATAGGATATTCAAATCTAATAACTAGGGATATTTGATTCTAATTGGTTGGACATTGAAATCTAACGCACAGATATTTGGATTTAATGGATGGGATATTGAAACTTAACGGACAGGACATTTGAATGTAACAGACGGGATATTGATATTTAACGGGACGAACAGCTATTTGAACCTAACGGTTTTTCGTTTTATTAGGGAGTTCCTTGTTTCCAACTTCCACGCATGCACCTCCGCAGTGAGTGGTGCGCAGGCGTGGCCCGGACCAAATTGCCCGTACTGTGTCTCAGGCGGAGTCGGTGTTGCTGCGTGATGGGTAATCTTTAACAGTATTCGTTGTCGGTGGAGGTAAATGAAATATGAAGAGTACTTTGATATGTCTAAAAATAAAGCTGCTGCTGCTGCGGCGGCGGCGGGTACGCGGGGAAGCGTTAGTGGGGAGAAAATAGGTAGCCGAATAGAGACTACTGTGATCGGAGAGAGGAGGATGGGAGCCGCTGCGGAGACCCCCCTCCCCCATCTCTGATCAGCTCCAAGGGTGCGGGAAAACCTCTCCCTTTCTTACGGCTTCGCTTCAAATGCGTGTCCAGGGATGCTAGTCCCCGATACAAACAATATCCTTCCGTCAGTAGTTCAACTTTTCGTGTAATTAGTCCTGCTGCTTTATTTATCCTTCCACCAGAAGTGTTTGAAAAGTGCTACTCACTTACCCCCGCCCCCACCAAGATCTCACTATCTCAACCCTTAACCAATCGCACCGTTTATGTACCATAACAGCCGAAAGATCTGGGAATGAGCATTACTCGAGTGTTGGACCGGCTCCTGTCCAGCCTTTTCAAGTATGTTTTCTGCCCCTAATCTAACAGGGGAGAAGTAAAGGAATAACTGACTATGGGGAGAGTTGGTTTAAAAAGTCGTTGTTTTGATGTAGTAATTATTGCTCTCTTTGAGCACATTTCAAGCTTATGGACCTAGTGCTGGAAAGTGGAACTAAGAGTACATTTTACCACCATACAATACACGGTGGTCTGAAGAGCCTCATGTGTATTGAATGGGTGTAGGTTTGAAGCATTATCTAAAATATTTCTCAGCTGCAGTTATATGAATGAGAGTTACAGAATGTTTAAACTTAAATTGTTAACTAGGCTTGTGAAATTGAAGGATTTCTGATACAAACAAAATGACTTGTACCATGAGATGTTAGGAAGACTCAGCAGGTCTGGCGGCATGTGTGAAGGAGAAAAGAGTTAACGTTTCGGGTCCGGTGACCCTTCCTCAGAACTGATGGTTGGGAAAATGTCAATTTATATGCAGAAAATAGGGAGCTGGGTGGGGTAGGGAGTAAACAATAGGATAGAGCCCAAAGAGAGAGAGAGAGAGACAGTTGGACAGACAAAGGAGTTGCTAACAATCAGGCTGGGAGGGTGAGTAGTTGTTAATGGGAACTGTTAGTCACTCACAACAGAGGGTGTGTACTGGCAGGCTGTGTGGTAACAAGGCCTGGTGTGGGGGGTAGGGGGCTGGGACAGTGGGAGAGTTTAGGCCCTAAAATTATTGAACTCGATATGGAGTCCGGAGGGCTGTAGGGTCCCCAAGTGGAAAATGAGGTGTTGTTCCTCCAGGTTGCGTTGGGCTTCCCTGGAACACTAGCAAGCCAGAGAGACAGATGTTGGCCAGGGAGCCACTTTAATGCACCACCTTGATCCCTGGCCAACATCTGTGTCTCTGGCTTGCGACAGTGTTCCAGGGAAGCCTAACGCAACCTGGAGGAACAACACCTCATTTTCCACTTGGACCCTACAGCCCTCTGGACTCCATGTTGAGTTCAATAATTTTAAGGCCTAAACTCTTCTCCTGTCCCAGCCCCGCACCCCACACACCAGGCCTTGTTACTACATAGCCTGTCACTAACAGTCCCCATTTAAAAACTACTCACCCTCTCAGCCTGATCGTTAGCAACTCCTTTGTCCAGCTGTCTTTCTCTCTTTGTGATCTATCCTATCGCTTACCCCCTACCCTACCCACCTCCCTATTTTCTGCATATAAACTGACGTTTTCTCAGCCAACATCAGTTCAGAGGAAGGGTCACCGGACCCAAAATGTTAACTCTTCTTCACGGATGCTGCCAGACCTGCTGAGCTTTTCCAGCCACTTTGTTTTTGTTCCTGTTTTACAGCATCTGCAGTTCTTTTGGTTTTTATGTTAGGAAGACTGTTGTTTTCTGTTCCTGTATGAAATTCCACTCCATTGTTACTAACTTCATCCCTCTCCCTGGAAACTGAGATAAACCAGGCAGTTTCCAATTTGGGTGTCCTTTGAGTGTAGAATGTGCCTGGCATATTCCCCCACTGAACCGTAACCATCGAGCCAGGGGATCAACCCTGATTCAATGGCGTGCAGGAGGGCATGCCAGGAGCAGCTGCAGGCATAACCTGAAAATGAGGTATCAACCTGGTGAAGCCACCAAACAGGACTACTTGCATGCCAAACAGTGAAAGCAGCATGTGACAGGCAGAGCTAAGTGATCCCACAAACAATGGATCAGATCTAAGCTGTATGGTCTTGCCATATCCAGTTGTGAATGGTGGTGGGCAATTAAACAACTTACTGGAGGTGAAGGTCCATAAATTTCCCCATCCTCAATGATGGATGAGCCTAGCACGTCAGTTGAGTGGATGATCCATCTCGGCCTCCTAGTGGTCCCCAGTATTACTGATAGCAGTCTTCAACCAATTGGATTCATTCCGCGATATCAAGAAATGGTTGGAGACACTGGCTACTGCAAAGGCTACGGGTCCTGACGACATTTCGGCAATAGTACTGAAGGCTTGTGCTCCAGAACTTGCTGCTCCCCAAGTCAAGGCGTTCCAGTACAGTTACAACACTGATATCTACTCAACAATGTGGAAAATTTTGCCCAAGTATATCCTGTACACAAAAAGCAGGACAAATCCAACCCGGCCAATTACTGCCCCACCAGTCTGCCCTCAATCATGAGTAAAATGATGGAAGGTGTCATCAACAGCCCTATCAAGCTGCTCCTGCTCAGTGATGCCCAATTTGGGTTTTGCCAGAGCCACTTGGCTCTTGACCTCATTACAGCCTTGGTTCAAACATGCATAAAAGAGCTGAATTCCAGAGGTGAGTGTGACAGCCCTTGATAGCAAAGCTGCATTCAACAGAATGTGGCATCAAGGAGCCCTAGCAAACCTAGAATCAGTGGGTAAAGGGGGCAGATTCTCTGGTGGTTGGGGTCATACCTAACGACACCTAGGAAGACGGTCGTGGTTGTGGGAGGTCAATCATCTCAGCTCCAGAACATTTCTGCAGGAGTTCCTCAAGGTCGTGTCCGAGGCCCAACCATCTTCAGCTATTTCATCAATGACCTTCCCTCCTATTATAAGGTCAGAAGTAGGGATGTGCAATCATAGAACAATGGTCAGCACCATTCGTGACTCCTCATGCTGAAGGAGTCAATGCTGTAATGCAGTGAGATCTGGATAATATCCAGGCTTGGGCTGATTAGTGGCAAGTGACATTGGCACCACAAAAATGCCAGGCTATGACTCTCTCCAATAAGAGACAATCTAACCACCACCCCGTGATGATATTCAATGGTGTTACCATCATTGAATCTACCACTATCAATGTATGATCAAAGGACATAGAAACAGAAATTAGGCCATTGAGTCTATTCCACCACTCAATCATGGCTAATAGGTTTCTCAGCCCATTCACCTGATTTTTCTCCCCATAACCCTTGATCCCTTTGACAATCAAGAACCTATCTCTCTCCGTCTTAAGTATACTCAATGATCTGACCTCCAATAGCCTTCTATGGCTGTGAATTCCATAGATTCACCACTCTCTCTGGTTGAAGTTTCTCCTCATCTCTGCTCGTTCTAAAAGGTCTTCCCTTTACTCTAAGGCTGTGCCCTCTGGTCCTAGCCTCTCCTACCAATGGAAGCATCTTCCCAACATCCACTCTGTCCAGGCCATTCAATATTTTGTAAGTTTCAATTAGATTTCCCCCCTCATCCTTCTAAAATCCAATGGGTATAGTCCCAGAGTCCTCAAATGTTCCTCAAACGTTAAGCTTTTCATTCCCGGGACCATTCTCATGAACCTCCTCTGAACCCAATTCAGGGCCAGTACATCTTCCTTAAGATATAAGGCCCAAAAGTACAGAAAATACTCTAAATATGGCCTGACCAGAGCCGCCTAAAGCCTCAGTAGTACGTCCCTGCTCTTATATTCAAGTCCTCTTAAAATAAATGCCAACATTGCAATTTGCCTTCCTGACTATTGACTCAACCTGCAAGTTTACCTTGAGAGAATCCTGGACCAGAACTCCCAAGTCTCTTTGCACTTCAGACTTCTGAATTTTCTCCCCATTTAGAAAGTAGTCCATGCTTTTATTCTTCTTACCATGACCTCACTTTCTCACGTACTCCATCTGCCACTTCTTTGCCCACTCTCCTAACTTGACTAAACCCATCTGCAGCCTCCCCGCATCCTCAATACTACCCTGTCCCTCCACCTATCTTTGTATCATTTGCAAATGTAGCCAGAATGCCCACAGTTCCGTCATCTAGATCTTTAATATACGAAGTGTAAAGTTGTGGTCCCAACACTGACCCTTGCGGAACACCACTTGTCACTGGCTGCCACCCTGAGAAGGACTGTTTTATCCCCACTCTCTGCTTTCTACCAGACAGCTAATCTTCTGTCCATGCTAGTACCTTGCTTCTAGCACCATGGGCCCTTATCTTACTCAGCAGCCTCCTGTGTGGCACCTTGACAAGAGCCACCTTGAAGTCCAGATAGATAACATCCATTGGCTGTCCTAGGTTTAACCTGCTCATTACTTCCTCAAAGAATGCTAGCAGATTTGTCAGGTGTGACTTCCCCTTCACGAAACCATACTGACTTTGCCGTATTTTACTGTGCAATTCTAAGTATTCAGAAAGCTCATCCTTCAAAATGGACTCTCAAATCTTACCTAAAATTGAGGTTAGGCGAATTGGCCTGTTAATTTTAAGTCTTTTGCCTTACTCCCTGTTTTAAACAGGGGTGTCACATTAGCGGTTTTTTTTTTTGGTTTTTTCCCCCCTGTCCTCTAGGAACCTCTCTGACTCCAGTGATTCCTGAAAGATCACCACTAATGCCTCCTCTGTCTCTTCAGCTCTGTCTGTCAGAACTCTGGGGTGTAGTCCATCTGGTCTTGGGAATTTGTCCACGTTCAGGCCACTGTTTTCCAAGCACCTTCTCCTTACCATATCAAGCAACCATACACAACTCTGCCCTTTGTTGAATTTTTGGGATATTACTCTTCCTCCACTGAAGACGGACGAAATAATTATTCAGTTCCTCAGCCTTTTCTTTGTTCTCCACTACTATCTCTCCTGTGTCATTTTCCAGTGGTCCAGTGTTCAATTTTGCCCCTCTTCTGCCCTTTTATATATCTAAAGAAACTGTTACCGACCTCTGTTATATTACTGGCTAGCTCACCCTCATTTAATCTTCTCTCTCGTTTTGTTGCCCTCTGTTGGTCTTGGTAAGCTTCCCAGTCCTCTGGTTTCCCACTGCCCTTTGCCACATTGTATGCCACTCTCTCTTGCTTTTATGCTGTCCCTGGATTATCTCATTTGTCCCTGTATCATGGTTCTTTTTCCTAAGGATGAATTTTTACTGTGTTTCCTGAATTGTCCTTAGGAACTCGTGGCATTGCTGTTCCACTGACTTGTCTCCTAGGCTCCTCTTCCAGTCAATTCTGCCCGGCTCCTCCCTCGTACTTCAGTTGCCTTTATTCAGCTGTTATGCCATTACCTCTGATTCTGTCTTCTCCCTCTCAAATTGCAGAGTAAATTCAATCATGTTATGATTACTGCCTCCTAAGGGAGCTTAAGGTGAAGGAGTTCGTATAAAGTCTGCCTGATTGCACATCACTAAATCCAGTATTGCCTGTTCCCTTGTGGACTCCACCACAAGCTGCTCTAAAAAGCCATCTCATAGACATTCTGCAAACTCCTTTTCTTGTGTTCCACTACCAACCTGATTCCTCACCCGCGCGGGGCGGCGGCCCCCCCCCAAAGTCCACCTGCATATTCAAATCCCCTATGATCACCTTAACTTTGTCTTTCTTACACCAGGAGACTGAAAAGGTGTGCATCTTGCACTCCAGCTCCTGACTACTGTTTGGAGGCCTGTACATAATTCCAACTATGGTTTTTTTTCACCTCTGCAGTTCCTCAACTCTCCCCACACCGATTCTACACCATCTAACCCTTTCTTACCATTGATTTAATTTCTTTTCTTACCAATAAGGCAACCCCAGCCCCTTTCCCACCTGCTTATCTTTTCAATAAGATGCATATCCTTGGATATTCAGCTCCTAATCCTGATCCCCTTGCAGCCATGTCTCTGTGATGCCCACCACGTCATATTTGCCAATTTCAACTTGTGCCACAAGCTCATTGACCTTATATCTGAATGCACGCAGTACAAGAAAGAACACCTTCAGTCCTGTATTAACCGTCCCTCTTCTCATTGTCACTTATTTATCCACTGTGCTTGAAGTTTGGTTCCTAACCCTTTCCGAACACTCTGCCCTATTTGTGTCTGTGCTGGAGACTTTAATAACCTCTCCTGAGTTCTCCTTTCCTGCCTTTTTTTTCCACACAGTGGAATCTACCCCAGCTCAGTTCAGTTGGAGACCGTCCCAGTGGTACAGATACCTCGTGTTACAATACTGATGCCAGTGCCCCATGAAAGGAACCCCTCTTTCTCACACCACTCCTTTAGCCATATGTTTGCTTCCCTTATTCTCATGTCCCTGTGTCAATTTGCATGTGGCTCAGGCATTAATCCAGAGATTATAACCCTTGAGGACCTGCTGTTCAATTTTGTTCCTCACTCTTGATAATCCCTGAATAGGGTCCTCTTTCCTAATCTTGCCTATGTTATTTGTTCTGACGTGGACCACAACAACTGGATCCTCCCCCTCCCTCTCCAATATCCTTTCAATCTGGGCAGAGATATCCCTTACCCTGGCACTGGGCAGGCCAGGTGGGACTCTCCGATCCTGCTTACAAAGGATACTATCTATTCCCTGATTTGTAGAATCCCCTACAATTAACACTTTTTTTGTTTTTTGCTTCTGTGCCTTGGTGCAGTGATCAGTTGCCCCATCCTCCCTGCAGCCCTTTCCTCATCCACACAGGGAGCAAGCACCTTGTACCTGTTGGACAAGTTCAAGAGCTGAGGCTCCTTTGTTCCTGAATCCAGGATCCCTCTGTCTGCCTCTCTTCGAGTCACCCCCTGCTGATCCTGGCCACTGACCAAATTTGAAGTAGTTAATCTACCAAGTGTGACTGCCTCCCAAAACACAACATCCACCTATGTCCTGGGGGTTACCATTGACCAGAGACTCAACTTGACTTGCCACATAAACACTGGCTACAAGAGCAAGTCAGAAGCTAGGAATAGTGTGGCGAGTAACTCACCTCCTGACTCCTCAAAGCCTGTCCACTATCCACAAGGTACAAGGCAGGAATGTGATGGAATACTCCCCACTTGCCTGGATGAGTGCAGCCCCAACAACACTCCAGAAGCTTGACACCATCCAGGACAAAGCAGCCCATTTGACTGGCACTGCATTCACACCCTCCACCGCTGCTCAATATAGCAGCAGTGTGTACTATCCACAAGATGCACTGCAGAAATTCACCAAAGATCTTCAGACAGCACCTTCCAAACCCACGACCACTTCCATCTAGAAGGACAAGGGCATTAGACATATGGGAACACCACCTCTAAGCTACTCACCATCCTGACTTGGAAATATATTGGTGTTCCTTAACTGCTGTGTCAAAATCCTGAAATTCCTTCCCTAATGCTATTCATGGTCAACTTGCAGCTGGTGGACTGCAGTGGTTCAGGAAGGCAGCTCACCACCACCTTCTCAAGAGCAAATAGGAATGAGCAAGAAATGCTGGCCGGCCAGCCAGCAACGTTCACATCTCTCAAATAAAAAGGAGGGGAAAAAAAATGCTTCCGAGCACTTATCCATACCCTTACTAAGACTACCCATTTACATGTTCATAACAGCATCTAATCTAGTGCTCTGTTTCAGCTGCTGTCAGTGTTGAAATATAGAAAATCGGAAGTGGAATAGATCATTAAGCCCATTTGAGCATGCACTGCTATTCGGTATGATAATGATGATTGTCCAACTTGGGGCCCTGTTCCCACTTTCTCCCCATACCCTTTGATTCTTTTAACCTTAAGAACTATATGCATATCTAATGAACTGCTCAATGTATCTTTGTTACTCTAGGCATACTCCTGGCTTGTCCTTTACCTTAAGCCCTTTGAAAACTTGGTCATCCTTAAGTCTGTTTTCTATCTCTTGACTGACCCCAAACACTACTATGCTCACTGACCTATGTTGGCTCTCAGTGAAATAATGTATTGATTTTAAAATTCATATCCATACCTTTAGTCACCTTTTGGATCCTAATTCTGGCATTTGGACTTCTGAACATTCCTGATTTTAATGGCTTCAGGAATGGTGACTATGCATCCAGTTACCTTGATGTGAAGCTCTGGGATTTCATCCATAAACTCATCCTCCTCCTGTCAGACCTCTACACCTAGTGCTTTAACCAGGCTTTTGACTTATCTCATTGCACCTGATGTGACTTGCTGTCTGTTTTTCTTTTAATGTGCTTGTGAAACACCTCGAGCTATTTAATTACATTAAAGGTGCTACGCAAGTTGCTGTCAGGATATCGTGAATTGCCTTCAAAGTGCAATCACTTGTGGTTTGCGTTCAATTAGTTGAGAAATTCTGTCCATCATGGACTCTTTTCACTTTCTCTGAATTTAACATTTTGAATTAAAATCAAACTTGGTTTAAAATTATTTTTAAAAAACCTGCTTACTTATCAACCTACCTTCTGCACCTAGTTTTTTTTTAAGAATAAGTTAGTTGATTCAGCTGCTCCACATAAACCTCTTCTTACCTTCCCCTGCTCAAGCCACTCTACATAACCATACCCTTTCAGAGATGGATCCCAGCTTCAGAAAGAAAACCTTGACTAAAATATAATCCTCAAGGTTGTAGTCTCATGATTGGTTGACTTGATCAGTCTGTCAGATGATTTCAAGCTTGACTGTGGAAGAAACTATCCCCATTAGATGTAGAGTCTAGGATGAGGGGTTTAGTTAGAATGTTAGAGCCAGCATTATCTCAGTTGAAATTGTGAAACAATTTATGTGAAGTGGTAAAGTTTTCAATTTATAAAATGGCAATAAAACACTAGACCACTTGTTACTTTTAGAACTAGCTGAAGATAATAAGGTATATTGGGGCAAAAATGGATTTGTGAAGTTAGTCAAAGAGCAGTCATGTTCTCATTGAATAGAGGTAAAGTATCACGGGGTTAAATAGCTTCTAAGTGCCATTGTGCACTGAGGGAAAAGAGCATCTTAAACTTCTATGAAGGTGGAAATGTTCTGAAGTTTTCCACTTTCCTGTAATCCTAATGAACAGGATGGAAGATTGGTTGGCTCGCCACCTGGTTTGTTGTTTCACAGACGCTTCGTTAACATGCTGGGTAACATCAGTGCAGCCTCTGATGAAGTGTCTGTGTTTTCCCGCCTGGTTTTTAAACTCTGGGGTCCATTGAGCTGGATTGCTTCACTTCCGGTTTTCCTTCGGAATGGAAGGTAGTAGCAAAAGCAGGAATAGATAAAATAGTATTTAGGTAATGAATGCATATACACAATGTTAATTGAGTAAAGTTCTAAGGGCGGTGGGGAGGAGGAGAGGTTTTTAAGAACCAAATACTAAAGTTATTTGACTTCACAGCAAAACCACCTCCCCATAATCTTTCAAATGTCGGCTGATGACTCCGATGGAGCAGTTCAGTGGTCTGTTTAGACTTGGAAGTGTAACTCTTTATTGAGCACTTGACAGTGTCTGTCATTGGCTTATGTATCTAGTAAAGTTTTTAAATTTGCTGGATGATTTTTCTTGATGCATAAACACCAAGTTGTAACAACAGTGCTTTTCACTGTATATTTTCAATTTTCCCTCTAACACGATTTCTGAATAGTGGCTGGGCTATTTTGCTTTTTTTTTGTGGTTCGTGAGAAGGATTCTGTGAACATTAAGTAACCTTCCATATTTATCATACTAAAATATTTATGTTGCTGATTATACACTGTTATTTCAGAGTTTGTCTGCCTTTCAGCAAAAGGTTAATGATGGACTGAATCCATTCAGGTAGATAGGCTAGATTAGTCAGTGAGTGAAAGCTGTGTTACTTCAGAACTGAGAAAATTATGGTTTAAAGAAATCATAATCTTGTTCTCTATTCAAAAATATTCTGTACAGGTATCGCATTTCTGCCTTGAAAGTTTGGGTCATTAACTGCACAGATAGGATTGTGAAATGTTGGCGCAAGTAAGTGGTTAAATTAACAGGGAAGATTAATACAAAAGAGCTAGCAATTATGAATCATACATGAATATAAGATGTGCTGTTCACAATTGCAACATCTGCATTGTTGGCACAGAGCATCACTGGTGAGACATCACACACTCAAGGGTCAATATTCTTGCAGGTGGTTTTACTTGCACTGTTGGGTTGACTTTAAATTTGGCAAGGGTAGGAAACCTGAGGGGAGGCTAAGTTAGCTAGAGTGGCTGAAGGCTTAAGGAAAAAGAGAATCAAGCAGTGCTACACTGCTCAGCTGTTTGTTGCTTTTTATAGACTAAGATGAGTGGAATCCAGGTATTGACAAAAAGAATGTTTGTTTTTAAATTAAATGTTCTTCTGGTGGAGGTATTAGGGTTCAAAAAGGTATTAAAAGCTAACATGAGGCCACCTTACCTGAATGTTCATAGCATTTGAAACAAGTTAAATGAGTTGATGGTACAAATGGATATGACTTAGTGGCCATTACAAGGACAAGGTTGTAGGGTGATTATGACTTGGAGTTAAATATTTAAGGGTATCAGACTAGTTGGAAAGACAGGCAGGGAGGGAAGGGAGGTGGTGTGGCTCTGATATTTAAGGATGACTTCAGGGCAGGAGTGAGATGTTGGTTTTATGGAGAAAAAGGTTGAATCAGTGTGGATAGAAATTAGAAATAAGGGAAAATGTCACTGGGTGTAGTCTATAGGCTAGTAAATAATTTAAAAATAAACTGCTTGTAAAAATGGTATAGCAATTAACATGGGAGATTTTGATGTACATTTTTGGTCAAACCATGTTGGCCATGGCAGCTTTTTTGGAGGAGTTCATAGCATGTATTTGTGATGCTGTTCGAGGAAAACTAAGTAATGGAACCTACAAGGGAGCAAGCTATCCTAGATCTGCTCCTGTGTAATGAGATAGGAACAATTGTGATCTCATAGTTAGGGATCTTCTCAGAAGCGATCACAGTATGATTGAATTTAAAATACAGATGGAAAGTGAAAAGGTAAAACTGTCTTGCGCTTAAACAAAGACTACAATGGGATGTGGGAGAATTTGGAGCGAAGACTATATAATGAGACAGTTAAGGAACAGTGGAGGGCTGACTTACTATGAACTGCCTGTACCGCTCGTAAATACTATACTTTGGTACACAACAATAAATCAATCGGTTGATCAGTTAGGGATAGTCAGCATGGCTTTGCGTGTGTGGGGAAACCATCTGTCTTGATTGAGGTTTTTGAAGAAGTAACAAAGAACATTGAGGACAGAGCGGTGGATGTGGTTTATATGGGAGTGGGGAGCAAAAGAACTGCGGAAGCTGTAAATCAGGAACAAAAATAGAAGTTTTTGGAAGCTCAGCTGGTCTGGCAACATCGGTGAAGAAAAGAAATCAGTTATTGTTTCGGGTCCAGGGACCCTTCTGAAGAAGGGTCACCGGACCCGAAACATTAACTCTGTTTTTTTTTCTTCAATGCTGCCAGACCTGCTGAGCTTCCAAAAACTTCTGTGATGTATATGGACTTCAGTAAGGCGTTTGACAAGATTCCTCATGGTAGGATGGTTAGCAAGGTTAGATCACATGGAATACAGGGGAGAACTAGTCATTTGGATGCAGAATTGGCTGGAAGGTAGGAGATGGGTTGCTTTTCAGACTGGAAGCCTGTGGCCAGAGGTGTGCCACAAGGTTCAGTGCTATGTCCACTGCTTTCAGTCACTTATGTAAATGATTTAGATGTGAACGTAAGAGGTATGGCGAGTAAGTTTGCAGATGACACCAAAATTGGTGTGGAGGACAGCCAAGAAAGTTACCTCAGTAAGGAGACCTTAATCAGATGGGCCAGTGGACTGTGGAGTCACAGATGGAGTTTAATTTAGATAAATGTGAGGTGCTGCAAATCATGGCAGGACTTGTACACTTTAATGGTAAGGACCCAGGGAGTACTGTTGAACAGAGACCTTGAAGTGCAGGTTCACAGATCATTGAAAGTGGAGTCGCAGGTATACTGGACCGTGAAGATGATGTTTGGTATGCTTGTCTTTATTGGTCAGTATATTGAGAATGGGGGTTGGGGGATCATGTTGTGGCTGTACAAAATGTTGGTTAGACCACTTTTGGAATTCTACATTCAATTCTGATCTCCCTGCTATGGAAAGGATGTTGTGAAACTTGAAAGGGTTCAGAAAAGGTTTACAAGGATGTTGCCAGGGTTGGAGGATTTGAGCTAAAGGGAGAGGCTGAATAGGCTGGGGCTGTTTATCCCCATAGCATAGGAGGCTGAGGGGGCGAACTCTATTGATGTTTATAGAATCATGAGGGGCATGGATAGGATGAATAGCCAAGGTCTCTTCCTCGGGGTGGGGGCTCAAAAACTAGAAGGCATAGGTCTAAGTTAAGAGGGGAAAGATTTAAAAGGGACCTGGTGGACAACTTTTTTCATGCAGCGGATGGTGCATATATGGAATAAGTTGTCAGAGGAAGTGGTGGAGGCAGGTGCAGTTACAACATGTAAAAGGCATTTGGATGGGCAAATGAACAGGAAGGGTTTAGCGAGGTATGGGCCAAATGCTGGCACATGGGACGATTTATTTAGGATATCTGGTCTGGGTGGATGAGTTAACTTAACAGTTTGTTTCTGTACTGTACAGCTCTGACTTTCAAAGTGATTTTCAGTGTTCAGCAAAAATGGAAAACGGATAATCAGCCAAGGATAACTAAGGAAATAAAGGCGGGTGTCAAATTGAAAGCTAATGCTTACAAAATGGCAAAGATTCATGGGAAGCTAGAGATTTAGGAAATATTTAAAGAATTAATGGACAATCACGGGGATAAAAGCTATAAAGAAAGTTTAAAATAACGCAGAATATAAAAATAGCAAACGTTTCTGCAAATTAAACAGTGGCTAACATCAGCATTGGTCCTTAGGATGAGGAGAAGGGGGATTCAATGATGGGAAATGAGGAAATGGCTGAGGCATTGAAGGTATTTTGTTGATCTTCTCAATGGAAGGCACAAATGAAATGCCAATAATTGACAAGGAAGCTATGGCAGATGATGACCTCGAGACTATCATTATCGCTAAAGAGGTCGTATTGGGCAAGCTAGTGGGGCTGAAGGTAGATAAGTCCCTTTGTCCTGATGGAATGTATCCCAGGGTACTAAGAGATGACTGGGAAATAGCAAGTGTGCTCGTGGTAATTTACCAAAAGTTGCTGGAGTCTGGGGCAGTTCTCGCAGATTGGAAAACGGCAAATGTGATTCCAATGCTTTTAAAAAAGGATAAACAAAAGGTGGGTGACTATAGTTCATCCAACAGTGCAACATTTTATAATTTACCATACTGAGTCAATCCCTACGGTGCTGCAGTGTCAGCTTTGATTTTTGTGCTGAAGACCTGAAGTGGGTGTTGAACCTGGGACCTCCTGTTTAGGAGGTGACACTGATTTGTTATTTTAAATACAGTCAGTCATCCCTAACTTTTAATTGTTTGATATTGTCCACCTGATCAGTTTCTCTGGTAAATACTGAAACATTGTAATTAACATTATCAATTTTTGCTATCACTGAGTGATTTTTATCCTGTCCGTTTCCATTCTGCCTTTTCTCAGGGTCTGTAGAATATTTTACAATTTTTAGTTTTATAAAACCTGCTTGCCTTCCTAATTGTTTGTTTGACCTCTCTCCTAATCTGCTGTCATGCTTTTCCTTGCTGTTCATATAGTATTTGTTTAGTATATCTTGCACTCAATACTTTTGTCTTCAATTCATCCATGGGTTGTTTATTCAGCAGATTTATTTCTCTTATGAACTTTGAACGCTCAGTTGTTTCAAAACCTGTTTTAAACTGTTGTTACCATTGTTGTCCATTGTCTTTTCACAAGTTCTATTCCCAGCCTATTGATGTCTGCTTCTGATTTTTACTACACCAGTACCTGTTATAGTTCTTTTCTTTCTCCATTATCTTAAAGCATGTGTATATTATGCCTGAGATAATAGGTACTGCAGATACTGGAGAATCCGAGATAACAAGGTGTGGAGCTGGATGAACATAGCAGGCCGAGCAGGAAAGCTTGACGTTTCGGGCCTAGACCCTTCTTCAGAAATGGGGGAGGGGAAGAGGGTTCTGAAATAAATAGGGAGGCGGATAGAAGATGGATAGAGGAGAGGATAGGTGGAGAAGAGGCAGACAAGTCAAGGAGGCGGGAATGTAGCCAGTAAAGGTGAGTGGGGGTGGGGGGAGGGAGGGGATGGGTCCGGTCAGTCCAGTCCAGGGAGGACGGACAGGTCAAGGGGGTGGGATGAGGTTAGTAGACAGGAGATGGTGGTGGGGCTTGAGGTGGGAGGAGGGGATAGGTGAGAGGAAGGACAGGTTTGGGAGGTGGGGACAAGCTGGGCTGGTTTTGGGATGCGGTTGGGGGAGGGGAGATTTTGAAGCTTGTGAAATCCACATTGATGCCATTGGGCTGCAGGGTTCCCAGGCTGAATATGATTTGCTGTTCCTGCAGCCTTTGGGTGGCATCATTGTGGCATTGCAGGAGGCCCAAGATGGACATGTCATCTGAGGAATGGGAGGGGGAGTTGAAATGGTTCGCGACTGGGAGGTGCAGTTGTTTGTTGCGAACTGAGCGCAGGTGTTCTGCAAAGCAGTCCACAAGCCTCTGCTTGGTTTCCCCGATGTAGAGGAGGCCACAACGGGTACAGCGGATGCAGTATACCACATTGGCAGATGTGCAGATGAACATCTGCTTGATGTGGAGAGTCTTCTTGGGGCCTGGGATTGGGGTGAAGGAGGTGGTGTGGGGGCAGGTATAGCACTTCCTGCGGTTGCAGGGAAAAGTGTCAGGTGTGGTGGGGCTGGAGGGGAGTGTGGAGCGGACAAGGGAGTCACAGAGAGTGGTCCCTCCGGAGAGCAGACAAGGGTGAGGAGGGAAAAATGTCTTTGGTGGTGGGGTCGGATTGCAGATGGCGGAAGTGTTGGAGGATGATGTGTTGGATCCGGAGGTTGGTGGGGTGGTACGTGAGGCCGGGGGGGATTCTCTTTTGGTTGGTTATTGCGGGGACGGGGTGTGAGGGATGAGTTGCGGGAAGTGCGGGAGACACGGTCGAGGGCGTTCTTGACCACTGGGGGGGGAAGTTGCGGTCCTTGAAGAATGAGGACATCTGAGATGTGTGGGAGTGGAATGCCTCATCCTGGTAGCAGATTGCAGTGGAGGCGAAGGAATTGGAAATAAGGGATGGCTTTTTTTTTTTGCAGGAAGGTGGGTGGGAGGAGGTGTACTCTCGGTAGCTGTGGGAGTCGGTGGGCTTGAAATGGATATCGGTTTCTAGGTGGTTACCCGAGATGGAGACAGAGGCCCAGGAAGGGGAGAAGTGTTAGAGATGGTCCAGGTGAACTTGAGGTTGGGGTGGAAGGTGTTGAAGTGGATGAACTGTTCGAGCCCCTCGTGGGAGCACGAGGCGGCGCCGATACAGTCATCAATGTAACGGAGGAAGAGGTGGGGTTTAGGGCCAGTGTAGGTACGGAAGAGGGATTGTTCCACGTAACCTACAAAGAGGCAGGCATAGCTTGGGCCCATGCGGGTACCCATGGCCACCCCCTTTGTCCGCAGGAAGCGGGAGGAATTGAAAGAGAAGTTGTTGAGGGTGAGGACGAGTTTGGCTAAGCGGATGAGGTTGTCATTGGAGGGGGATTGGTCGGGCCTGTGAGACAGGAAGTAGCGGAGGGCCTTAAGTCCTTCTGCATGGGGAATACAGGTGTATCGGGACTGGACGGCCAAAGTAAAAATGATGTGTTGGGGGCTGGGGAATTAAAAGTTCTGGAGGTGGTGGAGGGTGTAGGTGGTGTCACGGACGTCGGTAGGGAGTTCCTGGACCAAGGGGGTGAAGATGGAGTCTAGGTAGGTGGAGATGTGTTCGGTGGAGCAGGAGCAGGCAGAAACAATGGGTCGACCGGTGCATTCAGATTTGTGGATTTTGAGAAGGAGATAGAAGCGGGCGGTGCAGGGTTGGGGAACGATGAGGTTGGAGGCGGTGGGTGGGAGGTCACCTGAGGTGGTGAGGTTGTGGATGGTTTGGTGCTCGGGGGTGGGGTCATGATCCAGGGGGCAGTAGGAGGTGGTGTCGGAGAGTTGGCGCCAAGTCAGTGTGCCATACTACAACTGCGCTTCCCTTGTCTGCGGGTTTTATGGTGAGGTTGGGATTGGAGCGGAGGGCTGCACGTTCTGCTGGGGAGAGATTGGAGTGTTTGAGAGGGGTAGAGAGGTTGAGACGATTGATGTCTCGACGGCAGTTGGAGATGAAGAGGTCAAGGGAGGGTAGGAGGCCTTGGGGTGGTGTCCAGGAGGAGGGCTTGTGTTGGAGGCGGGAGAAGGGATCAGTAGAGGGAGGGTTAGATTCACGGTTGATGAAGTAAGCGTGGAGGTGGTGGAAAAACTGCTCAATATCTAAGCGTGAGCGGTATTCGTTGATATGTGGGTGGAGGAGGGACAAAGGTGAGCCCTTTACTGAGGACTGACCGTCCGTCCTCAGTAAGGGGGAGGTCTGTGGGTGTGGTGAAGACTCGGCAGGGCTCAGTGTTGCTGTCTCCTCTGGAGCTGCTGGCTGTGGAGGCAGTGGGCGGGGTTGCGTCAGTGGAGGGTGGAGTTGGCGGTGGTCGGAGCGGGGTAGGCGGCGGCAGCAGCAGCGGTGACGGTAGTGTCTGTGGTGTTGGCCTTGGAGTTGGAGGCGGTGGTTTCAGTAGCGATGGCGTACGCTGTCCTGGAAGTGGTGTACCCGGCGGTGGTGGATGTGACGTCATCTGTGGGTTCTCCAGTGGCCTCGTGGCTACTGGCGGTGGGTACATTGTGGGGGAGGTCCTGGATAGGGTTGGGGATTTGGGAGGTGGGGGAAGCCCGTTTTGGGTGGTGGGCACCTGTAAGTTTACTGTACTTAATGGTTTTTAGTGTCCAATAAAGCTGAGTAGAATTGTGAGTTCAGGTTGTGGAGCCTATGAAGAATAAAAAACAGGAGAGGTCCTTTGCAGGTCTGGGAGAGGGAGGCTGTGAGCTGGGGTAGTCATGATTTGAAGTGCCTGGAGATGCCTGTGCATTGCTGCAAGTGTGTGTTTCAGGAGTTGCAGGGAGAAGCGCTTCTGAAGGGTTTCAATGTTCTGAATGTAGATATTATCACGGTTGGGGTCAAATTGGGAAGGCTTGAATGTGGACTGTAGTCCATTGTGGATGATCTGGTTCCGTAGGCGGGTACTAAGAAAGGTGATGTGGCTGTAGTACCTGGTTTGCTTCAGGACATGGTCGAGCAGTTTCGAGGCCGAAGAGATTGAGAGAGTTGCAGTGGGAGAGAGAGCCCCTGAGGTTTGTCCGGAGGGAGGAGGGTAACTACTTCAGGGTAGGCATTCTTTCGAAGAGGCTTCGCAGTGGGGTTACAATTGTATCAGAGATAATAGGTACTGCAGATGCTGGAGAATCCAAGATAACTAGGTGTGGAGCTGGATGAACACAGCAGGCCAAGCAGCAGCATCATAGGAGCAGGAAAGCTTGATGTTTCGGGCCTAGACCCTTCATCAGAAATGGGATGCCTTCTTCTTTTCCAGCTTTTTCTTCTGTTTTTTGCTCTGGACCTTGTAATGAGGAATGAGCCAATAGAAAAAAAATTCCCTTTTCTGGCTGTTTAAATATAGGGTTAGAAAGAATCCTTTACTAAATTGACTGCTTCAATTTATTGTTGCTGCTGTTTCCTTTTTTAATGTTGCCACTGTTATGGTGCAGTTAACTCTTCCTTTCATAGGAGCTGCTGTTAGTTAATTTTAACCATGCTTTTAAATTTATAATATAGCAATATTTATTGCCTGATCGTTCACATCTGTTCTTGTTTATTCAATGTTCTCTTTACTTGTTTTGTTTATATCTGGCCCTGTTTCATTTCGAGTGGGCTCAGTGGTTAGCATTGCTGCTTCACAGCACCAGGGACCCGGGTTCAGTTCCACCCTCGGGCGACTGTCTGTGGAGTGTGCACGTTCTCCCCGTGTCTGCATGGGTTTCCTCCAGGTACTCCAGTTCCCTCCCGTAGTCCAAAGATGTGCAGGTTAGGTAGGTTGGCCGTGCTAAATTGCCCATCGTGTTCAGGGATGTGTAGCTTAGGTGGGTTATAGGGGGATGGGTCTGGGTGGGATGCTCCAAGGGTCGGTGTGGACTTGTTGGGCCAAAGGGCCTGTTTCCACACTGTAAGAATTCTATGGTCTTCTCAACATGTCTTAAATCTGTAGCACTTGACTTTTTGGCAGAAACTATTACTCCATGTGTTCTATCTTCTGGAATCTTATTCTGTTCTGAATAAAACAATTACCAGAAATTATTTTTGCTCTTTCGAGTGTTTGTAGTGAGAATAGCCCAAGTGAAAATGGAGATTGGAGGATCGACGCGGGACTTGAGTTGTGCAGGTGGTAAGGCTTCAGATCTTTGGGGCTCTGGAGCCAGTTCCAGGGCAGAAAAGCAGCAGGTTATATCCAACAGAACTGCAATCAGTGCCTTTATTAAGAAGTGGTTTTATTAGTTGTTGACAATTCAAAATGTTTAACATCAGTGTGTAGAGAAAAGAATAGTCGTTGAGATTTGTAGCACAGAAAAAAGCCCTTCAGTCTGTTTTCTTTTCACCAGTTAAAAATAACCACCTAAATATTCTAATCCCATGTTCTAGCACTTGACCCAAATACTTTGGCATTGCAGGTACACTTTTTTTTTTAAAGAGGGTTCCTGCTTCTTACTACCCTTTTACAGGCAGTGAGTTCCAAATTCTCACCACCCTGAGTGGAAAGGTTTTCTTCACATCTTCTCTAAACCTTGCTCTTACTGTAAATGCATGTCCCTTGGTTATTACACCCTCATAACTTTATGCCTCTAATCATATCCTCTCTCGATCACCTCTGCCCTAAAAACAGCCCCAGTTTATCTAATCTCATGTCATAACTGCAACTCTCCAGTCTAAGCAACATCCTGGTAAATCACCTTCACACCACCTCCAGTGCGCGCTCAATCCTTCTGTAATGTGGATTCCAGAACTATGCACAGTACTGTAGCTGTGATCTAACCTACAGTGCCAGCATAACTTCTCTGCTTTGCCTAATAAAAGCAGATATACTGTCTGCTGCCTTAACCACTTTATCCACCTGCCCGATACCAAAAGGAATGGTGACACGTGCCAAGGTCCCTCTGCTTCCCAAAGTCCTGCCATTCACCCTTGCCTTGTTTGTCCTGTCCAAGTGCATCACCTGATATTTACCTCTACATTGAATTCCATTTGCTGCTATTCAGCTCATCTGACACCTCCAGTTTTTTGATACTTTATGCTGAAGTAAAGAGGAAAGGAATTTCTGAAATATACTCAGGATTTACAGTAATAGTCAGAGATGTACATCATGGAAACAGACCCTTCGGTCCAACGTATTCATGCCAACCAGATATCCTAAATAAATCTAGTCCCATGTGCGAGCATTTGGCCCACATCCCTCTTAAACCGTTGCTATTCTTATACCCATCCAGATGCCTTCTAAATGTTGTAATTGTACCAGCCTCCTCCACTTCCTCTGGCAGCTTGCTCCACACCCACCACCCTCTGTGTGGAAAAAGTTGCCCTTTAGGTCCGTTTTAAATCTTCCCCCCCCCCCCTCACCTTGCCCTCCTAAATTTGGACATTACTAATAGGGTAGGGCAAAGAACAGTTTAAATTGGGAGGGGCTAGTTTTGATGGGTTGAGGGGTCCAGTTAGGATTAAGTGAAACCAAAAACTGACTGGAAAAATGATAATAGGTCAATATGTTCTTACAACAGGTAAAGTTAGGAATAACAAAGCCAGATCTGCT
Source organism: Ginglymostoma cirratum (assembly GCA_024137785.1). Taxonomy (NCBI): domain Eukaryota; kingdom Metazoa; phylum Chordata; class Chondrichthyes; order Orectolobiformes; family Ginglymostomatidae; genus Ginglymostoma; species Ginglymostoma cirratum. The sequence goes on along the minus strand of JAHRHZ010000024.1, from coordinate 36,820,358 downwards.
TTGAAAAATTGAAGATGGATGTGTTCGCTTGAATTGATAGTGAAAATATTTTATTTTCCCTGGTTCTCTGCCAACTTTGGGAAAAGGTCTGAACTTTTGCACGCCTTCTGTGGTTGCCTCTTCTGGAGGCGAGGAGACCAAAATTGCAGCACTCCAGGTGCAGCCTGGACAAACTTCTCCACAAGTGAAGCAAGACTTCACTCTGCCTGTACACCCAGTCTTGTGACAAATGCTAATAGCTTGCTGCAGCTGAATGTTAGCCTTCAGTGACTTATTGATGCTCATTAAACCTGCCCACATTCTGAAACTGCTTTATATGTTCCTGCTTAGCTTTGTTCATCTGTAAATTTGGAAAAATCACATTTAGTTCTCCCATTCAAATCACTTGACGTCCAGCTGTTCACAGTATATACCAAGTACTCTTCATCAGAAATGGGGGAGGGGAAGAGGGTTCTGAAATAAATAGGGAGAGAGGGGGAGGCGGATAGAGGAGAGGATAGGTGGAGAGGAGGCAGACAAGTCGAAGAGGCGGGGATGGAGCCAGTAAAGGTGAGTGTAGGTAGGGAGGAGATAGGACGGACAGGTCAAGGGGGTGGGATGATGTTAGTAGATAGGAGATGGGGGTGGGGCTTGAGGTGAGAGGAAAAACAGGTTAGGGAGGTGGAGATGAGCTGGGGTTAAATTTGTATCAGAGATAAAAGGTACTGCAGATGCTGGAGAATCTGAGATAACAAGCATGGGGCTGGATGAACACAGCAGGTCAAGCAGCATCATAGGAGCAGGAAAACTCGACGTTTCGGGCCTAAACCCTTATCTGCCTTCCGGAGGGACCACTCCCTCCGCGACTCCCTTGTCCGCTCCACGCTCCCCTCCAGCCCCACCACACCCGGCACTTTTCCTTGTAACCGCAGGAAGTGCTACACCTGCCCCCACACCACCTCCCTCACCCCAATCCCAGGCCCCAAGAAGACTTTCCACATCAGGCAGAGGTTCACCTGCACATCTGCCAATGTGGTATACTGCATCCGCTGTACCCGTTGTGGCTTCCTCTACATCAGGGAAACCAAGCGGAGGCTTGGGGACCGCTTTGCAGAACACCTGCGCTCAGTTCGCAACAAACAACTGCACCTCCCAGTCGCGAACCATTTCAACTCCCCCTCCCATTCCTCAGATGACATGTCCATCCTTGGCCTCCTACAATGCCACAGTGATGCCACCCGAAGGCTGCAGGAACAGCAAATCATGTTCAGCCTGGGAACCCTGCAGCCCAATGGCATCAATGTGGATTTCACAAGCTTCAAAATCTCCCCTCCCCCAACAGCATCCCAAGACCAGCCCAGCTCATCTCCACCTCCCTAACCTGTTTTTCCTCTCACCCAAGGCCACACCCCCATCTCCTATCTACTAACATCATCCCACCCCCTTGACCTGTCTGTCCTCCCTGGACTGACCTATCTCCTCCCTACCCCCCTACCTACACTCACCTTTACTGGCTCCATCCCCGCCTCTTCGATTTGTCTGCCTCCTCTCCACCTATCCTCTCCTCTATCCGCCTCCCCCTCTCTCCCTATTTATTTCGGAACCCTCTCCCCCTCCCCCATTTCTGATGAAGGGTTTAGGCCCGAAACGTCGAGTTTTCCTGCTCCTATGATGCTGCTTGACCTGCTGTGTTCATCCAGCCCCATGCTTGTTATCTGGAGATGAGCTGGGCTGGTTTTGGGATGCAGTTGTGGGAGGGGAGATTTTGAAGCTTGTGAAATCCACATTGATGCCATTGGGCTACAGGGTTCCCAGGCTGAATATGATTTGCTGTTCCTGCAGCCTTCGGGTGGCACTGCAGGAGGCCCAGGATGGACATGTCATCTGAGGAATGGGAGGGGGAGTTGAAATGGTTCGCAACTGGGAGGTGCAGTTGTTTGTTGCGAACTGAGCGCAGGTGTTCTGCAAAGCGGTCCCCAAGCCTCCGCTTGGTTTCCCCGATGTAGAGGAAGCCACAATGGGTACAGCGGATGCAGTATACCACATTGGCAGATGTAGGACGAACGGTCAGTCCTCAGTAAAGGGCTCACCTTTGTCCCCCTCTACCCACATATCAACGAATACCGCTCACACTTGGATATTGAGCAGTTTTTCCGCCGCCTCTGCCTCCACGCTGACTTCTGCAACCGCGAATCTAACCCTCCCTCTACTGACCCCTTCTCCCGCCTCCAACACAAGCCCTCCTCCTGGACACCACCCCAAGGCCTCCTACCCTCCCTTGACCTCTTCATCTCCAACTGCCGTCGAGACATCAATCGCCTCAACCTCTCTACCCCTCTCAAACACTCTGACCTCTCCCCCGCAGAACGTGCAGCCCTCCGCTCCAATCCCAACCTCACCATAAAACCCGCGGACAAGGGAGGGGCAGTCGTAGTATGGCGCACTGACCTCTGCATTGCTGAGGCCAGGCGCCAACTCTCTGACACCTCCTCCTACTGCCCCCTAGATCATGACCCCACCCCCGAGCACCAAACCATCATCTCCCAAACCATCCACAACCTCACCACCTCAGGTGACCTCCCACCCACCGCCTCCAACCTCATCGTTCCCCAACCCCGCACCGCCCACTTCTGTCTCCTCCCCAAAATCCACAAACCTGAATGCCCTGGTCGACCCATTGTCTCCGCCTGCTCCTGCCCCACCGAACTCATCTCGACCCACCTGGACTCCATTTTCACCCCCTTGGTCCAGGAACTCCCTACGTTCGTCCGTGATGCCACCCACGCCCTCCACCTCCAGAACTTCCAATTCCCCGGTCCTCAACACTTCATTTTTACTATGGACGTCCAGTCCCTATACACCTGTATTCCCCATGCTGATGGCCTAAAGGCCCTCCGCTTCTTCCTGTCCCGCAGAACTGACCAATCCCCCTCCACCGACACCCTCATCCGCTTAGCTGAACTCGTCCTCACCTTCAACAACTTTTCTTTCAATTCCTCCCACTTCCTACAGACAAAGGGGGTGGCCATGGGTACCCGCATGGGCCCAAGCTATGCCTGCCTCTTTGTAGGTTACGTGGAACAATCCCTCTTCCGTACCTACATTGGCCCAAAACCCCACCTCTTCCTCCGTTACATTGATGACTGTATCGGCGCCGCCTCGTGCTCCCACGAGGAGCTCGAACAGTTCATCCACTTCACCAACACCTTCCATCCCAACCTGAAGTTCACCTGGACCATCTCCAACACTTCTCTCTCCTTCCTGGACACCTCAGTCTCCATCTCGGGCAACCACCTAGAAACAGATGTCCATTTCAAGCCCACTGACTCCCACAGCTGCCTGGAATACACCTCCTCTCACCCACCCTCCTGCAAAAATGCCATCCCCTATTCCCAATTCCTTCGCCTCTGCCACATCTGCTCCCAGGATGAGACATTCCACTCCCGTACATCTCAAATGTCCTCATTCTTCAAGGACCGCAACTTCCTCCCCACAGTGGTCGAGAACGCCCTCGACCGTGTCTCCCGCATTTCCCGGAACACATCCTTCACGCCCCGTCCCCGCAATACTAACCAAAAAAGAATCCCCCTCGTCCTCACATACCACCCCACCAACCTCTGGATCCAACGCATCATCCTCCGACATTTCCGCCATCTGCAAACAGACCCCACCACCAAAGACATTTTTCCCTCCCCACCCTTATCTGCCTTCCGGAGGGATCACTCACTCCGCGACTCCCTTGTCCGCTCCACACTCCCCTCCAGCCCCACCACACCCGGCACTTTTCCTTGTAACCGCAGGAAGTGCTCCACCTGCCCCCACACCACCTCCCTCACCCCAATCCCAGGTCCCAAGAAGACTTTCCACATCAGGCAGATGTTC